>CM077651.1:22415018-22742518 GCA_039707465.1 Rhabdophis nuchalis
CCAATTTAAAACTATCTAAATAGTCTCGACGGGAGGGTTAGGCTAGGCCGGCTTGCTGAAAAAGATGTGTCTTTAGACATTGATGGAAGAGGCGGAGGTCCGTGATGGTACGCAATTCAGGGGGTAGGTCGTTCCAAAGGGCAGGGCCCGCCACAGAGAAGGCTCTTCCCCTGGGTGTCGCCAGTCGGCATTGCCCGGCTGACGGCACCCTGAGAAGGCCAACTCTGTGGGAGCGGATCGCCAAAGGGATGTATGGGGCAGGAGACGGTCTCGCATATAACTAGGCCCCGAGCCATGGAGCGCTTTAAAGATGGTCGTCAAAACCTTGAAGCACACTATAACTCTGTTGATGTACTTATTTTGGCAGCTGCAGCACACTCTGTTTAATACTTCTAGATAGTGAAAGCTGTTGTTATCTCTGAGGCAGTTGTTATAATAATGGAGGGCTTTATTCTCACATGGAGGGTACTTTCATCTTCAGACCATGGGGGAGGAGCAGGATCATCCCAGACCTTCCTTATCCTTCTTTTGTTCAACAAAAAAAGTGAACAGGATGTCAGAATATTTCATTAAGAATGTAACAATACAGAAAGAGAGGCTGTTGTAGAATTGGATTAGAAGCCTAAGAAGACCAAGAAAGGAAATAGAGAAATATTTTGTGGAATATATTGTGATCTGTCAATCACTGGTAATTACCATATTTTTCAGAGTATAAAATGCAAGAGTATAAGACGCACCAAGGTTTTGAAGAGGCAAATTTTTTAAAAAAGTTTTTGCACTCTGCAAACCTCCAAAAAGAGGGCCATTTTTTGCAAAAACGGAGCCTTCTTTTTTTTTTTTCCAAAAAAGTGCATGCATAGCCCTTAGGAGGCTTGTAGAGTGTTGGGGGGGGGGGGGCAAAAATGAGCAAACAATGGCCCGATTTTCATGAAAAAGGATCCATTTTTGTCAAAAAAAAAAAGGCATTACGAAGCTTATAGAGTATTCCTGGGGGCTGGGGAGTCAAAATTGAGCAAAAAATGACCCTTTCTTTGCTCATTTCTGCCCTCCCCAGCCCCCAGGAGCTCTCTGAAAGCCTCCTACAAGCTATGCATGGCCATTTTTGCTGAAGGGGGTGCGGTTTTGGGAAGCCAAAAATGCTGTATTCAGTGTATAAGATGCACCCAGATTTTCAGCCTCTTTTTTGAGGGAAAAAGTTGTGTCTTATACTCCGAAAAATATGGTATGATGGTTGGGTATTACTTTCAGGTTCAGAAGAAGCAGATTAATGTGTTTTGAAGTTCTGACTGTCTTTCTTGTGGTCACTTACATTAAAACATTAGAGAGGCTCCAGAGGTATTTTGCAAGAAGAGCACTCAACTCCTCGGCTCATAATAAAATTCCGTATACCAGCAGGCTTGAAAATTTAGGCCTGGATAACCTTGAACTATGCCGTCTACATTCCAACCTGAGTTTGTGCACAAGATAATCTGCCATAACATCCTGCCTGTTAATGACTACTTTTACTTCAATTGCAATAACACAAAGGCTGTCAATAGATACAAACTAAATGTAATCCGTTCTAATCTTTATTGCAAGAAAAACGATATCAGCAATAGAACAGTAAATATGTGGAACACCCTAGCTGATCCTGTAGGTAGTTCCTCTAACCCCCATACCTTTTACCTTAAGCTGTCTACCATGGACCTTACACATTTCTTAAGAGGTCCCTAAGGGGGCATGCATAAGCGCAGCAGTGTACCTACCGTCCCTGTCCTACTGTCCCCATTTATATGTACTCTTTTTATGTGTTTATGGCTGTTTTGCTTATTTACATCCGTTTATTTGTGCCATTTTTTTCATGTGTTCTCATAGTTGCTTCTTTGTACTTGTTGACAAATAAATAAATAAATAATTTCGAACCTGGTGCTTTAACCATGATACCAAACTGGCTCTCATTCTTCTGTTTTCCCTTTGCTACAAAATTGTAATTGGTCCATCTGCATTCTGCATCTGGATTATACATAGACACCCCTGAGCCACCGTAATCATTTTCAGAATTATTATCTTTTTCCTTACTTCTGCCTACAGGTGCAGTAGAATGAAAATATGTATGCGCTGAAGCATTTTTATAATATCAGTCAGCCTAGCAGCTGGGCTGTTAACTAAAACAATTGTTTTTTGAAATATTCAGCTAGATTAGCCTGGATGAAGGCATTTATTTTTTACTGGTTTTGCACCTCTTTTGTTGTGTTTCCCTTCCCCACATCTTCATCTCTACAAAGTAGACACCACACAAAACAGTTTTTGTTATGCAGTTTCCCCGAGAAGGAAAAATTAGGTGAATAAATTGGGAAAGGAGATGCTAACTATTCTGGCAAAAACAACGCAAAATTATTGCTATAGAAACAAACTCAGACGATAAAAATTGAACAATGAAATAAAACAACAGCAACCAAGCCCACTGATTCATTTATTTATTTGCTTAGCGGTTTTAATTGCAGCATGTGAACATGGTATTATACCTTGTGTTCGTGCTGGAGCCCATCTTCAGGGACACAACCACACCTCACATTTATGACTGTAGTAGCTTCCTTGCTAGAGCAGGATCAAAATTCAAGGATGTATGAAGGCGAATATAACTGTCCCAGTATAATTTTGAAGGATCCATTCTGGGTCAGTCACCACCACTAGAGGTTTTTTCTTCCAAGCTTTCAGACTCGTCCTGGAGCCCATCTTCAGGGAACTTCTCTATGTGATCCGGGCTGTTCTGTGTGTGGTATTTATATGGTGGCTGTTGTGTGTAGCTTTTTAGAAGTAGATTGGGTTGTTCATGGCTGTCTGTTAAGTAATTACTTAAGGACCAGAATCAGAGAACAGCCCCTTGCACACAGAGAAGTTCCCTGAGGATGTTAAATTTAAATTTACCGACAAAGAAATAAAGGGAGCTATATAGCTGTTTCAAGCTTCTTTGGCTCTCATCGGCTAGCCATACCCTTCTGGGGTTCTCATCAGCTAGCCATATTCTTCTGGGATTTGAACCTGAGCCACTCGCATATTGGGCAGATGTATTAACCTCTAGGCCACAGGCTCCCCTCGCTTTGTTGACTGTACCAGGGGGGAGATTAAGTGTTTTTCCAGTGAGGCCAGTCTATCATGGAAACCTGGTCTACCCAAATATGGGACAGGGCATACTGCTTCCACTTTCGCCTTTCAGCCCCAATCCTGGAGCCTTTGCAGGCAGTCGCTTCTGCGACAAACTGTTTTGTGTTAATTTTAAATTTATCGACAAAGAAATAAAGGGAGACGAGTATAGGTATTTCAAGCTGCTTAGCTTTCATCAGTTAGCCCCACCCTCTGGGATTAAATTTAACACAAAATAGTCCACCCCAGCTCTACAGCATCCCATTTAGGCCCTTTTTTTAGGCAAAGCACATGCTTGGAAGATGGAGCTCCTGCGCAGATGTTCACATTTGCAAACCAGTAGGGAAGGGAAGGAAATACCACCCGGGGAGGTAGTAGCTAAAAAAATAAGCTGCATAAATGTATGTAAATTATGTGAAATATGCAAAGTTCAAACCATACCAAACATAGATGTTCAAAGCCAGATTCAAAAGATAATAGAGATGTAATTTTGGGCTCAAATGAAGCACCAGTTTTTTGTCGGTGAATTCCCTCCAGAACTTAGCAGAACTATTTTCAGCTATTTCCTCTCTTACGATGCTGAGAATGATCTCTATGCCACCACCAGACTTGAGAATTAGATCTGTTAAGATAATCGATTTTAAGATTAATTAAAACCAGGACACAAATGAATGCAGAGAAAGAGCTAGCTTGAGCTTTGTTTGTCTAAAGAATGGTAGTGGTTTTGATGCACTGCCAGTTTCCATAGTAGCTGCCTGTAGAAATGCAGAGGCTCATTTGCACAACATACAACTTTTGTGGAAAGGAGCCTAGAAGATCTGATTTGCTACAAAGAAAAGAGAGAGAAAGAGAGTTACTTTTCAAAATGTCCATTCACAGGCATATTGACTTTCCTTTATTTAACAGCTGGCATAATTTAGAAAAGTCAGGTAGTTAATGATTTTGCTGGGGTCCACCAAGCTGCTGATCCATGACCTTGTTTTCGTTCATCTATCATTTAAATTTCATCCTCATATTTTTATGCTGTCGCTAGCAATTAAATGACACAAAGTGCAGATTAGGATCGGGGAAAGTGCTGCTTTGTAGATTTCTTTGTGGCTGGTTGGAGTGCAGCCAGAAGACCAAAGGGCATGTGCTTTTCTAATCCCCTTTCTAATAATTTATGTCAGGATTAACTTAAAGTATAAAGGCAACAGGGGGGAAAAGTGAAGTGTTTTTTTTCTTGGCAAAAAGAAAAGCTTTGCTTGTGAGATAAAGCTTTGCATTGTCAGTTCAAATTATGCTGTGCTAGAAAAAGAAATCCATATAATTGATGAATTAGATCCAAGACAATTTGGATATCCCAAAGCAAGGTGTTGCAAGTGAACAACTTTTGAACTAAGTTCACGCTGGCTACACATATGGTAAATAGATAGACTGGCTTCAGTTCATGGAATTATGGAGATTAAAGGGCTTCACACATTATTTATTCCCCTGCATAGTTGAAGCAAGAATTCTTTCCTCCATATTTGAGCGCCTGAGAGGTGACCTGATTGAAGTCTATAAAATCATGCATGGTGTGGACAAAGTAGAAAAGGAAAAACCGTTTTCCCTATCGCACAACACTAGAACTAGGGGGCACTCCATGAAACTTTTGGAAGCTAGACCTCAAACAAATAAAAGGAAGTACTTTTTCTCCCAGAGGATCACTGGTCTATGGAACTCCCTGCCAGAAGAAGTGGTGACAGCTGTCAGCCTCCACACCTTTAAGAAAGGATTAGACGAGTTCATGGAGAACAAGGGTATCCATGGCTATCATTATGGATGCCTAAGGACACCCTCCGGGTTGGAGAGATAGGCAGGATATCTCTCAATGCCATTTGCAGGGAATCATAAACAGGTGAAGACATCTGCTTGGGAAGACCCTGAAGCAAATGGGGAGCCACTGTGTGAGACAGAATGCTGGACCGGATGGGCTGTGACCTGTTCCAGCAAGGCTATTCTTATGTTCTTATGTTCTTATATTTGTTGCATACCAAAATTTTGCTTCAAAAGCTCCAGTGAAGAATAATCTACTGTTTCCCAAGTCAGCTGGACTAGCTTGTCAATTTTGCAATAGAATAATAATAGTTTGGAAGGAACTTTGAGATCAGTGCAGAGGTGATATTCAGCCAGTGCTCGCCAGTTTGGGTGAACTGGTAGCGGCGGCTGCAAGAAGGCTCAGCTCACCCGCCCTGATGTGATGCACGAGCACTGCCCATGCACAAAAGGCAGCACGCATGCATAGACATGGTGCATGTGAGCGAAGTGAGCACACTTACATTTGTGAACCTGTAGGGAAGGTAAGTGAATCCCACTGATGGATCAGTGACTGTGATCCTCAACAGACGATTACCCAGCCTCCACTTAACCAGAAAAGAGAGCCCATTTCTTCCACCCCATCCCATCCCATTTTGGAACAGTTTTTACCATTAGGAATTTTTTCCTGATGTGCAAGCAATTACTGTTTGTAGCATAAACATCTTATTTCCTGATTTGTCCTTTGAAATAATTCCGAACGCTTCTGCCTCATCTTCTATCTTGAAGCCTTCTGCTACTTGAAAACTACTATCACGCCTTCCCACAAACTTTTCTGCTACACCTAAATATATACAACATCTTCAAATTTCCTTTAGGGCTCTTTATCATCCCCAATTTATTAGTGCCTTTCTTAAAATGGAGTGTCAGAACAGGACACACAATATGTGGGGTCTGGGACAATTTGCCACACACATTTGTTCCTGTTGAAGTTCATCTTACTGGCTTCTGCCCATTGTTTCACTTCATCAAGTTTCTTTTGAATCTTAATGCTGCCCTCTAGCATAGTTGCTATCCATCTACCTTTGTGTCATCCATTTGATAGATGTACTTTCCGGCCTCTTCTCTAAATCATAATATTATCATGAAAGGAATTTAAGACTCAAATGGGAGCAGAGGGGCGGTTTCTGGGAAAGTTGTCTGTTCCCCACAAGGCCAGAGGAAAAATTGGGTCTTTCATTGTTCCTACCTTGATGGCTTGAGACCCATCAGGGTCAATCTGACTCTCCTTTACAATGCTCTCAGTGGGGAAATTACTTAACTATGAGCTGCCAGGGTTCTGGAAGATATTTGCTACGATGATTACCGGTACATACCATATGTTTCAGAATATAAGATACACTGGAGTATAAGATGCACCAAGGTTTTGAAGAAGCAAATTTAAAAAAAAGTTTTTGCATTCTGCAAACCTCCCCAAACCAGCCTGTTTTTCATGAAAACGGGCTCACTTTTTTTTAAAGGCCATGAATATCCTTTAGGAGGCTTGTAGAGTGCTGCTGGGGGTGGGGGAGCAAAAATGAGCAAGAAAATGGGCCATTTTTTGCTCATTTCTGCCTCCCCAGTCCCCAGGAGCTCTCTGAAAGCCTCCTAAAAGCTATGCATGGCTATTTTGTGAAGGGAGCAGGGTTTCAGGAGGCAGAAAATGCTGTATTCAGTGTATAAGATGCACCCAGGTTTTCAGCCTCTTTTTTGAGGGAAAAAGGTGTGTCTTCTACTCAGAAAAATATGGTATCTTATTTTACCTTTTTGTAAAAGTGTAACCAAATTCTTAATAACAAAGATTCAGCAGTTAGTGTGGAGATGATGACACTAAATAAGAAGTTTCATTTTTTTCCTTTGGGTTTGGAAGGAAAAAGAATGTTTTCTTCATTGTGCCAATTGCATTAAATACAATAGTTTAGTTTAGTTTAGTTTATTTATATTATATCCCGCCCTTCTCCACAGAGGATCCAGGGCGGCGCACAGGAAATTTAAAAATATGCAAAAGTACAAAAATAAATACATAATTTAAAATATATATTAAATTATCCCGATCCTATGCTAAAAACCAAATTGTTAAAATACCCAATAGGCCTGTATGGTAAACCAGGGTAAGACATCTATTTGTATGAATGAGGGAAGGGCTTGTCTAAGATGTTGTTGGCTTCTTGGAAAGGGATCAAGTGCCCCCTGTCTGATTGTTGCCTTAATAGCAGCACTTTCTCCTCTCCTTCAAAGCCATTATTTGTTCATGATTGTTCATAACCAAGTGGCAGGAAACCATGACATACAATAGCTGCAGTGGTAAAATTCAATTTTTTTTAACTATCAGTTCTGTGGGCATGGCTTGGTGGGAGTTGTATGGCTTGGTGGGCATGGGCAAAATTTCCGCTACCGGTTCTCCGAACTATTCAAAATTTCCATTACTGATTCTTCGAACTATTCAAAAATTCTGCTACCGGTTCTCCAAACTACTCAAAATTTCCATTACTGATTGTTCAAACTACTCAAAATTTCCGCTACTGGTTGTCCGAACTACTCAAAATTTCTGCTACTGGTTCTCCGAACTACTCAAAAATTCTGCTACTGGTTCTCCAGAACCTATCAAAACCTGCTGGATTTCATCCCTGAGTAGCTGGCTTCTAAACTTCAGGAGAAGGGCATTTCTAAATGTGGGTCTACCTTTGTGGCATCTTTCCTAGGGCTACAACTGGCCTTCCCTGATGTGTGTGTCTGTGAGAGAGAGATTCAGAGTGATAGAGAGAGGTGTTTAAAAAAAATCTGTTAAATATTAGAGTGAAAACAGGAGCAGAGGTTTCTACGATATACTGTACTTAAGTATTTCTTTTAAGCTCTTGAGAAAGGAATGGGCTTTGGAAATAAAATACAGGAGTGATTTTTTTTTCTTATTCCCATGTCATTTTTGAGGATAAAGAATCTCAGGTTGGGGAGAAAAGACATTCATTAACCACACTCCTTAAAAGAAAAATAGTCAATCCCAAATGCATGCAGACCTCAGTAAATTTGGCAGTGCATTCATAGGTTAACTTGTCTCCTCCTTGCATTTCCAGTGAAACATTTTAATTAGAAATTGCATGTCTAAGAGCAGAAACGCTGCTTAAAGGTCAGCGCATACTTCAAGTTTGGTTCACCCAGCCAACTAAACTTTAGTTGAAGCTTATGCCAAATCACTGCACATATGATTACAGTCATGCCCTGTAAAGTTAATTATGAGATTTTGTTAGTGGGAGTCTCTGTTTTATGATGGAGTCAGCTTGTTTGAATGAAAACAACAAGGAAAAAGGAGAGGTAGGCAGGCAGGCAGGCAGGCATACAGACAGACAGACTATTCTGAGGGCATAACTATGAAAGATTATCAAAATGAACTTTTGGACTTTGAAATTTATCATTTCAGCCTTCCTCCACAATGTAAGTTAAAGGACAAGTAAATATTTGAACTTTTCTCTGTAAAGGAGCCTTGTCTCTGAGTGCATGAAGACTACTGAAATTTATATCGCTATTGAGAAGATAGATTTTCTTGACAGCCAAAAGTATCCATAATTCATTGAGGGATTTAGTATGATTTAGATCATTATTACCCATAAAAATACAGCTGCACTGATATATGACTGTATTTGTTTGAACAAAAGCTAGTTGTGTGCTTTGGAAAACTTTGAACCGATTTGGAATGAAAAGTTTATCTGTCTTCCTTACTGAATGCAAAAATATTCAATTATTGGCTATAAAAATACACAAAAAAGAGGCCATGCTAAGGAAAAATGTGCCTGCCAACAGACTACATTGTGAGAAAATACTTTAAAAGTGTTTGGAAAAGCACAAAAAATGTAGACTGGTTAAAAATCTGATTAATGTTCATTGTGGGTGGAGAATCTTAATCCATCACAATATTTGCCAAATCTTCCTCAAATGATTTACGTTGTCAGGGTTTCAAGTAACACCCCAACGAAAGAAGATTCCGAGGCTTGAGTTTCCTCAAAGTTCCATTTTTATTAGAGATGTCATATTGGCACATCTGGGAAAACCCAAATCTGAAAGTTTCCAGCTTTTCCCCACCCAAATGAAAGTTCAAGTCCCTGCCCAGCACACACATTTTGAATTTGAATTTTATTGGATTTTTTATACCGCACTTTCTCCCCAGCGGGACTCAGGGCGGTGTACAGGCAAACAGTAAAAGTCAGTTAGTAAAAATTAATGATAAAAACAAGTAAAATGCTATTAAAAACATGTCCATCACATGGTCCAACCAGGCACCATCCAACTCTGGATATGCCTCCTAGTTACACCTTCGCAGCTGCAGGGCAAGGTGTTCTTGACTCTCTGAGAAACGAATGTTATTTTGACTATATATCACCCACACTCTGTATAAATCCCCCCGTCCCATTTTCCCAGAGTAGCAGATGTGGCAGGCCTGAAGTCCCAAAGGTAAAAGATGGCTTCCAGGTCTGACATATGTATTGTAAATGTTCTGCTCTACTAATTTAGCTCAATTTAGCATGTCCCTTAATTTTTATACTATTTTTATAATACGGTAATCTGCTTTCTTTAGTTCTTATTGGAACTAAAATTGAATTTAAATTGAAATTGTGATGTAGAATTATTTTTCTGATCAAATTTAAAGTATGTACACAACAGCTTTACCTCACAAAGGAATTCCCTTAATTTTATGTGGTACTTTATGTGATAGAGGATGGAGGGAGGGAGGGAGAGTGTGTGTGTGTGTGTGTGTGTGTGTGTGTGTGAGAGAGAGAGAGAGAGAGAGAGAGAGAGAGAGAGAGAGAGAGAGAGAGAGAGAGAGAGAGAGAGAGACTAATGAATGCAGAATATTAATACAATATAGAATTAATATTCTTTACTGTAATAAACAAAGTAGAGATCTGAACTACATTTCCGCCTGTTTGTTTGTTTATTTGCTTGCCTTGACTTTCTCCTTACAAAACTCCTGGGGCTTTAGGTGCAAGTCGGATTGTTAACTCTGGTGACCCGGCTTTGTATTTCCAACTTCACATCCTACTATTTGTCTTTTGTGACACTGTTCCTTCCACACACACACACCCTATATTAAGCTCAAGACACAGATAAATAAGATTGAAGAGCCTCGTGGACTTGAACAAAGGTGTTGAGCACTAATTCTTTATTGCATTTCTGGAAGGATTGATAATTCGGTTATTAATGAGCGGGTCTGAGGCTGATAACACAATGCATACTCTCCTACTTCAAATTCCAGTAAGGCCTTTTCCATGTAGCAAAGTCCTCACTTCTTTTTTCTTACAATGACTTCTTGATAACAACTGCATATTTACATTCTCTGCATTCCTGCGTTGGAAATCACTTGCCATTAATAATTTAATAATAATAATTTTTAATTTTATATCCCGCTCTCTCTCCCCAAAGGGACTCGAGGCGGGGCACAGGCACTTAAAAATACAATTAAAACCACAGACAAAATACAAAATTAAAAATGAATTAAATTAATCCTGCACTAAAAACCCATAAACTAAAATTCCCCCTTTAAAACCCCTAACCTTAAAAGAGACTACCCAAGGCCGGCCAGGCGAAAAAGATGTGTCTTTAATTTTAAACGGAAGGAGCGGAGGTCCGTAGTTGTCCTAATATTGGGGGGAAGGTCGTTCCAGAGGGCTGGGCCCACCACAGAGAAGGCCCTTCCCCTGGGCGTCGCCCGCTGACAGAGTCTAGTGGACGGCACCCGGAGAAGTCCCTCTCTGTGGGAGCGAATCGGCCGTGAGGATGTATGGGGCAGGATCCGATCCCGCAGATAGCTAGGTCTCGAGCCATGGAGCACTTTGAAGATGATGACTAACACCTTGAAGCGCACCCGAAAGACGACAGGTAGCCAGTGCAGCTCGCGCAAGAGCGGTGTTACGTGGGTAAACCTAGAGGTTCCCATTATTGCTCGCGCGGCTGCGTTCTGGACCAACTGAAGCCTCCGGGTGCACCTCAAGGGGAGCCCCATGTAGAGAGAGTTACAATAGTCCAGTCGGGATGTCACGAGAGCATGAGTGACTGTGCGAAGGGCGTCCCGATCCAATAGGGGGCGCAACTGGCGTACCAGGCGAACCTGGTAAAACGCCCTCCTGGCCACGGCTGTCACTTGATCTTCCATGGACAGCCGGGTATCCAGGAGGACACCCAAGTTGCGCGCCCCATCCACAGGGGCAAGATGTTCGCCCCCTATGGCCAGAGATGGCATCAACTGGTTGAATCCAATATCACGATTGCTAGTTCTTTATGATTTTCACTCTCCTGATAAAAGTCTGTGGCCTTTGCTTCCCTCTGTGTTTTTTAAAGTCCATTTTGTCTGCACCTCCATGTGTTTCTGTTTAGATTTATAGTTCAAGCCACAAACTTGATGGTTCAGCTATATGGGCCTGCTATCTATTTAATTCAATGGTAAAGGCTGCCTCTTGACCATAAAGTTATGAGCCTTTATATATCATGGTTGCCTTTGAGGGCCAATTTTGACTTCTCATTCTTTGCCATCTCTTTCAATTCCTGATAGGCTGACATACCCAAACTGAAAGGTGTGTGTACGTCAGTGGTGGGTTTCAGAATTTTTTAGAACCTCTTCTGTAGGTGTGGCCTGCTTTGTGGGTGTGGCTTGCCGGCCATGTGACTGGATGGGAGTGGCTTGCCAGCCATGTGACCGAGTGGTAGTGGCTTGCCAGCCATGTGACTGGGTGGGCGTGACCAACTTGTAAAATGTGGTGAAACTCACTTAACAACATTCTTGCTTAGCAGCCAAAATGTTGGCTGAGAAACCCTGGCATTTGAAGCATGCAAGTCTTAAAGCTGTCAAGTTACAAAAGCCTTGCACCCCTAACCCTTTAGGAAAAAAACCCCCAGGGGTGTTCAAACTTGACAGCTTTAAGACTTGTGGACTTCAACTCCCAGAATTCCTCCTCTCGCTCTTCCTCTTGATGATGTGCGGTCGGGCGAGGGGGGAGGGAGCTGGAACTGGTTCTAAACAGCACTGTAGATTTGTGGAACCTCTTCTATAGAAGAGCTTAGAACTGGCAGGAGCCCACCCCTGATGTACGTGCACAAGCATGTGCATGTGCTGACATGCACACCCCAGGGGTGGATTGCTGCCGGCATTACTGCCACTTCAGTGCATGCACATTTGCACCTAAAAAGGTCTGTGCATGCGCACAACATTAGAAAAAAAAGCAGGGAAGAAATAACATTTTTGCAATGAAGATTGTTCTGCGCTGTGCAGAACCAAAAATCAAGATGGCGCTGCCACCAATAGAACCGGTTTGGGGGCGTGGCAGGCCGAGTTACTACCTACTTTGTCAGGTAGGATCCCCCCTTTGGTACACACATGTGCTGACATGTGCATGTATGTGCAGCAGAGACCCGAAGACCAGGTAGGAGGCAAGACATCCCAACACCGGGAGCATGGCAAGAGGTAAAATCTTTTTCTTTTGTGGGTTTCTGTTTCGTCGTTTGGAAGGAAGCAGAAGCTCATGAAAGAAACAAAGATCTGACCTGGGGTGATGGCATGCGTGCCAGCAGAGAGGGCTCTGCATGACACCTCTGGCACGCATGCCATAGGCTCCCCATCATGGACCTAGGACAGGAGTGGGCAAACTTTTTGCAACTTTAAGTCTGAAGGACTTCAGCTTCCAGACTTTGCTGGCTGGAGAAGTCTGGGAGCTGAAGTCCTTCAGACTTAAAGTTGCAAAGTTTGCCCACCCCTGACCTAGGAGATGACAAAGTGTTCTCTACCATTACAGTGCCCTGTGATACAAGAATCCTCAGGAAATTTGGATGGCCCCAACTCTGCTTACTCCAGAGATGTGTCATTTTCTAGGCATTGGTTTTTAGGAGATTCCACAGCTGACTGGATAATTGCTTCTAGTTGTTTTGAGTTGTTTTAAATTGCATTTACACAGTATCATTTATTTTATTTAATATTTTTATTGCCATCTGTTGTTTTTAACGTCTGTTTACCTTTTACTGCCCTGAGTCACACATCACTTGAGCAGCTAAATACAATTATCTAATACATAAAATGTAAGGATCGGGGTTTTTGTACATTGTTCTCATAAACATGTTCTTTAAATCCTACGAGGAACCTTAGATTCATAGTTCATTGTCACTGCACAGAAATAAAGATGTACAGATTGGTTTTGTATTACTTGTGTTCAGATTTTGTAAAATTTGATCTATGTTTGAGTGTATATATTTTCCTTATGACAAACTTAAGACATGCTGTATTATTTGCAATTTTCATATTAATTACTGTAAAATGTGACAGAAAGGGAAAAATACAAAATTATACCATAAACAGAATCCTGGCTTGAAAGAAAAGAGAAAACTCTAGTTCCAATATTTGACAAATATGACAAATCAACAATCTAAACTTATGTATCAGAGAGTCTAACTTCCAATCTTTTGTAATAATGTATTGAGGGAAGAATTGCCATGTTAACAAGTTAACAAATCCACAAATCTTCATGTCTTTTAAAAATAATAGGGATTTAGCCAATACAATACAATACAATAGCAGAGTTGGAAGGGACCTTGTAGGTCTTCTAGTCCAACCCCCTCCGTGGGCAGGAACCTTATACCATTTCAGACAAATGGCTATCTAACATCTTTTTAAAGACTTCCAGGGTTGGGGCATTCACAACTTCTGGAGGCAAGCTGTTCCAGAGGTTAATTGTTCTAAGCCAAGAAGATGTATCTTTCCCCTACAAGAATATTTGGGTGTGATTCCCCTATATGAATAATTTTAGCATGTTGCTGTTATATATTAATGTGCAAAAGCAAAAAAATTGAGGTTGGACTGTGTTTGTTCTTGGAACACAGCAACGGTCATAAATTTGAATCAGTTGTCAAGTTTCTGAATTATAATCATGTGATCATGCCATGCTGCAAAGGTCATAACTATGAGAAACTATGAGGTCATAACTATGGTCGTAAGTCACTTATTTCAGTGCCGTTGTAAATTTGAACGGTCACTAAACTAACTATTGTAAGTCAAGAACTATCTGTATTAGCAAAATATAGCCTGAATAATATTACTATCTGCAAAAGACAAAACAACTGTCACCACTACATCTTGCTTTGAATTATCTGGCTAATTTTCACTTTCAATAGAAGGCTAACTTAGCTGGACTTTGGTCTGACTCATCAACATCCATTTATACTCACACATGTAATTATTTACAAGTTAAACATTAAGTTGGTAAATGGGGAAAAAAACTATTCAAAGTTGGAATGTATTTCTTAACATTTCTGCATAATATCCCCTATCCAGATGAGACCAAAAGATTCTTCTGAATCAGAGCCAAAACGTATATAATGTGCCATTCCATTTTCCAGAATGGAAAGCAAACCCCTATGGAAAAATTACCAGCTGGATATGCAGTATCTTCTTTTCTTGTTGGCTAACCGCCAACAAAAATCTTGTGCTCCAGGAAATCTGTATAATTTTCCATTGAAGCTGTCTAAATTGGTAATCCTTGTTGCAACCTATGGAAGATAATTCTGCAATTTAATTGAAGTATGCTGGTATTTTAAGGAAGGGCCATTTCAGAATATGAATAACGGGAAATATTTACTGTTTGATTGATTATGTGTCATCAAGACAATGATGGGACCTAACCTTATCATCTTTTGGCAAACACACAGATAAATTTTCTCCAGGGAGATTTGTTCCCAAACTGATCACTTAGGTCTTCCTAAAATGCCCATAGTCCTAACTGAATCCATTCTTCTTGCCACCATTTTTTCTTCCCTTTCCTTCCACCTCTCTCAACATTACATAGTATTCCAGAAAGGCTGATCTTCACAAAGCATATACAATAATCCAGTGGTGGGATTCAGCCAGTTTGCACCTATTTGGGAGAACTGGTTGTTAACTTTCTAAGCAGTTTGGAGAACCAGCTAATGCAAGAAATCTCCTTCTGTTTTTTCCACTTTACAAGACTAATCCTGTAAGGAAAGCAGGAAAGAAACATTCTGGTGTTGCTTCTAGCCTCATCTTTATTTCCCTGCTTACAGAAACTGCCTCTCTGGTTAACCCTTATTACATTGAAACAGCTAAGGCAAAACACCCATCGTCCTGAGTGACGTTGAGTTGGCTACGCCCACATGGTCACATGACCACCAAGCCCCACCTACCCAGCTGGTCATTAGGGCAGAGAACTGGTTGTTAAATTATTTGAATTCCACTACTGCAATAATCTAAGTGTGTTCAATTGTGTTGAGTGAAAATTCTGGATTTTTTTTTAATGACCCATTTATTTGTTTTCCTGGTTATCCACTAAAGTTTACAAATGTCAATACTCTCCCTGTAGCTTCTTCAAAGTCCAATTTCACTTCGATGGAATGTCACAGGAAAAACCATTGCTGAATGATTCTAATGTTTATAGATATAGACACATTCTAAAATCTGAAACCTTTTTAAAAGGCTTTGACTGTCAAGACCTTGACAGTCATGAAGGAACAGCAATCAAGAAAACATACTGCAGACTAACACTTAATTGGGTAAATTAGGTGATAGTCTGCAATATGTTTTTTTCATTGGTGTTCCTTTATAATTGATAGTTGATCCTACAAGGCAGAAGTTATCCACCCTTTTGCTGGCTTCATTATCAGTTCTGAGGCTGGTTGGTTTATAGCCGTAATGGCAAACCTATGGCACCCATGTCACAGGTGGCACGCGAAGCCCTCTCTGCAGGCACGCAAGCCATCACCCAGTTCAGCTCCACAACACATGGGCATGTGCCTTCCGCCGGCCAGCTGAGGCACATTGCATTGTGGGTGTGGGCACTCACGTGCATGCAATTTTGGCACGCAAGGACAAAAAGGTTAGCCATCACTGGTCTACAGGTTGTCATTAGAATGGTATTTTGTTATTCTTTATATTTAATTTTAGTCTCATTTTTTTTCACTGTTGTCCTTCTCTTTCATTTCCAGAACTTGGAGATGGTTTGCATATTGGGCTATCAGAGTACTGTGTCCTGACCATAGTACACGTTATTGATTGATGTTTATTTCTCCAGTTTTATAAGCGCATTCATCTTCTTCCAGTTCAGTTTCCCTCAGTATGTGTGTGTGTGTGTGTGTGTACTGTATATATATAGTGCGCAGATGAATAAATAAAAAGGAAGTATATACAGTATTTTTCAGAGTATAAGCTGCATCTTTTTCCTCACTTAGAGTGGGTGAAAACTTGGGTGCGTCTTATACACTGAATGTAGCTCCGCCCACCCACCAGCCCTCACCCTTTGGCCTCTGCCTCCTAGAAATATATCTCCTTGCAGAAAATGGGGCTTGCAGAGGCGGCACTAGGCTATGGCAATCCCTGCAGCCTGAAACAGCTGATCATCGGGAGGCCCATGCTGAAAGTGAAAGTGAAAGTGAAACAGGCTGTTTGCTGTAAGGAGGTAAGTCAATAACTATAAATGCCTATAGAATGTTCAAATGATTAGACTTATTCTTTAAAGACTGCTATATTGTTGTTCTAGACAACTTAACAAAATGAAGAAACTTTTTAAAAAATAAATGCTTAATCTGAAGAGGCCCAGTGCTATTGTATCTTCTTTTAAATAGCAGAGAATAACTATACTTCCAGAAAGCCACATCAATTTTAACAGCATCTTTACAAGTGTAGTCTGAAATGTAACACCACAAACAGTGTATATTGTCAGTACTGTTTGCTGTTTGCTGCAAGGAGGCAAATTGCTGAGAAGCAGAGGCAGATTTGTTTTCCCTTTTCTTCCTCCCCAAAAGCTGGGTGCGTCTTATACTTCGGAACATCTTATACTCTGAAAAATACAATAGCCTTATCTCACCCTTTGCCAACCTGGGGACCAGTCTGTTTTACTATGTTCTGTCTGTTCTCTGGCTTCCTCACTTGTATACAAGTTTCAGGTTAAAACATTAGGCATTCTGGGATTTTTCTAGGTATATACAGCTTGACATGATCAACACAATCAAAGGGTTTTTTTTTATAATCAATGAAGCATATAGCAGCTTCTTTGGCTTTCTCAATTATCCAGATTCCATGACAATAACATCATATGTTCCTTGACCTTTTCCAAATCCAGCTTGAACATATGGCATCTCCCTCTCTCTGTAGAACTCTAATCTGCATTATATGCTCCTGAGTATTATTTTCCTAGCATGTAAAATTAAGAATAATATACAAAGTTTGCACACTCTGTTAAGTCTCTCTTTTTCTGATATTGGTATATCTAGATTTGCTGGCATTGTTTGGTTAGAATCGTTACTAATTCTCCTTCTGCCTCTTGCCATATTTCTCTAGCTATTTCAGCAATTCCTGTAGTCTTCCAAGTTGGTAATTATTGAATGTTTTGAATCAAAAGGTCTTGTATTGTAAGTAGGGAATGTTTTCTTAAGTACAGTATCTTGGATGTTGATATCCCTACTCTGTAGAATTTCACTGTACTCCTTCCATTTTTGACTTTCTTTGAACTAGTTGTTATGAATATTTTTATACTGTTACTTTATTTATGATGATCAATCTTGCTTGTCTTCTATCCACAGCAAATAGGCAGATTATTGTGACTTTTCCTGAGAGAAAACTGTCTCCAGTAATTTTGGTTTCCCTCTAGTTGCAGTTGGAAATTCTTATTAGAACAGGGATGTCAAATTTGTGGTCCACGGGCCACATGCATCATGTGCTGGCCACACCCACCCTGTTTTAGCAAAGGGGAAAAAAGTCACAATACATAACGTGATAACAACGTGATAAAACGAGTTTAAACCCCTTGATTTAGGTAGTTTACAGAACTGGATTAAGTTACAAACTGATAATTAAGTTTAATTCTGAATAATGGATTGGAAAAATATTTGCAAATATCTTACTTTAGAACTTCAGAACATTATTACAATGTCAAGTCAATGTGCAGCAATTTATTATACTAGTATAATATGAATATGAATTTTGATTTAAAAATAATTACAAAAATACTAAGCTAATAATTCTATCTTTATTTAGGAAATCAAACAAAAACCTAAAAGCACTACATTAAGAGAAACTTCAGGTGCCTTACAAGCTCATATGTTGAATTATAATCAACTGAATTGAATTCTCAACTTTCCAAATAAGTTACATTGTGTGACATATCTGTTTTTCAAACAGACTGTTATTTTTTACATGTATACATACCCCCACAAGTTAACTTGCATTCTTATAGAAGAAATTATATGTGATTTCCAGTGAAACAATTAAATGTCTTGACAGCTATTACAATGTACAGTATACAGTAAAGCCAACTCAGTATACAGTATTGGAAATATAAAGTTTGGTTTTAACAAACAAAAATGACCGGTTGGAAGGGAAATACAGTCTTTAGCATTTATTCCTTTTTGTAATAAACGGTCTTCATGAAAAGACATGAAAAAAATTCAGACTGATTATTGCACTTCTAATAATTTTTAGAAAATGTGGTGTTTATTTTAGCAGTCAATATTGGAGTATTCTACCATCATTATAAAATATTTTAAACCAGTTTCTTCCTAAGTCTTATATCCATATAAATTTATCTTCTACTGACATTCTCCTTTGTTGCATATCAGTTCTTAGATCTAAATTCTGTATTCAATTAGTCGTGCAATAGCTCACTTGCTTGATTCCTGAATGACATGTCTCCAGCAAGTAGTACACAAAATGTAAGCAAACATTTGGAGTTTTGGGGGTTCAAGTTTTTCAAAGTTGAGCCTCTGAATGTTCCATTTTGTTTTGTAATTTGTTTGCTTCTTTGGAAATACTGATCACAATGGTTCTGACAATTCAGGAACAAAAATCTTGAAAAAGTTCATGTTTAATTTGTTCATAATTAAGTCTCGGCATCTATTCAGAGAACCATACAATTTATCATACAGTTTACTCTGCATTTTATTTCTGTTCTCATTGGCATAGGCTGGCAAAGATGAAAGTGATTTCTACTGAATGATATATTTGATCCTTGAAACCTAGTACTACCTGCTCCAGGTGGTGACAGCTCTCCGGGGCTTCAATCATGGATCTTTTCTGCTTATACTTTTACCTAAAAGTGAGAATTAAACCTGTGATCTTCGGTTTCCAAGGTTTCTGCTTTTGAGCCCCATCTATTCTCTCTGTTCATCAGGCAACTTTGATCAGCTGCCACGCAATTTTTTTTTTCTTCCTTCTCTTGTGGTATGTCTGAAGCTGCAGCTTGAAAGCAATGCTAAATCAAACTTTATCATCCAAGCAACCTACTGTTTTTGAAAACACTGCACATTGTACCGGTTTCGGCATTACCTCATCTTCCCTGTCTAGTGTTATTTTCTGTAGAGGCCTCTTCAGAAGAATAATCACCGATACGTTTTAAGGACCAAAAGTTGGAAACTTTGAGTCTGTACACACTTCTGTATAAGAAGTGTGCTCAATTAAGCCACCTAAAATTAAAATATATTGTTATATACTGTAGGAATGTGATTACAGTTTGACAGTGAAAATGTATCCCCATATACCGCGTTTCCCCAAAAATAAGACAGGGTCTTATCTTCTTTTGGGAGGTCTTATTATTTTTGAGGTGCAGGAGGTGGCGAGCATGGTCACCTCATGGCTGCTGTTGTGTTGCATTATTTTCGGGAAAGGCTTATTTTGGGGGGAAGGCTTATTTTAGCGCATGTGTTCAAAAGCCCAATTGGGCTTATTATCCAGGGAGGTCTTATTTTCAGGGAAACAGGGTAGTATTTGTAGATAATATGAACTAATATTATACAGTCAGTTGGCTTTTTTCAGTGGCTATCGTTTTGCAACTTAGATGGCAAGCTTTCATATGGCAAAGCTTTCGTATTGTGCACACATAAAATTAATTACCTTCTCTGGAGATTGGGGAATACTTTCCTTTTTAGGAGTCTTCTTAATCCATACGCCTGATGTCATACAATTCCTGTTTGAATACCTTAAATATTTCCATTGCTGTAGTGATTTCTATACTGTTTGTTCCTTTTTATTGTTATGTGCAGTGAGCCACATAAAAACTATATAAAATGGGATACATGTTTTAAAGAAATAATTAAATAATTAAATTTGGTGATCCATGAAGTGAAATTAGAATTCATTAGGCTGTGCTAGACTCATCTTCTACTAAAATAGATAATATACAGTGAGTTATCCTTTCTAAAACCTCACCAGCTGGTATATCGTATAAATTTCTATTTCCCTTAATTAAAATAACAGGGCTGCATTTCATACTATCGGTTTATTACATTATCGCAATAATCTGACAGGTCCATTCTGAATACCAACATTTTATACTTAGGCTACGAAGAAAAAATAAATTGTAAAGCTTTTTTGATGTTAGGTCTGCAAGATTTAAAAAAGCAACCATTCAAACATTGTTATTAATAGAAGCACCACAGATAAAGTTCCTTGATGAATTCTCAGTGTATAAATTATCACATTAGATAACTCTCTCCTCTTGTCACCTACATTTTATCAAAAATATTTTTATAATCTGGTAGCATAAATAAGTAAATTATTATAATATTATAATTCATTATATTAATAATAATATAATAAGAAAGGCCAAACTGGCCTACAAAATAGACCAAAGGAAGAACAGAAAAGAGACATGGAAAGATAAAGTATTATATGGCCAATGCATTAAAACAAAAAACAATACCACTTAGACTTATATACCGCTTCCTAGTACTTTCCAGCCCTTTCTAAACAGTTTAAAGAGTTGGCATATTGCCCCCAACAATTTGGGTCTTCATTTTACTGACCTCGGAAGGATGGAAGGCTGAGTCAACCTTGAGCCTGGTGAGATTCAAAGTGCCAAATTGCAGGCAGCTGGCAGCCAGCAGTCAGCAGAACTGCTGACTCGTTCTGCAGTACTTCATTCTAACCACTGTGCCACCATAGCAGGCAAAGCAAATAATACCAGGACCTGGGATACATATGTGTGTGTTTGTGCATGATAGTGGTGTGTGTGTGTGTGTGTGTGTGTGTGTGTGTGTACAATACACATTCATGCACACACATATGAAATGCATATGGTATACACATACACACAGAACTAATCACAGACCATTTAGACATAGCGGAAAACAGTCTTGAAAGTTAGCAAGGTTGATGATACTATATGGTCCAAAGCTATTACAGAATCTAGTTGTTCTGCTGAGGATTCTGCAAAGCCTCGTCCCAGAAGGTAACAAAGAAAACCAGGTATGAAGAGGTTATTTAGCATGTCTGACAATCCTGTGGACCCTGCTCAAGCAGAGCTTATAATTGCTTTGTGATGACGTAGTTGAATCTGTAGCTCAGACATAAGAAAATCTGTGTCTGTTGTTCTGTAAAGATTCGTGTATGATCATGTAAAGATGTTTTGCGCTACAGTGTCAATGGCTGCTTAGTTGCCAGTGATTTCCTTCTCCAGCACAGGGGTAAATACACCTGGAAACATCTATCTACCTACCTACCTACCTACCTAACTAACTAACTAACTAACTAACTAACTAACTAACTAACTAACTAACTACTCTCTCTCTCTCCCTACCTATCAACTGTATTTCTCTCTCTCTCTCTCTCTTTTGCTGTCTCTATCCTTCTAGCTACTTATCTATCTACACATACTATCTCTCCCTACTTACCTACCTACTGTATTTCTCTCTCTCTCTCTCCCTATCCCTTTATCTACCTACCTACCTAACTACACCCTCTGTCTCCCTACTGTATTTACTGTATTTCTCTCTCTCTCTCCCCCTCTACCTACCTACCTACCTAACTACCTACCTACTCTCTCTCTCTCCCTACCTACCTACTGTATTTCTCTCTCTTTCTCTCCCTCTCTATCCCTCTATCTACCTACCCACTTAAAAAAAATTGCCTCTTCAAAACCTGGGTGCGCCTTATACTCCGGTGCGTCTTATATTCCGAAAAATATGGTATATAATAGTAAAATCTTACAACTCAGCTTCTTCCTACTCTCATCTTCAAAGCATGGGAACAATAAACAATCCATAGTGTGTTTTCAAAAAATGAGCATCTTGTGGTATAATCACTTCTTGGGGGAAAACCGGGAAGGAAAGAAAGAGAAAGGCTGTTGCAGAAAATTATGAGAGCAAAATTGAATGCACTCTCTTCAAGCTTGAATTTAAATACTGTCAGTTATTGAACTGATAGAAAATGCCATCCATACTATAATTCAGAACATTCATTATTCTATAGAACTTTTCACAAGTGGAAGAATGATATGGTGTCCCTTTTCTTTTCTCCTGGATCTCTGGAGGCCTTTTTTTTTTTTTGGTTACAAAAGCTAATATTTGAGGTGACAAAAAGATCATGGGATAGAAGACACATTTGACACTCTGTATATTCTACCTCCTTCCTCTTTCCAGCACATTGGAGAAGTTGTAGGAATAACAGTGGGAGACACAAGTTTGAATGACCTTAGACAAATATTTTGACCATCCTAACACCATGTGTGGTGAAAGTTGGTGTATATCTGAATATTCAGTGACTTCTACAAGATGTACAGCACAATTTGATTTCTGCCAAACAAAGTATTTAGAAATAATTTGCAATATTTACCTGCAGCTACATTTACAATTCGTAGGTACATAAATACATTTTCGGGATTACAGCTCTTTTATTTTTATGGCATGAGTGTATGTTTTAGCTGTTGGACCTAATGGTAAAGCTTTAAAATCTAAATAAAAGTAGGAAGGCTAATTCAAATAGGAATAAACATAATCTTACTATATATTAAAAACAGACTGACTCAATGACTAGAGGCAGCACTTTAATAAACTCTTTACTATGCTAATGTAATGAATGGAATGGAATGGAATGGAATGGAATGGAATAGAATAGAATAGAATAGAATAGAATAGAATAGAATAGAATAGAATAGAATAGAAGTTGAAAGGGACCTTGGAGGTCTTCTAGTCCAACCCCTTGCTTAGGCAGGAAACCCAAGCCACTTCAGACAAATGGTTATCCAACATCTTTTTAAATGTTGTTTGCAAGGGTAGATATACTGAGATTTCTTTTGAAAAGACTTTTCTTTAGGCCAATTAGTGTTTAAAATAAGGTATGAAATCATCCACCACTTTTCTCCAGGTACAGTCTTTGACAGGTGTATATAGAAGCCCAGGATGTTTCAAAGCAAAATCAAGCGATTTCCTCTCATCTCAAGCCTACCACAATTTAATTCTTAAAGAAAATACCCATGGTCTAAGTTAAAGTCAGACTAATACACAAATTGAATCCATGTTTTTAACTTTAGATATTCAAAAAGGAAAAAAGAGCTGAATATAGAGCAAAAGGAATGGAAATAGGAGCAACAAAAACAAATAGTATGCAAAATTTCTGTAATTCAGGCTCAGCCCAATCTCTGAATACATTCCCTTTGACTGTATAAAATAATATTGATCAGTCAGTTTATGACAGCCATAAATGGCCAATTCCTAAAGAGAAACTCGGCTTATTTTTCTTGCTTGGATCATGTCTAGAGCAACGAGGGGTAAGAGTGCCAGTGCATTCAAGTAACAGCTCTTTTAATGAGCTTGCACAAGCTTTTATTTGTCTTATTCTGGGGAACCCAAGAAAGAAAATACAACAATAATCTGGTGGTTCCATCACAGAACTAGGTGACAAAAAATTCTCTAGAAAATGAGGACAGATTGGGACAAATAGAAAAGAGAAGGTCGGGGAACATGCCACAGTCCATCAAACTTATGCAGACCACTGAAGGAATGAAAATAAATAGCTAACCACTAAAATTTGGAAGTGGAGCCAAAACTGCAACTTGCACATGTATATCTGCTGACAATAATATAGATCAGGTGTGTCACACACAATTTCATTGTGGGCCGCATCAGGGTTGTGTTTGATCTTGGGGGCCCAGGCTGGCCAGCTCAATGTCACTTGTATCGGGAGTGCCTGTAGTGGCCCAAGCACTCTGCCATCCAAAATGGGCTCCTGAGCTCCATTTTCAGCTGCGATGGTCTCCTGCAACCCTCTGCCAGCGAAAACGGAGCTTGAGAGAGCCACATACAGCAAAGAGGTAGGTTGCTCCTGGTTTGGCCCGGTTCAGGTGACCTGGTAGTGGTAATTTAGCCACGGTCGCAGAACTAGCAGCAACCCAGGCTGGCCACGCCCCTGAACTAGTTCCCCTGTCTCTTCTGCTGTTGCCGGCATGTTTCTGCACATGCACAGAACAATTTATAGTCAACTGTGCATATGTGAGCAACGTGCGTCTGGCGAACCGGTAGCAACCGGAAGCGAACTGGTACCAACCGGTACAGGAACCCACCCCTGACACAGCTCTCTTTTCCCTGGCAGAAGCACTGTGGGCCGGTCCTACGCTATTTCCAGAGTGGCCCCGTGGGCCAGATCTAAGCATCCTGCAGGTTGGATGTCACCCCCGGGCCTTGAGTTTGACACTTCTGATATAGATTACCTACCAGTTTGGGGCCTGGTAACATAACCTGGAACATTTTAAGCACTCTTCATCCCCAAAGGTTGAAATGAGGCAACAGAAAGTCTTCACAAGCTGCTTTCCTGATACACCTGTTTGGCCTGTGGTGGTTCAACATCATCATTCTCAAGAGAAATGGCGAGGCAATTATTTCTATCTGTGAATAGCTGCTCTTTTCTAGTCACGTGTCCTCACCTTTATTCCAAGAACCTCCCAGGAGTCAGTCCCTTTTTCTGATCAGTAAGGGAACACAGAAACCAGCAAATGTTTTTCAGAGCCTTTGATATTAGAGATCCTCCCCTCCCTGACCACCCACTGAAAAATGGATGCTCAATGAAGTTGCATTAAAAAAGATTTTAAAAATAGGACTTCACTTATGTTATCTTCCCTAAATCATGTTAAACTCAAAAAAACCACACTAGGTGCATTTTTATTTTATCTTCAGCTCCTTGCACATTTAGTTGTTTTGTGCGTCTTTTGCTCTTGCTGGAGCATAGGGACAAAGCTGGCTCATCTCACTAGAAGGAGCTTTAACCTTGTTTGATGTTAACAAGGCTTTATATTTAGTTTTCATTTTGTTACATGGTTTATCTCTCAGTTTTCCTTAGTGTGTGTGTTTGTGCATGTGTGCATGTTCCTTCTAGCTTCTTTTTGCCTTTGGATGTAAAAGAATGAAATGCGGTAGGTTGCTTGTTGCCTGCGGAAGCACCAGCTCTAATAAAACTGTTAGGGCAAGGAAACTGCAGCAATTTATCTTGATCTTTCTGATGTCATTCCTTCTCATCCCACCATGGAAAATCCAGAAGTTAACTGGTGTGGCCTGCAAATGAGAACTGCCTCATCTTTCTTATGTTGCTGTTTGCTGCGGTTAAAAACAAGAATTATATAAGAAATGCATATCTGGCTGCAACTTTTGGGACAACCACACAGATCTCTGCTGTGGATATTTGTGGTGGAAGACATCCATTCCAAACCTCAAAGTAGCAAGTTGGCTTCTACATATATCACAGTGGTTGCAATCGGTTTATCTGATAGTGTCATTTCCCAGATCCCAGGGGCTCAAAAGTCAGTTGTATCCTTCTCAGTTGTTCATCTAAATACTGAGAATATGATTCCTGTTTGTTTGTTTGTTTGTTTGTTTGTTTGTTTTAAGCATCCACAGCCATAAAGAAATATGCATAATCTGGAAGTATATGTAATTGCCATCTTAAGCAGAAATGCCACATTTCAAATACCTAAATTCAGTGTTTACAAAGAACATTTGTATAGATGGGAACAATCTATTAAGAAGTAGAGTAGATTTTTCCTGGTTTTGTTTTTGTTTTGTGTTGTATTTTGGTCCTTTCAAATAATTGTTGATTCCTGGTCACTTCCTGCAGTATTCTTGGCAAAGTTTTTGTGAGTGGTTTGTCATTGCCTTCTTCCTATGGTTCAGAGAGTATGGGCATTTGTTAAGACCTTCTGAAATTGCATTTTGCCTGTTAACTTGCCTGTTAAAAGTCCCACTTTTGTACAATGATCACTTTGAGGTCTGCTATGGAGTACCCTGGCAGGTTGTTCTGCTTGTCCTTGCTTGGAATCCCGATGTCAAAATTTGTCCATGGATTTATTTGTGCAAAATTTACCCTGTTTGTCCTATATGAAATCCAGAGGGGTCTTGTTGGCAGTTGATGGCATATAGCACAATGGAGGAAGAGCACATCAAAGAGTTTCTGATCTTATGTGTGTACTCCCAACACTGGAGGTTTTCAAGAAGAGATTGGACAACCATTTATCTGACATACTATAGGGTTTCCTGCCTGAGCAGAGGGTTGGACTAGGAGACGTCCCAGGTCTCTTCCAATTCTCTGTTATTCTGTTACTTGTTGGATGCCAATGATGTTGATGTAAATATGGAGGCAAACTAGACGCCTGCATTTGTTGTTTCCATGCTGTCATCCTTTGTTGTTTCTTGTGAGAATCTGCTTCAGGTTGGATGTTTGTCTGTATGCAAATTCTCCTCCTCCTCCTCCTCCTCCTCCTCTAATTCCCTACATGCTGGTAATGCCAATCCTTGATATTACTGAATCCTAACTCCCGTGTAATTTCCTTGCTTCTCGTGACAACCCCTTGACAGTTTATTCCAACTTTACTCATTCCCCCAGTTTACTGCAACCCCTTGGCTGCATTTCTTAAGTCTGTAACTGCAGTCAAATTACAACCTGGTTATTCCAAAGCCATTTTTATATATAGAGAAAAAA
Source organism: Rhabdophis nuchalis (assembly GCA_039707465.1). Classification (NCBI taxonomy): domain Eukaryota; kingdom Metazoa; phylum Chordata; class Lepidosauria; order Squamata; family Natricidae; genus Rhabdophis; species Rhabdophis nuchalis. The sequence goes on from CM077651.1 coordinate 22,441,672, forward strand.
AACATTGTTCCATATAAATTTATATTTTAGCTTTTTGGAAAAGATATGACTTAGAATGCTACCAAGTTCACAGATCTTACTGCTTTTACAAAGAAAAAATGCCTCCTGGCGCTGAAGCCAAGCTGAAGTGGATTGTTGCCATTGGACACATTGTGTTCTTTGCAATCTACCATCCTCATAGATAAAGGCAGCAAAAGCTCAGTGTACAGAGCCCCTTGTTTGACCTAGAGTTAAATCCAAGGCAGAAACGCCAGTTTATCAAGCAAGAAGACTTTTATAACAAGTTAAATCTCTCTAAGCATTCTATAAAATGCAGGGTTATGGAGAAATAAATCCAAAACATAGCCCTTTGTCTAGCATATAGATAATAGCTCTCTTGATGCACAGAGGAACCTATCTTACCCCTGTGTATCTTTCATGGCTGACTATCTTTCCTTGACAGGTGGGGCTCTATTTTGCTAAGGCGATCGACTGATATGAGAACGAGGGATTCTTTTTTTTAACATTTCTATAGTGAGAAAAGGTCTTTGAAAATTGAATCCAGAAATCAGATTTAGTTTTGGATTTGCATCTTCGGGACAACCATCCAATTTCCCCCTCCCTCTCTTGCCTCCCCCCCCCCCACAACCCCATGGATCAATAGGCGTCAGTTTCACACAGAAGTGTTGTAGACTAGAAATTGACAGTTTCAATTTGGGAAGGGCAGCGAAAGGCTAAACAAGCACATTAATCCTCTACACATGGACATAAAACTGATTAGGAAGCCTAACCATTCTTTCTCTCTAACACTGTAGTGATCAATTAAGACTCTCCAGATTTAAATAACAAATGTACTTGGGTCCTACGCTAGTAGCACCTGTAACCTGTGGCGTTTTTCTTGATTAAATGTAGAGGCAACTTATGTGCAAGTGGCAACACAGAGAGAGAGAGAGAGAGAGACACCAAGAGAGAGAGAGAGAGAGACACACACACAGTTTCTTCTATGTTTCATTAACTCCCTTTGGCCAGAGAAAGACAGATACACATTCAAAGAACTGCAGCTTTCAAAGGATGCACAATCATTCTATAGGATTGGTTTTTCCAAGTGTTTAAACTTCAAGGTGATTTTAACAAAACTCTTTTTTGCCATTTGCTTTCCCTCTGTTGTAGCCTGCCAGCGGTCAACAGAGCTGGTGGCAGACTCAGAGAGTGAGGAGGTTGGGGAGGAACATGGGCCAGTCCTGGAGTCTGGGGAAGGTTCTGATGGGTACTCTGCATTGGAGGCAGAGATGGGGCCAGGGCCATCTGACATTTATCAGCTACTTTCAGAGTCGAAGATAAGTGGGGCAGAAGAACAGTTGGAACCTGTTCCGATGCGCGCATGCACAGAGCTGTCAGGAGAAGGGAACAATTAAGGAAAAGGGGTTGACTCAGGATTAAAAGCACAAGTGGACGTTGAATGGCCTCTCCCATAGGGAATAAATGGGAGCAAACAGGGAGTGGTATTTGCAGGAGACAATTTGTTTGTTTATTATTGTGAAGAATTGCTTATCTGAGTTTGTGCCTCACAGAGACTCTTTACCAAGTATTTCATTGTACAACGTTAGGACTAGAAGCTCTCCACCTGGCAACCATCCAATGACTGATAAGGTCTGTTGTTGCCATTAAACCTTGAAAGACTTATTGCCCGGACTTTTCTGGATATGAATGCTAGGAATTCACATTAACAAATAAAAAGGGTTTGTTTTTTGTGAAACAAGGAGTCTGTTTCGTGAGGTCTAGGTCAGAACACCCTCTTCTATATTATTTTCAGCAAGACATGCAGAAGGTTGCTTTTTTTTTTAATGGAGCAGGGCTACAGCCTCCAAAGAACCTTATTTTCAAAAGGGACAAAATTGGAACAAAAGGCAAAGACGGGAATCAGAGCAATACAGATTTGCCATAACTTTAAGCATTCCTTTGGGGTAAAGTGGATTTCCCAAGTAAGACAAAGATTTAAGTTCAAAAAATGTTGGAGTGCTCAGGAAGACAAACAGCTCCTGTCTCCAACTCTTTTTATTTTGATTCAGTTTAAACCCAGACACCATGCCAAATTCTGTAATAATATTTTTCATCCGGATAATTGAATTCAGAGGATGTGAAAGGGTAACCACCAGATCATCAGCAAATGCCCTAGTTCTGTATTCCTTTTGCCCAATAATTATGCCACTTAAAGAGTTTGAGTCCCGAATAGTGTTCAACAAGACTTCCAGAGTTAAAATAAATAACAATGGAGATAATGGGCATCCTTGTCTTGTACCTTTTTGTATCCCAAACGTTGTAGACAAATTTCCGTTGATAATGAGCTGTGCGTTTTGTTGCTGATAAATTGCTCCAATCGCTTGTCGAAACCGTGGTCCCATATCCATCTTTTCCAACGTTTTGGTTAGAAAATTCCAGTTCACACGATCGAAAGCTTTCTCCGCATCCAGAAAAACCAGCACTGCAGAGACCTGTTTATTCTTATCAAGATAGTCAATTAAATCTATAAGTTGCCTTACATTCTCCTTCATATGTCTGCCTTCAATAAATCCTGCTTGATCATAATGAATAACCTCCTGGATAACTGGCATCAATCTGTTGGCAAGTACTTTAGCATATATTTTATAATCTGTATTTAGAAGAGATATTGGTCTGTAATCCACTGGTTTCTTGGGGCCGTCTTTGTCTTTAGGTATCACTGATATAAAAGCTGCTTTCCATGAGAGAGGTATTTTACCTCCTTGCTGAATATTAGAAAATAATTCTGTAAGGTATTCAATCATTTCCAATTGTAAAGTTTTATAGTAGATTGCAGTCAAACCATCAGTCCCTGGAGCCTTAGCTAATTTAAGTTGGCTTATAGCTAAAATAATCTCATCTGCAGTTATCATACGTTCCAAATTTGCCTTTTGAAGCATAGATATTTTAGTAACCCTTTTTCCATCCAGAAAATCATCTATTAGGTTATTCTGTATATTATCCTGTAAATATAACTTAGTATAATAATCCACAAATGATTTTTTAACTGTCTCCAACTCTTAAAAGCAGCCACATCTTGTCCAAGGCCTGAAACAACATTTGGGGAAGCAACAGGAAACTATTCACTACATCTAGCCGAATCATTCTACCAGCAGATTTTGCTTCACTAGGAAAAAAAAAAGTATTGCAGATGCTTTAAAGCACCGACATTATTAATTGTGATATGTGATGTAGGGTTTTCTGCTTCAGCAGCGGGTTGGATTTGATGGACCCTTCCAACTCTGTTAATCTGTTAAATGTGCCAATCTATAAGTTGCAACTTCAATCTTAGTAGGAAGCCTTTATGTAAATTTCAGTTGGGTTCTATGTTCTTCCTTCAAATGAGTGAAAACGTACAAGATATGTAGGATTGGCACACAGGCAGAGGCCACATAGGAGTGATGTGGTCCAGAGTCCCAACCACTTGCCCATTCCAAGGAATGACAGTTGACATGCAACATTCCCCCCTCCTCCTCCTCTCCTCCTCCTCCTCCTCCTCCTCCTCCTCCGCTTTTTTCTATTTCTTCATCTCCTTCTTCTTCTCCTGCTTCTCCTCCTCCTCCTCCTCCTCCTCCTCCTCCTCCTCCTCCTCCTCCTCCTCCTCCTCCTCCTCCTCCTGCCTAGCGTATTCCCGCAGGTGCAGGGTCTGCTTTTTGGATCATTGAACACCACTTTGGACAATCAGTTGCATCTCCAGGCGCAGGCCCACAGCTTGCATAACTTCATTGATGATGGCTTGCCATCTCTGTCATTGACTTCTAGTTGGTAGACAGTCTTGGCAATGGTGGAAGGTGCTGCTCTCGGAATATGTCCATACCAGCGGAGCTAGCCTTCTCTTATCTTCTCTATAATTGGTGCCACACCAAAATGCTGTTGAATGATGTCATCCTCTCATATATTCCATCCTCTCATCAATTGCATACCCTCCATTGGAATCAACAATATCATGAATGAATGCATGTATCATCTCACAAAAAGGAACCCTTTGGGTCTTAATGTATCTCAAGATGTACTTTCAGTTCACTGTATCACTGTGCAATCCATAATCAAAATTTAAAGCGTGGTATTTTATGCCACGGGACGTGGTGGCTCAGTGGCTTTGAAAGGGAGATGAGCACCACCCCCTAGAGTTGGGAACAACTAGCACATACGTGCGAGGGGAACCTTTACCTATTTTATGTCAGCAATCAGTAAAATATCATTTGAGCTATCGTTGATATTCCTTTAAAAAAAAGAGAGAGAATTTTTTTTCATTTTCTAGTTTGCTGCTGCTCTTTTTTTCTCCCAGCAAAGACTTTTAACTGTCCTGCTGTGTGAGTGAATGGGAAAGCAAGCTTCAGCCTAGAGAGAGTGAGAAATGGCTTTCGTGTTTTTTGCTAGCACACTTGAAATTCTTTCTAAAGCGAACAGCAAATGTCTCTCAGGAGCCTCTGTTTTAATTTTACTGTGTGATATTAGGCATTTTCCAAAAGCCCAATCACCTAGTTTGGTACTACATAATTGTTCACAACGAAATAAAAAAGCTCTCAAGACATTAGTCAGATTGCACCATTGTATACCTCCAGGGCCAGGTTAACAGATGTATTGATGAGAGCCCAAAATCTCTCATAACATTTAATAGCACTCCATCAAACATCCGATATTATCCCGGCATGTTAGGAGCCTCTAAATCTCTATTGCTCCAGGGCATCATATTCCTATTGTTTGTCCTTGGGCTTTCTTGACATTTCTGTACTTCGTTTTCTTTATTTCCATCCTGCTACACAACTTCATTTTCAGCTGTTCATGGTTGAATATATATATAATCCCAGTAAGGGTATGGCTAGCTGATGAGAGCTAAAAAGCTCAAAATAGATCTATACTAGTCTCCTTGATTTATTTATTGATCAGCTCATAAATGATCAGTGTCATACACACACACACACACACACACACACACACATATGCAGGTCTTGGCGTATTTGGGTTTTTTCCCGTGTAAGATTGATAGTATCTTGGCAACGTTTCAAAGAGGTCACACTCATTGAAACGTTGAACTTAAGAAATGCCTTTGGCTTCGGGCTTGTGCGAGCAAAGCATGATCGGAGCTGCCGTCTCTCTATAAATATTGGTGGGGAGGGGTAGAGTGCTGGCTTTGTTGCTGTAAGTGGTTGGTTGGTTGTGTTGTTACATCTTGATTGGTTGATGGAGTTGAGATCTGCAGATTAGTCGACTGTTTCGTAACATCCTGTGTGGCTGAGGTACTGGCTGTGTGCCCATTAGTCTTTTGTCTTGTAATGACCTGGGTAATGGGCTGTGTGATAACATCCTGAATTCTAGTGTAATTATTATTATTATTATTTATTGGACTTCTAGATGATATCCTGAGTCCTGGGCTGCAACATCCTGGGTAGTTTTGGCTGTGTTGTAACATCCTGGGCTTTAGTATTGTAACCTCCTGAGTTCTGTGATGTAATGTCTTGAGCAGATGGCTGTGATGTAACATCCCGGGCTTTGGTTTGGCTCCGGGTTTCAGGACTGGCCATGTGTTCCTGGCGTATGTCAGTTTGCTTTGTGTGGGGGTCGGAGGGGGGTGCAGCAGTTGGTGATGCTGCCGTGGTTTGGCTTCTGGATGGTGGTTGCATTTCGTCTGTGGGAAGGGTTTGGGTTTGAGTCTGGTGGGGGTGATTGGTGGTGGTGTCATTTGTTGGTCTGGGTCCAGTGTCAGTTTTCATGGCTGGGACTCATTTGTTGACTAGGGCTAGTTTCCAGATGTCTGGTAGGTGGGAGGTATCATCAAGTTTATTCATGTTATGGGGGTGTTTCTCTATTTCAATGGCTTCCATAATTATTCTCTTGTTGAAGTGTTCAGTTTTGGAGATTAATTTAATCCCACCCCAGCCCAAAATTAAATTGCACAGACTTCCTGCGATGCATATTTTGCATATGTTTAAAAAAAAATGTGGTTCCTTTTTAATCTTAAATTGTTTCATGCACTTTATTGAGGAGACACACCTAGGGATACAGCTTCAAGTAATGCCATATTTCAATGGTGCTGCATGAAGTTTCAGAAACCCAGCTTGGGATGGGCAGCAGATGGGAAAGGATAAAGAGAATGAATTGGGGGAGGCATGGAAATGTTAGTCCAATGGCAGCATTTTGCATCAGGTGGCAATAATTTTCACCTTGATGTGGTCCCTTTGTGCAGCTAGAGCTATTCTGCCTTGGCGTTTGCATCATTAACATCCGCTATGTGTAGCGATCTGCATAGTTTTGTGCAGGTACTTGGTTTTAGAACTATAATGGGGCGGATCATGTGGGATCTTCAGCGCATTCAACAGGACACTTCCAAAGCTGCCCTTTTCTGAGTATGCTTAAGCAAAAGTTAGAAATTGATTTAATCTGGATTTCTGCATAGAGCAAAGAATTGGGGGTTGAGATTGAATTTTATAAAGTAAACGGTCCTTCAGAAACTATATTTTTGTCATTTTCAAGGGCCTTTACAGCTTGAGACCCCAAATATTTAGTAAGACTGTATTAATATTCTTCTTCTCATCTTTCCTATTACTTATCTCATTTTCTAATTATGACTTGGTTGCTTGTATCTTTACAATTTATATTATTTAGTTTTCTACTGTGATTTATATTGATTCTATCACTCAGTGTTGTATCTTATAATTGATGATGAATGTATTTTAATGATGACTATCATCATGATTTATCATTTATAGCTTTTATGTATGAGAGCTTATGCACCGAACACAAATTCCTAATGTGTCCAATCACACTTGGCCAATAAAGAATTCTATTCTATTCTATTCTATTCTATTCTATTCTATTCTTTGGAAAGAATATCAGAATAGGTATATTTTACCCACACAAAGGAATATTAAATTCAAAGAAATTAAATGAGCCAGTGATTTCAGCAGAAGTAACATGATACAATCCACATTGCACAATATACTAACATCTGTTCATGTATAGAAGCATATAGATGAAATTCTATGCATTCAGAAAGCTCACATTTAGAAAAATTGAAAGCAGAAATAATTTATTAAGCATGTTTGCACTAAGAGAAAGAAAAGATATGAAGAAATTGTGCCTTATGTCTTGAGGAAAATTGTCCACTAAAGTTAATATACATTTTTCAGCTTTTTCTCTTTGTACAATATATGCAAACTATCCCAATGGAATTGAGTCGGTGAATGTTTATATCGTTGAAACAGAACGGATTTAAAGTGATCCGTGAACTATATTCTTACAATAAAGCTCCCATATTTATTTGTTGAATGGTATGTTGATTATCTCTCAGGGACTTTTAAGATATTCTTTTATGTATTTATTAGGAAATGAAAGTGTTTGCTTACTCCTTTAAAATTTAAAAGGCACAATTTATTAAATTAAAAGAGTGATAATTAAAAGGTGCAGAAATAAATTAAATCTTCTTTTGATCTGGCCTGTTTCAATACTTCAGAAATGTGTTCTATAATATGGCTCACAGAGAATACTGGATTGGTGAGGGTTCTCAAATGGATTATATATATATTATTTTCAGTACATACGATGAAGCAGAATAAGCTGAAAGTGATTTCCTGACATGATATTAATAAATGATATTTCCCCCTCTTATCTCAGGACATAAGTTGTTAAGGACTCCTCAGCTTTTAAATGTGAAAAGAAGCTGTTAAATACCCAAATATTTTCAGAAGGAAAATCTGAATGTTTTAGTACAGGGGTAATCAACCTTTTTATACCTACCACCCACTTTTATATCTCCATTAGTAGTAAAATTGCAGTACTGCAGGCTACTTCTGCTGACTGCCGTCTGACTCCAATCTCACCAGGCTCAAGATTGACTCAGGCTTCCATCTTTCTGAGGTGGGTAAAATGAGGACCCAGATTGTCAGGGGCAATATGCTGACTCTATAAACTGCTTAGAGAGGGCTGTAAAGCACTGTGAAGCGGTATATAAGTCTAAGTGCTATTGCTAGATGGACTGCAGCATAGCAGTTACTGATTTACCAATGCAATGAGAGGATTAAATGCTGCAACTGGCTCTGGCTTTCATTTGCTCTCACCCACAAAGGGCAAATTTTGACGTATTCAAGGCAACTTTTCAGAACACCACAAGCCTTTACATCTACGTGGTTGCAGTGCAGTCAAACAGTTTCACCAATATGCTTCTCCACTGCAACCAGGGGTGGGATTCAGCTGGTTCAGACTGGTTCAGTCAAACCGGTAGCTCCAATGATCAGCTGGGAGAGAACCGCTTTGCTCTGATGATCAGGTGGGCCTGCGCTTTACTTACCTATATTCCCTCAGCTGATTCGCGCGGCAGAGCAGATTGCCGCATCTCAGCTGTGTTACTCCCCAGAAATAACATGGAAGGTAAGTTTTGTTAAAACTGTACATGCGCACGGAGCAGGTCTAATCCTCAAATCCCAAAGTCAAGAGCTGATTTTTCTCCTTATCTAGAATAGCATAGGACAGCACAGCACAACCTGGCTGGGCCACGAGGGAGGACTTCCCCTCGTTGAAATGTGCCCGCCAGGTTACCGCGCATTTCATCAGCCGCGGGCCCTAGGCAGGGGTGGTGGGGTAGCGGTCATTATTAAGGAAGGCCTTGAGCCGAGAGAGACCATTGTGCCTCAGACTACCGGCTGTGAGTCCCTCTGCGTGAAGTGGGGCCTAGGGAGGCAGTTGGGCTTGCTGGTTGTATACCTGGCTCCCCGCTATGTAGCAGCAGCCCTGCCCGAGCTCCTGGAGGTGATCGCTACGGTGGCAGTGGAGACCCCCAGACTTTTAGTCATGGGGGACTTTAATCTGCCATCGTTGGGCGAATCAGCCGGGGCAGCTCGGGAGTTCATGGCTTCCATGACGGCCATGGACCTGACCCAAGTAATTCAGGGCCCCACCCACGAGGGTGGACATACGCCGGATCTCATCTTTGTCTCAGGCCAATGGAAGAGTGATCTGGGTATAGGGGATATAGTCATCACACCCTTGTCATGGTCAGACCACTCACTTCTCCGGCTCGACTTTCCGACCGCTGCTCCCCTCCGCGGGGAGGCGGAACCAGAGCTACCAATCTGGTACCGCCCCAGGCGCTTGATGGACCCGGATGGGTTCCAGACAGCGCTTGGGCCATTTCCTGTATCCCTGACCCGCGCCCCGATGGAGGACATCACGGCCGCATGGAACTCTGCTGCCGTGGGAGCCTTGGATCGGGTCGCGCCCTTGCGGCCTCTCTTGCGGCAGCGAACCACCCTAGCTCCTTGGTTCACTGAGGAGCTGCGGGTGATGAAGCGCCGCAAGAGATGCCTAGAGAGAAGATGGAGGGCTAGCCGTTCTGAATCTGACCGGACACAGGTAAGAGCCCATTTACGGACTTACATTGTGGCGCTGAGAGTGGCCAAACGTCATCATTGTGCTACTCTCATAGCATCCGCAGAAAACTGCCCTGCCGCCCTGTTTAGGGTGACCCGCTCCCTCCTTCAACAGAGGGAGCGGGAAGCCCCACTACAGGGTAGAGCAGAGGAATTTGTGACTTTTCTGCAGGAGAAAACCGCTCAGATACAGAATGAGCTAGCCCCCATTCTTGGCCCAGTGGGATGCCACGAGAGAGATCTTGTTTGGGAGGAGTTTGACTCCGTTACTTCCGAAGATATGGACAGGTTACGTGGGCGACTGCGAGCCACCACATGTTTATTGGACCCGTGTCCCTCCTGGCTTGTACTGGCATCCTGGGAGGTGACACGAGGCTGGCTCCAAGAGGTTGTCAACGCATCCTTAAGTGAGGGTTCCTTGCCTGCTTCCCTAAAAGAAGCTATGGTGAGGCCCCTCCTTAAGAAGCCCTCTTTGGACCCAGCTCTTTTAAACAACTATCGTCCAGACTCCAACCTTCCCTTTTTGGCGAAGGTTGTCGAGAGTGTGGTGGCACAACAGTTTCCCCGTCACCTGGAGGAAATTGAGTATCTAGATCCGCGCCAGTCCGGCTTTCGGCCCGGGCATAGCACCGAGACGGCATTGGTCGCGTTGGTAGATGATCTCTGGAGGGCCAGAGATGGGGGATGTTCCTCCATCCTGGTCCTATTAGACCTCTCAGCGGCTTTCGATACCATCGACCATGGTATCCTATTGCATCGGCTGGGGGGGTTGGGGGTGGGAGGCACCGTTTTACGGTGGTTCTCCTCCTACCTCTCTGGCCGATCGCAATTTGTGTTGGCAGGGGAGCAGAGGTCGACCCCGAGACCCCTCACATGTGGGGTGCCTCAGGGGTCGGTCCTCTCGCCTCTCCTGTTCAACACATATATGAAGCCGCTGGGTGAGATCATCCGTGGTTTTGGGGTGGAGTACCATCTTTACGCTGATGATACTCAGTTGTATATTTCCACCCCAAACCACCCCAACGATGCCGTAGCGGTGATGTGCCAGTGCCTGGAAGCCGTACGGATCTGGATGGGAAGGAACGGACTCAGACTCAACCCGACCAAGACCGAGTGGCTGTGGTTTCCGGCTGCCCGATTCAACCAGCTCACTACATCGCTGGCCATAGGGGGCGAACATCTTGCCCCTGTGGATGGGGCGCGCAATTTGGGTGTCCTCCTGGATACCCGGCTGTCCATGGAAGATCAAGTGACAGCCGTGGCCAGGAGGGCGTTTTACCAGGTTCGCCTGGTTCACCAATTGCGCCCCCTATTGGATCGGGACGCCCTTCGCACAGTCACTCATGCTCTCGTGACATCCCGACTGGACTATTGCAACTCTCTCTACATGGGGCTCCCCTTGAGGTGCACCCGGAGGCTTCAGCTAGTCCAGAATGCAGCCGCGCGAGCAATTATGGGGACCACTAGGTCGACCCACATAACACCGCTCTTGCGCGAGCTGCACTGGCTACCTGTCGTCTTCCGGGTGCGCTTCAAGGTGTTAGTCATCATCTTTAAAGCGCTCCATGGCTCGGGACCTAGCTATTTGCGGGATCGGATCCTGCCCCATACATCCTCACGGCCGATCCGCTCCCACAGAGAGGGACTTCTCCGGGTGCCGTCCACTAGACTCTGTCAGCGGGCGACTCCCAGGGGAAGGGCTCTCTCTGTGGCGGGCCCGGCCCTCTGGAACGACCTTCCCCCCGATATCAGGATGACCACTGACCTCCGCTCCTTCCGTCTCAAGCTAAAAACACACTTCTTCTGTCTGGCCGGCCTAGGATAGTCTCTCTGTCTTTGGGGTTTTTTAATGGGGTAGCACATTTTTAGCGAATTTTTAGCACAGGGTTGGTTTAATTGTTTTTTATGAAATGTATGTATTTTTTGACTGTTTTTATTCTGCCTGTGCACCGCCCCGGGTCCCTGTGGGGAGAGGGTGCGGTTTAAAAATAAAATTATTATTATTATTATTATTATTATAATAACTTTATTGTCACTTTGAATTTACAAAATTATGCATATACCCACATATATTATATGACACAAAGAAACAACACAATCTAAGTTCAGATATATACATCAGTGGTGGGATTCACTTACCTTCCCTACCAGTTCACCAATGTGAGTTTGTGTATGCACACCGCCTTCTGCACATGCGCAGTGCTTGCACATTACTTTGGGGCGGGGGGGCGGAGCCTCCTGCAGCCACTGCTACTGGTTTGCCCAAACATAGAGAGAAGCAGCGAATACCACCTCTGATATACATGTTGCAAGAAATCTTGCAAGAAATCTAACATTATTATAACCTTTTGGAGATTATTCTCCTATTAAAATGTACATTAAATAGTGTATATTCCATAAATTCCCTCTGAAAATTCCAATTTAAATTTAGAAAGAAACCACCTGATGTTTCTCATAACTTCTTTCCACTGCTCTAGTTTTAGAACAGTTCACACTTGATTCCGCCCAGATCTAAAACCTCAATTTATGTATTCAGAGAGTACATAAAGAATACGGACAAGAAGGAGCTGCAGTTTGCGATTTAATAAAATTTGAGGATCTCAAATTCAGTCAATACAGAACTTTCATTTGGACTTCAGATTTCAGGTGCCTGCTAACGTTTATCGAGATGGTTTTTTTTAAGGAAAGTTTTGAGAAGGTCTGGGGCACACTTTGTATTTGATTCCAAAAGTTATTTCAAAGATCTTACTCTTTTTAGATTTAAATCCTAAATCTTGTTGGAGGGAGGCCTGAGGATGTAATGCCTCAGAAAACTAAGCCCGATATCCATTCATTATGTTGCTGCCTTGCTCCATTAAAATCTATGATTTTCTTAATCAGGAGTTTATCTTTCAAATACATGACTTTCAATTTAGTCACAAAGGCACCTAGAAATTAAGTCCTTTGATTCTTCGTTATTCTTCGCGTCTCACCTCTTGAAATACTTGAAAATTATATTGCTTATAGTTCCTCCACTTAGTTGTTTCATCTCTGTCATAGTCTGCTTGTTTCATATCTAATTTCATCTTTTTCTCATTTTAGATCTGTTTAATTAGCAAACTTTCAAAAGAAATGAAATAAAAACTGATCTTAAGATTTAAAATTCAGCATATCCAGCAAGCCTTTGTAGTATTTGCAGAGAACTTCAGACTGATAGAAGAGTAAAAATGAAATATGCACATACAATAATACATTTTTCTCTATATACTATAAAATAAAGCAAAAACATAACATCGTGCTCATTAATTTTCCCTATTATGAACTTCTGAAAAATAATGAATTGCACTATACCACCAAGGTCAAAAAATTTAGACAATTTAAAATTAAGCAAAGACTGCTGGTTCCACTGTAGAAAAAAATATATAAGCTTGACTGTTGGGGATATGTTTTTTTTCCTAGCCTATTTTTTTTTTAAAAACCCAGCAAGGTAACAAAAAGATATGCATAAGGAATGTATGTTTCTTCACAAATTTGCCACCCATGTGTATCCAATTGGATAAGCGCTGCAAGAAGAGTAACAATTACAACTCTTGGAGTTCTTAAACGACAAACATTTGTTGGTTGTTCTTTAAAAGGCAATTGTCTAGAATCATTGCCATACTTTTCAGAATCAAAGCAAACTTCCAATCTCATATGTACTGAGAAATATGCAATATTGGAATAGAGCTGCTGTAGGACACTCAGATGGTAAGAGAGACAAATTTGACTCAGGAGTGCTCTGAAGTCTGGACGTCAAACTCGCTGAGTCATTCTGCCATCATGTGAGGTTTTGTGATGGTTTTCCCCTTCGCGGAGTGGGGGGAGGGCGTGGCCTGCGCATGACGCATCCAGTTTGACACTCCTGCTCTAAAGTCTGCATTGTTCAGTTGAGAAAATGTCACCATGCTAGACCAAGCCAAGTCCAAACATGTCAGGGGATTTCTAGAAGCCTGGCACTCTGACAAATCAGCTGTCAATAGACACAAAGACATTAACAACATTTATAGACTATGCAAAAGAGACTATCACCCAGTCCAAAAAGGAACAAAAAGAACAGCAATCAGCACCCAGATCATAGATTAACTTCAGGATTAACATCAGACCAACAGTCAAGTAATACCTCAATCAAGAAGCTGCCAAAGAAGCCAACAGCATTCAGCCCAACCAAAGAATCTCTAAGACCAATATTGACAGGGCAGGTCACCAGAATATAAACTGACAACACACTGTGCTCCTTATTACTTTTCCTTAGCACTGATGATGTTACCTAGTTTGAGTAATGAAACGTCCGTAAAAAAATAAAGAAAGAAGAAACACACTCAAGAGCACCAAGGACCTCTCAAACTCAACCCTGAGCTACAAATATTCTCCTTTATTAGTTCATACTAAATTTTAACAGAGTCATATATGACTCTGAGAATTAATTTTTGGGGACAAATCTGACATGTAACCAGTGTCTGTAGATCAGTGGTGGGTTCAGGATCACCGTTGCAACTGGTACAATGCAATAGGGCCCGGCGTCCACCACATGAACGGGTGCAGCACACATGCCCACACATGCAGCACGCACATGCATCCTTACCTCCTAAGATGCTCCGCGACGCTCCAGCTGCTCGGTGGAGCATCACACAGGTGCCATATGCTCCGTGCGTGTTTGGAGAAGTGCCAAAGAGCTCAAATACTGGTAAGGATTGTGGGCAGGCAGGTGGGCCCTCCAGAGCATTGTACCGAAACGGTACCCGATGCTCCCAACAGGCACCAGTATGCCCGTGTACCGGTCGTAACCCACCACTGCTGTAGATGTAGAAACCATTTTTCATGCATTATTTTTATGAAAGGACAACAGCCACACACAAATGAAATGGTTTGTGTTTACACCCTCCTGCAATGGCAAATCTGTCCCCCCACTCTTTTTGCAACCTATGTGAACAGTAAACATAAAGAGAGAACTACCAAAACAAACCTCTCGCTGTATCCACCTGATGCCTTTTCACAAGGGTAAGTAGAAACCCTGCCTAGCTTATTGCTTGTCTTACTGGAAGAATGACTAGGAACAGAACTAATTACCACCTTCTTCAAAAAAAAAAAAACACACACACACAATAAAACACCACACACCAGATTTGGGTCATGGCTCCTCCAGCAAACATATGACACTGCTGCAAGTCATGTCAATATTCCTTGGGCCTGAAAAAACACTTCCTGAAAACCTTATGCAATAAGAGTTTACATTTGGGGATGAGATTTGGTCGAATGGCTAAGGCACCAGTCTGGCAAGCAGGAGGCCGTACGTTCAAGTCCTCATTTAGCCATGAAAGCCAACTGGGTGACCTTTGGCAAGGCTCTCTTTCAGCCCCACCCACTTCACAAGGTTTGGGGTTTTTTTTTGAGAAAATAGGAGAAGGAAAGTCTGTTAGATATAATAATAATAATAATAATAATAATAATAATAATAATAATAATAATAATAATGATAATGATAATGATAATGATAATGATAATGATAATGATAATGATAATGATAATAATAATAATAATAATAATAATAATAATAATAATAATAATAATAATAATAATAATAATAATAATAATAATAATAATAATAATAATAATAATAATAATAATAATAATAATAATAATTTTAATACTTATAAACCGCTCCCTCTCCCCATGGGGACTCGGGGCGGTGCACAGGTAGAATAAAAACAATAAAAATATATACAGACAGTTCTAAAACCAAATTAAACTTAACCTGTGCTAAAATTCCCATAAAACTAACTATACTAAAAGCTACCCAATAAAAACCCCAAGACAGGGAGACTATCCCAGGCCGGCCAGACAGAAAAAGTGAGTTTTTAATTTAAGACGGAAGGAGCGGAGGTCCGTGGTCGTTCTAATATCAGGGGGAAGGTCGTTCCAGAGGGCCGGGCCCGCCACAGAGAGAGCCCTTCCCCTGGGCGTCGCCCGCTGACAAAGTCTAGTGGACGGCACCCGGAGAAGTCCCTCTCTGTGGGAGCGAATCGGTCGTGAGGATGTATGAGGCAGGATCCGATCCCGCAGATAGCTAGGTCCCGAGCCATGGAGCGCTTTAAAGATGATAATTAACACCTTGAAGCGCACCCGGAAGACGACAGGTAGCCAGTGCAGCTCGCGCAAGAGCGGTGTTACGTGGGTAGACCTTGCGGTCCCCATAATTGCTCGCGCGGCTGCATTCTGGACTAGCTGAAGTCTCCGGGTGCACCTCAAGGGAAGCCCCATGTAGAGGGAGTTACAATAGTCCAGTCGGGATGTCACGAGCGCATGAGTGACTGTGCGAAGGGCGTCCCGATCCAATAGGGGGCGCAATTGGCGAACCAGGCGAACCTGGTAAAACGCCCTCCTGGCCACGGCTGTCACTTGATCTTCCATGGACAGCCGGGCATCCAGGAGGACACCCAAATTGCGCGCCCCATCCACAGGGGCAAGATGTTCGCCCCCTATGGCCAGCGATGGAGTAAGCTGGTTGAATCGGGCAGCCGGAAACCACAGCCGCTCGGTCTTGGTTGGGTTGAGCCTGAGTCCGTTACTTCCCATCCAGATCCGTACGGCTTCCAGGCACTGGCACATCACCGCTACGGCATCGTTGGGGTGGTTTGGGGTAGATATATACAACTGAGTGTCATCAGCGTATAGATGGTACTCTACCCCAAAACCACGGATGATCTCACCCAGCGGCTTCATGTATGTGTTAAACAGGAGGGGCGAGAGGACCGACCCCTGAGGCACCCCACATGTGAGGGATCTCGCGGTCGACCTCTGCCCCCCTGCCAACACAAATTGCGATCGGCCAGAGAGGTAGGAGGAGAACCACTGCAAAACGGTGCCTCCCACCCCCAACCCCCCCAGCCGATGCAATAGGATACCATGGTCGATGGTATCGAAAGCCGCCGAGAGGTCTAATAGGACCAGGATGGAGGAACAACCCCCATCTCTGGCCCTCCAGAGATCATCAACCAACGCGACCAATGCCGTCTCGGTGCTATGCCCGGGCCGAAAGCCTGACTGGCGCGGATCTAGATAATCAACTTCCTCCAGGTGACGGGGAAACTGTTGTGCCACCACACTCTCAACAACCTTCGCCAAGAAGGGAAGGTTGGAGACTGGACGGTAGTTGTTCAAAAGAGCTGGATCCAAAGAGGGCTTCTTAAAGAGAGGCCTCACCATCGCTTCTTTTAGGGAAGCAGGCAAGGAACCCTCACTTAAGGATGCGTTGACAACCTCTTGGAGCCAGCCTCGTGTCACCTCCCAGGATGCCAGTACAAGCCAGGAGGGACACGGGTCCAATAAACATGTGGTGGCTCGCAGTCGCCCACGTAACCTGTCCATATCCTCGGAAGTAACGGAGTCAAACTCCTCCCAAACAAGATCCATCTCGTGGCATCCCACTGGGCCATGAATGGGGGCTAACTCGTTCTGTATCTGAGCGATTTTCTCCTGCAGAAAAATCACAAATTCCTCTGCTCTACCCTGTAACGGGGCTTCCCGCACCCTCTGTTGAAGGAGGGAGCGGGTCACCCTAAACAGGGCGGCAGGGCGGTTGTCTGCGGATGCTATGAGAGTAGCACAATGATGACGTTTGACTACTCTCAGCGCCACAATGTAAGTCCGTAAATGGGCTCTTACCTGTGTCCGGTCAGATTCAGAATGGGTAGACCTCCATCTTCCCTCTAGGCATCTCTTGCGGCGTTTCATCACCCGTAGCTCCTCGGTAAACCAAGGAGCCAGGGTGTTTCGACGCCGCAGGAGAGGCCGCAAGGGCGCGATATGTTCACAGCCTGAGTTATTTGTAACAGTATAAAGGTGGGATAGAGGGACGCGGTGGCTCAGTGGCTAAGATGCTGAGCTTGTCAATCAGAAAGTTCGGCAGTTCGAATCCCTAGCGCTGCGTAACGGTGAGAGCTTCCATTACTTGTCCCAGCTTTGGCCAACCTAGTAGTTCGAAAGCATGTAAAAATGCAAGTAGAAAAATAGGGACCATCTATGGTGGGAAGGTAACAGCGTTCCATGATGGAGATATCTTCCGACAGTGCTAGCTCTTTGGCTTTGAAACGGAGATGAGCACCGCCCCCTAGAGTTGGGAACAACTAGCACATATGTGCAAGGGGAACCTTTACCTTTAGCCTCTGTATAACTCTGTGTTGTCCTGCAGCTGTGGCAAAGGGTGTAATTAATGCACAGAAGCATGAGCTAGACTGCTATCCAGCCCAATTTAAGAACTGCTGACTAAAATTTATTGCTCTCTTTCTTAAATTACATATGCATGGGATATTAGATCTTCCCAAGGTGGTGCTGTTTATTGACCTGATAAGAAAGCCGGCTCCATTTTGGCAGTGTGAGGTCTATAATTCACATATGGCTATCAGGCTGTCATCACATATTATCTTGAATTGGGGTCCTTTGTATATTAAATTATTTTCACTGGGAGTAGAAAAGTATAGCAAACACCTTCCCCCCCCCCCCCAAAGATGGCTTATATATGGAAAAGGAGCTGGAAGAAATGTTTCCTTTTGCAGAGGAAGAGAAATAGAAAAGGTAAATCCAGTTAATAAAACCAATAAGCAGCAAAATGATGCGGTACAAACAGCAAACGGCTGCAATCTGTACTAAATGTTTTTGCTTGTTTGGAGTTTATTGCATAATGCAAATAGCTCTGAAAATTATTCAGGGAAGGTAATAGCATCTGTTAAAAAAAAAATGCTCTCCGTTTCAAGCTTTGGAAGCGGGAGCCCAAAAATTCACATTTGACTTGGAACTCTGATCTGTATATTTAGAGAGGAACACATCAGCTAACTTTTTTAATTCAGGGGCCTGATCTACGGACTGTGTGCTCCAGGGAACAAAAATTAATCAGTATCTATAGATACTAAATTAAAAGGAAAAAAAGAAATTTGCAAACATTGTTGTTCCTTGCAATCAGCATCTTTGGGTAAAACATTTCTGTGGTCCATAATTAACAGAAGTAAAGCCCAGATGATTGTTCATGGAGAACAAGGGTATCCATGGCTATCATGATGGATGCCTAAGGACACCCTCCGGGTTGGAGAGATAGGCAGTTCTTCAATTCCCAGAATTCCTCAGCAAGCGTGCCAATACCATAGAGATCAGTAGATTGAGCTACAAGCATGCCACTTTATGCCACTTTAAAACATGACTGTACATGAACTTTATGTGAGACACACACACATACACACACACACACACACACACACACACACACTAGTCACAGTTCATTTTGCATACATAGCAGAAAGAGGAAACTTCAGAGTTTACAAGAGTTTACAAAAAAAAAAATTTTTATATTGAAAAAGTTTTATTGAGTTTTTCAATTTTTTACAAATAGGGTAAGGGTAAGGTGTGAGAAAGATATTTTGAGAACTTTCACGTCGAGATCGTTGGCCCCTTCCGAGGCTTCATAGCAAAATATAGCTTATACAAATTTTCAATAGTACTACAAAATGGAAATTTTGATGCTATATGGAACAAAACTGTGACTGAATCTACATGTTCTGCTTCAGATACTATGAAGCCTTCTCCCAGAAGGTAACAAGGAAAACAGGTTGTGAAGAGAATGTGTAGCATCCAGGGTCCAAAGTGCGGACTCTGTTCAAGCATTGCTTATGTGCTATGTCCTAGATCCGTGATGGCGAACCTATGGCACGCATGCCACAGGTGGCACACAGAGCCCTCTCTGCGGGCATGCGAGATATCGCACCAGCTCAGCTCCACCGCAAATGCATGCGCGCCTCAGGCCAGCCAGCTGATTTTCGGGTTTCTGCCGTGCATGCAGGAGATGTATGTGCATGCATGCGGGGGTCATGCATGCATGCATCAGGGGCAGGGGGAGTGTGGCATACCCCCATGCCCCCGTTTATGGTCCCAGGAGGCTGCAGGGAGGCCGGCTAGATCCAAAACAGGGAGCGGGGAGGGGGGGCAGGAAGAGTGCAGGGGATCACGTGTGCATATGCAGGAGGCAGGGCATGTGTGGGTGTGTCATGTTTATGGTCCCAGGAGGCTGCAGGGAGGCCGGCTAGGGCCAAAATGGGGCACGGCAAGGGGGCGGGAAGAGTGCAGAGGGTCACACATTCATGTGCAGGGGCTGGGCATGTGTGGGGTGTGTCACGCGTGCATTGCATTATGGGTGTGGGCAGGTGGCTTTTGGCATGCGAGGTCAAAAAGGTTAGCCATCACTGACCTAGATAGAAGAAAGTGAACTACCAATAATCTTTTCTGCCTTCCTCATCACTAAATGCCAGAAAATGAGACATATGTTAATGTTTGGTCTGAGTATGATATGAACCTGCATGCAAGAGGAAGAACCGCCACGCTTAGCTGTGCCCTTCCTCCACTCCAGGGATTTCCACATGACGTGTCAAAAAAAGCCAAGATGGCAGCCGCAGTGATGCCATGCTCATAAAATGTAAGAAATAATGGAGTTTTGACGCACTACTGAGGGCCTCCATCTTGATCCTTTTTTTTATCATCCTCTCTTGATATTTCTACTAATACAGTATAAATACTTAACATTTGCAGGCCGTACCTATTGTATTTTTAGAACTGCAGGCGCAGAATATTTATGCACAAAGTTTGCACAACAACACACGTATCTGGTGGTTCTCCTTGAGCAACTGCCTTGCTTAGCAAACATTTGCTGTTAATGACAGCAATGATAAAATCACTCGATAACCTTCGCTGGTCCTTAAAGCAAAGGAAAGCTGAAATAAGATCTTAAACACAATCACGGTTTCGCTTAGCGATCACTTCATTTAATGATCTAGTTGCCTAGTCCGATTGTGGTCGCTAAAGGAGGATGAACTGTAGTTTCTTTCTGTGCATATCTTACCTTGCAGAGATGCCCCTTTTATCTAGTAGCAGAATTCCATCGTTACCGTGGTGATTGAAAGATCTGCCAGCAGAAGGATGAATTGATTTTCCTTTTTGACAGTTTCTTTTCCCTCCAGTGTGTTTTGGAGTACAGAAAATAGCCGGCCAAGGATGCATAAATCACAGCTCTGGGACAAGACAAGGCCAGCATCATTGGGAACAAGTTACAGAAATGGACAGCTAGGCTTTCTGATGATGCTTTAAATCAGGGGTAGTCAACCTTTTTATACCTACCGCCCACTTTTGTATCTCTGTTAGTAGTAAAATTTTCTAACCGCCCCCCGGTTCCACAGTAATGGTGATTTATAAAGTAGGGAAGTCAATTAACTTTAAAAAAAGGAAAGTGCTTCAGTATCGGACAAAACCCCTACCGCACACCGTGAAAGCTGGAACGCCCACTAGTGGGCGGTAGGGACCAGGTTGACTACTGCTGCTTTAAACAAAGGAAGTTTCCATGCTGGACACGTTCTTTAATATTTTGTTGTCCACAAATTCGGGTCTTAGCCTGGCACCAAAGCCGATGAAGACTACCAGACATGAGCTGCAGGATTGATTCCCTTTTATTGAAGCGCTTCAGCAAAAGGGGTCCCAGCTAGCAAAATGCCACAAAGAGTTCAACAAGCTTTTATACAGTTTTTCAAGACAGGATAAAGAAACATTAAGAACATTAAGAAGAGCCTTGCTGGAACAGGCCGCAGCCCATCCAGTCCAGCATTCTGTCTCACACAGTGGCTCACCATTCGCTTCAGGGTCTTCCCAAGCAGATGTCTTCACCTGCTTATGATTCCCTGCAAATGGCATTGAGAGATATTCTGCCTATCTCTCCAACCCGGAGGGTGTCCTTAGGCATCCATAATGATAGCCATGGATACCCTTGTTCTCCATGAACTCATCTAATCCTTTCTTAAAGGTGTCGAGGCTGACAGCTGTCACCACTTCTTCTGACAGGGAGTTCCATAGACCAGTGATCCCTCTGGGTGAAAAAATACTTCCTCTTATTTGTTTGAGGTCTAGCTTCCAAATGTTTCATGGAGTGCCCCCTAGTTCTAGTGTTGTCCAATAGGCTTTTTGAAAGTTATCTAAACATCCTCGATTGGCTCCACACCATCTCTATTTCTAAGTCTTAACTAATAAACACTTCAAAAGTTATTTAACAAGTATTCTATTGGCTCTGCTTCAGCACTATTCTTAAAATAAGCACTCTAGAACACCAGTCACCAACTAGTGGTCAGTGGACCACTGGTGGTCCTCGAGAAAATTTTAGTGGTCCGCTGAAAAATTATTTGCATTTTTTATTATCCAGTAAATCAGGGATCCTCAAACTACGGCCCCTGGGCCAAATACGTGCAATGAATGTTTGTGTTGCTGCAGAGAGCCTCCTCCTTCTGGGTCTTTTTGTGCGGTCAGAGGGGGAGGCAGAAATTCCAACTTGAGGTCTGCTTCAGCCTCCTGGTGTGGGGCTTTGGGCGAAGGCTGGATGGAAGTGCCTCTGGTGGCGAAGAGCCAGAAGGCCCCATTCCAGTGCATCATGGTTTGAAAGTGGCTGACCATCTCAGCCCACTGAGCCTCCAAGCACTGGCACCTGGCCTTGCACTCCCGCAGGTCTTCAGTCTGCTTGGAAAGCCTATGCTCGTAGTCCTCAGTGAGGTACTTCTACTGAGCCTCCTTCTTGGTCAGATCCAATTTAAACTCAGCACTTTTGCCAACTCTTTCTGGTGGCTGCTTAGCTCCAACAACCGCTTCCTATTGGGGCCCTAAGATGCCCAGGTGGGCAGGAGAGGAGTGGCTTGGAGGCGAGGACTGAGTAGAGGTTGGCGAGGCACCCCTCAATATGAGTGACATCGAGTTGGCCACGCCCATCCAGTCACATGACCACTTAGCTATGCCCACCCATCCAGTTATTAGGCAGATCATATTAGTGGTCCACAGGATTTTATATTATGAATTTAGTGGTCCCTGAGGTCCCAAAGGTTGGGGATCCCTGCTCTAGAAGACCTTTAAGAAGTCTTCTATTGACTCTGCCTTAAACCTATTTCTTACCTTAGCAATATGTCTTGTATGATATGCCCGACAATAAGTTCTTGTTTTCTACATTGAAAGGGGCCCCACCTGTTCACCCTCCCGCCTCTTTCATCTTTGTTATGCAGGCTTTGCACATACACATCTTCTCCCTTTCTTCTCATTCAAGCCATAAACTTGTATTTTTATAGCAAAGGACCCATGAGTTTCACCCTCTGATCCATGTTTGCACATAGAAGGAAAAACAATGAATGATTTAGAACCTGCAGCTCTCTGTACATTCTTGCTTTCTTCTTCTTGATTCATCATTTTTCCCAAGCAACAGTACCAATAATTTTACTTTCTTTCCTTTAATTTGTTAAAAGATTTGGTGTGAACTCCAGAGGGCAGCTTCAACTACAGCTGGCACCTTCATTTTTCCAGAGATCCTGGAGGCTAGAATTGCTGGAAAAAAGAGAAAAGGGGGGGAATGAGGCCAACTTTTTGGATTCTCTTCTAAAAAGACATGTAGGTGTGCTAAATTTTGGACAGCCATCCAGTCAGAGAGGTCTTTGGATTTGTAGCCTGAATTAGGACCATAAATAGCAATACCTCAAGGTATTGCGGTATGTTCATAAGATTAAAAGTAATGATTTTCAACCATTGTTACAATATATTTCAACCTTTTGAAAGTAATTGTTCTGACCTAGGCTTCCCCAAAAAGCACGAAGCAGATTCCTCATCCCGACAAAACCCCTTTTATTAAATGAATGTGAATTCCTCTCATTCACATTCAGCAAAGGCCTGGCCTTTCAAAGGTGAAGTTATGACCACAGACCTTCTCTAGCTTGGAAATCTGCCATGTAAATAATGTTCAAACACAGTGCTGTGCAAGGAAAGACTGGGCACAGAGTCTCTGAGATTCACGGACCGATCTTCACACTCCTGAAATGAATGAACGAACGAATTGTTTTCTGCAAAAGCCCACTCCCCTTTTGCTCCTCTTTTATTTCCTATGGGAGGGGCCAATCATCGTCCACCTGTGGCTTTGCTCCCAAGACGACCCTGATTTCTTAGCTGTTCTTTTCTTCTGGCAGCTCTGCACATGCACGCACTGGGAATAGGTTCCAGCTGTTCTTCTGCCTCATGGCTGTCTAGCTTCAAAAGCAGCTGAGAACTGCCAGATGGCCTTGGCCCCACCTCTGCCAACAACACAGAGTCCTCGTCTGAGCCTTAGCCAGCCTCCAGGGCTGGCCCATGTTCCTCCCCAACCTCCTTACTGTCTGACTATACTGCCAGCTCTGCTGTCTGCTGGCAGGCCACAACAGTAATTACCTCAGCTGAGCAATTCAAAATTATGTCTATACTGTTATTTGCATAGGAATTGTAACATTACCCAACCTTTGACTAAAGAGGCATAAAGAAATACATTTGGATGCTGAGACCTATGAGATTCCTGTGTTTTAAGTACCTTTCCCATCCTGTGGAATATATGTAAAAATGCATACTGTATAAGAAGCAAAAGAGAAAATGTTAAGATAAAAAGCCACAGTATAAAAAAGTAAACTCTGAAAATTCCTAAAACTTTAAACTTTTATTTAATGACTACAAATGTTAAGATCAAGAATTAAAAATGACCTAAATTAAATTGGTCTGGCTTCTTGAACTGCAAAGGACCTAGGAAAAAACTCGAAGATAATAGTGTTTTCCTTAAGTCACATCCTGTGTGTGAAAAGCTTTACAGATCAAATGCTAAAATGCTTTCTAAATTTCACACCTTGCTAAAGCAGTTTTCTGTGAACTCCATAGCAGGCATGATCAAAAAGGCATTTCTTTCCGTCTTTGTGCCTGCAATTGGACACCTTTTGCACTGAGGTTTCCCCATTATTTTTTGGTGGAGATTTCAGCCCTTCATGAGCAAAGGAATATTTGGAAGAACATTCTGCTAAAAAATGGAGCAATGTTTCCTTTATTTACTGAAAAAGCAATTCCTCGAGAACAATCTATATAAAAGATGCCGTTTTCGTGGTAATGTGACAATTAATCTCAAACATATGTACACATCCACTGCAAGATTCCTGTAAACACAGAAAAAGCTTCCCTGCTAAATTGAAGAAAAAGAGAGAGAGAGAGGCAGGAGAATTAAATGAAATCCAGATTTCAGATTCTTTATGAGGTTGGACATTTTAATACAAATTTTGAACAAACTGTCAGGCTGCCTACAAGTTGAACCTTTCGATAGAAATAGCAATAGCAATAGCAATTAGCACTTAGACTTATATACTGCTTCATAGGGCTTTACAGCCCTCTCTAAGAGCTTTACAGAGTCAGCATATTGCCCCCAACAATCTGGGTCAACCTTTGGCTCCATTTGTTGAGAAAGGTATAATTTTATTAGAGATCAAATGTATTGCAGCATTGCAGAGCCAGAACTGAGAATCACCCACCAAAATCCCTACATTCTACTCCCTCCCACTTTACTGTTTCTCATTGGCCCACCCCAGTGTAACCAATCAAATCCATGCAAGATGTTTTCATAATTTCATAATTTTTTTGCAAACAAGATGTTTTCGTTATGTTATCATAATACATCATACTTAGTCCAAGTACCCGTTAGTATGCAGCTCCCTTCATCTTCCAACTGGGTGGCCTTGAGGCAGCACCTCAAGAAAGTACAGCCTCTACTTTCTATTTCCCAAGCATTCCCCCCTTCATTCCCTCTCCTCACAGTTCATGGCAGTTTGTCACTGCATAGCTGTGAAGCAAAGCTAGCATAAAATGGCAGCAGATACATAAACTACCAAGGTGATTTGATTCAAGAGAACCCTGAGTAAATGGCACATAGCCACTAGTAGGATCCCATTTCTCAAGATGTTATAGATTTCTCACTGGGGTTGACTGGTAGACTCCTGATTCCACTTTTATAAGAAAGTACATGTTAAGTATCAATATTAACTTTTGTTCTACCACACCCTAGATTGCAATTCTAGGGGAGCAAGGAAACAGGTAGTTTATTTAAGAACATGCACCTCTGGTTAAATCCAGAGATTTCAGGAAGATGGTACCACAGTCACAATGAGCATGAAAGTACAGGAGTTGAGCCTTCAGAATCAGATGCCACCCAGCTTAAGTACGGCTCATGAATTTGAATACTCAAGGAGAACCATAGAAAAATAAGATCTCGTTCTTCCCTCTCATTAAATACAGCATCTTCACGGTATACTTTTCATTCTCATTCTGGTTTACCTGCCTCTTCCTATTCTCAGAATTGTGGGTTTAAAAGAGATAACTGAGACAATGCAAAAACATCTCCTTTCCATAAGCAAATGCTGTCTTAATTGGAGTGGATGACATGTATTTTGGTCTGCACTGTGTCCGATTCACTAACACTTTAAGCAAGGGGCAAAGTAAAAGTGACTAGGAGAGATGCAATGTCAACAATCCATGTTATTAAACTATAATATGTCAACACCTAATTGGCAATCTCAAACATGAAGCGATAAAACAATGATTAGCAAGATATTTTTAAAATTGTTTAATGAGCACAGTTTTAACTACTAGGAAATAAGTGTGATAATTTCATGCCATTTGCTCAGTATATCCTGTACTATTTTGGATACTAGCTCATCTCCGGCTAAGGAGCTAACGAATTTGATTTCTGTCACCGTAACAAGGGCCCCTGATCTACTGCAGCTTCAATCTGCCTCTTCTCTCGTTATCCATTCTTCACATTACCATGCAGCATACAACCTGTTCTTTGCCTGCAATGTCATTCACTCTCTTTTAATCTCTCTTGTCTGGCACAGAATTGGTTGGATTCAAAGGAGGAGAACTTGTTCAGAGCTATGGAAGTACGCCCAGATCATTTCTTTGCAACTTCTTAAGCCACACATTTTCTTCTCCCTGGCTTGCACTGCAGCGGCTGGCAGATGCTGTAGGAGTGCCTCTGTAAAGCATTGAACAGGAGGGCATCGACAGGATATGGTCAAAAAAAATAAATATGGTGACCTCAAGAAGATGATCAAAGCTCCCACCTGATTTTGTACATAAAAATAGACACAGCTTCTATCTCACTGCTGTGACTTCCATTCTGACTTTTTTTTTGGCCACCTCCTAGCAATGGCCATATTTGATGGCACTGGAGTAACATCCACTCTCAAGTCTTCTGCAGATAGTAGCCCTAGAGAAGAGAAGGAGCATATCATTTCCCCATCCTGGACCTGAATTTGTTTTATTTAGACCCCCATCAGTGGTGGGTTCCAGATCCTGTTGCAAGCGGTATGCTGCAACAGGGCCTGGCATCCACCACCTGAACAGTGCATGCATGCATCCTTACCTCCTGCGATGCTCTGCGATGCCTCGCAACGCTCCAGCTGCTCAGCGGAGCATTGCGCAGGTGTCATACACACCGTGAGCAGGCACGGAAGCACCAAAGTGCTCAAATACAGGTAAGGAGGGAAGGTGGGTGGGTGGCCCCCTGGAGCACTGTACCAGAACGGTACATGGTGCTCCTGGCAGGCACTGGTACGCCCGTACCGGAACGTACCGCCTGCAACCCACTACTGACCCCCACGGTATAAACAGTGTCACTTTCTTCCATAGATGAATAGAAGAAAAAAATATCAGTTACATTATGCAGCAGAGATACAAGGATTTTGCTGATAGAGACAGTAATGCAGTGCCATCTAATAGCCTTCCTTGGCATGTTATTTATTCAGTGTTCTTTTCTAATTGTGTCTCTTCCAGATTGAACCATTTTTCTCTTCTTCCCTAAGTGATTGTCCCCCATTGCATCTAGTCCCTTCTCTATCGTATCTTTTCTGTTTCTTTGACCCTAATTCCCTCTCCCTTTTCCTTTCCTGCCTGGCTTACAGTCCTGGAATTTCCTGCTGAGCTCTGATCAAATTACTAATTGGAACTGCTCCCCTGAGAACAGCTAAGGTCAACTAGGTATTGCCACCTGCTAAAAGCTCTTTTGTGATATCCAATTTTCATGAAAAATATTTTAAAAAACCAGTACTTCTAGTACTTGACAGAACACATCATATATTTAAAAGTTGTCAGTGAAAGCTCCTTTTCACTTAGTAATACTATTTGTGTAGATGTCCCTGGCTGCATTTTATACTCTGAATAAATGGTGGGTGAGCTTTTCATTGGAAAGACTCTTAAAAGTCCCTCCTACAATGAAAGGAGCAGGAGAAAAGCTATATCTTCCCCAGAGGTGGGATTCACTTACCTTCCCTACCAGTTTGCAGATGAGTTCGCACATATGCTTTGCTCTCACGTGCCTCATCTGCGCATGTGCACCACCTTCTATGCATGTGCAGTCCTCGCGCGTTATGTCAGGGTGGGTGGCAGAGCCTCCTGCAGCTGGTTTGCCAAAACCGAGAGGACCAGCTCTGATCTCCCCTCTCCCCAAGGGGCCCCCAAGTGGCTCTTCCTGGACTAACCAGGCTGCACAAGAGAGAGAGAGACACAACCCAAGATCATTCAGATGCCCTTTCAAGATCGCTACTTGTCCTCATCTGATCCCAGAGAAGCATAGAGACCATTCAAATTAGGGGGGTCTAATGTGAGAGAGGTCATAAAATGGATTTACTCCCCAATGTGAAAAAGGTGTCAGGTTCTGAAGGGTTAATGAAAAGAGCCAAACACAGAAACTGTTTGTAAATGCAGTTTGTATTCTTCTTCCAACACGAACTGACCACCAAAGCACTAAGGCAATGAATAAATTGTCAGAGCTGCCACTCAGTGCTCCCCACCACCTTTTATAGTTACTTAGTAATTAGGAGCACAGAATGGAAACCACCCGGCAATTAATCATGGATTGTTGTCATTCAGTTATCAATAGCTTTGTAGATTACTCAGCTGCTTATGGAGGAGTGAAGCCTGGTGAGTCTTGGCATCCGGCCCAGTTTTCTCCCCTGAATGGCAGCTCCAGGCCACTGGGCTGGCCCGAGCTGACAAAAGGATTTGAAGAGCTGAGATCATGCATATTGTACAACAAGCATAAGGCCCCTCATCTAAATTCATCTTTTGCATTTGTGTGGCAGATACTTGGGGCAGCTAGGAGATGGGAGGGAAAGGGTAATGATACAGCACACATGGGCCAAATCTTTTTTTTTCTTTTTAAGCGTAGGTCAACACTCATATTATTATTTTTTTGCATTCTCAGCAGTTTTGGCTTTTTAGGCAGAAAAAAACCTTCTCTAACGATTTAACCTAGAAGGCATGACATATGTTTACATTTCCTCCCAAAGACTGGACATCCCTGCCATGTTCCTGCCTCTACATAAGCAGCTGCAGAGTTCGGTCCAACAACTTAACCTTAGGAAATATGCCAAGGCTTCTATAGAATCTGGTGCTTTCACTGAAGCAACAAAAGCAGCATCACAATTGCTCTCCATCTCTTTTCAATGGGCATCGGGAAACCACATGCCTGCACAAAATGGGTGGGATTTAGCTTATGGAGGCAACCCCTCCTGCCTTCCTCGTGGTCACAAAAGCACCCCAGATGACTATAGATATGACTAGCCCAGGGATGGGATTCCAAAATTTTTACTAGTGGTTCTGTGGGCGTGGTTTGGTGGACGTGGCTTGGTGGGCATGGCGGGGGAAGGATGCTGTAAAATCTCCATTCTCTCCCAATAGGCTGGGACTTGAGACACAGAGAATAGATGGGGGTGGGGACAGTCAGAGGTGGTATTTGCTGGTTCTCTGAACTACTCAAAATTTCTGCTACTGTTTCTTCAGAACTGGTCAGAACTTGCTGAATATCACCTCTGGACTAGTCTGGTGAAAAGGAGGACTGGGGTGACATGAGAGCAGTGTTCCAATATTCAAAAGGCTGCCACAAAGAAGAGGGGGTTCATGTTTTGTTTGTAAAACAAAGGGAACTGGAACACAGGCTGCAGTTAGAACGTTTATTAACAGAGATTAACAAGAACTGAGGAACAAGGCCAGAGCCACCTGACAGCTATTTATAGAGACTGCTGACAGGCAGAGAACCAATCAACAGTCTGTAGTTTTGCTGCGCTTGGCAACAACGTGCGCGAGCCAATCAGCTTCCCAGGCTTCAACTCTGCCCAGCACCGGTAACAAGTCTGGGGACTTAACAGTTCAACCTGTTCTCCAAAGCACCAGAAGGCAGGACTATAAGCAATGGATGGAAACTAATCAAGGAGAGGACCAAGGAGACATTTCCTGACAGTGAGAGCAATTAACCAGTGGAACAGATTGCCTTCAGAAGTTGTGGGTGCTTCATCACTGGGGTTTTTAAGAAAAGACTGGACAGCCACCTGTCTGAAATGGTATAGGTCTTCTGCTTGAGCAGGTGTTGGACTAGACAGAATAGAATAGAATAGAATAGAATAGAATAGAATAGAATAGAATAGAATAGAATAGAATAGAATAGAATAGAATTCTTTATTGGCCAAGTGTGATTGAACACACAAGGAATTTGTCTTTGGTGTATAGGCTCTCAGTGTACATAAAAAGACAAGATACATTCATCAAAAATCATAAGGTCTAGAAAACCTCCAAGGTCCCTTCCAGCTCTATTCTGATTGAACTCAGGATCTCAGCAGCTGTAAAGAGTCATCCTTGGATCTTCAGCCCTCCGCAAATCTCACTGCAAGGCCATCTATTCTATGCAATGCCATTACATTTTAGGGAGACATTTATCTCTATCTAACTCAATCCTATTCATTTTTAATTAACCAGTGGAATAGCTTACCTTCAGAAGTTGTGGGTGCTCCATCATTGGAGGCTTTTAAAAGGAGATTGGATAGACATTTGTCCAGAATGGGGTCTGCTGCTTGAGCACGGAGTTGGACAAAGTCCCTTCCAACTCTGTTATTCTATCATTCTGGGCTAAAGAAGCTGTTAGGAGAGCAAGATGCGTTCCTTTCACTGTTCTCCAGGAGAGCTTGCAGTAAAGCCTGAAATGTGCAGCGGGAAGGAGGAAGAGGGGAGAAAGCTGGGATTGCCCAAACTCACAAGGAATAGACAAGTGAAAACTGATGTGTACCATGTAGAGACAGTAGTATGCTCCAGAGCTTATAGGATACTTAAGAGTCATTTTCTCTGATTCTACCTGATGAACACAAATGTTCTTTGCTGCACTTCAAGTGAACCTGTACCTTCTGTCAGTGTGTTCAGATCAGGGGTAGGTTTCAAAAAATTTAGCAAGGGGTTATCTGCCTGGTTGCTAGATGGGTGTGGCCATGGTGGGCGTGGCCTAGCCATGGTTGGGAGTGTTTTTGCCTTCCCCAGGCTCCAGAGGCTTTCCTCGAGCCTCCGGGAAAACGAAAATGGCCTTCCCAGGCTCCAGAGGCCCTCCAGAGGCCGGAAATGGGCCTAACGTCTGGTCGGCCCATTTTCTGCCCTTCCTGAGCCTCTGCACATGCCCTGCACTTGCCTGCATCCAAAACAGGCTGCGTGGGGACTCCTGGCAGCGCAATCTAGCATCAGGGACAAACTGTCTTTGATCCTCCCCACTGCTCCATGCCTCAGGCGCCTCCTGGTGGCCAACCAGCCTCTCTGGTTCCTGCTCTGACTCTGAACACTCCCCAAGGTCTCCCTCATCCTCCAGGGCAGACTCATATGGTTCCTAGCTATCCGAGTTCATCATCAGCTCAGCTGGATCCTGCTGGGCCACAACACAATACCATTGGTCAACTTCATCAACTGATGCAAAACATTCTGGGTGGAAAGGGATTTTAGCCACAGCCATTCTGAATGGGCACCCAGATTCTGAGAATAGCTAGTTCAGCTTTGCCCAGTATAGAACACTTCAAATGGCTATGATATTGCACATTAAAAAAAAAACAAGTGAAATTTCAATTACACCATCATGGCAGCCATCTTTTTTAAAACTTCCTGAAAATACCCCTGCAGCAGCAGCCTCTTGAGGCTATTACAAAGTTAAGGAAATGTTTGCAGAAGGTTATATTAAAGTACTTAAAATAATAACACAGCTGCTCATCTTTGACCATCCTCCCACAAAACTCTTTGCCTGAGAAGCAGCTCTAAAGACTTTTTAAAAAAGCATTGCATTACTGGCATGATCATTTTTGGCCAAGCTGTTTGGGATAAAATATGGATGAGAATTGAAACTCTATGAAAGAAACTAATGAGAACATCTCTGGTTGATTTGGGCTTCAATTTATTCACACAATTACCCTCCAGCAATATAATATATGGAATAATCAGAACTCACCCCGGGTGATTACACAAATACATATGTCATCAATCACCCCCTGAGTTGGGGGTCCCAAAGCAAGCAGAGGATGGATTTCATTTGCTGATTGGCTCTCAGGAATTTGGAACAGAGAGATGGCAGGGATGCGAGTGTAAAGATTGTCGGCTGCTTTTGGTTTCTCTGCAAACTGTGACTCTGATTAATGGAAAGGCACAGTATTACATATCTTTCCACATGGATCTTTTATGATTTTATACCAGGTAAATATAGATAGATTACTCTAAAATTCTTTGTTCCTAAAGTTAGATCAATAGAGATTTGGATAACACAATTTGAATAGTCTTGAGATGCAACAGAAAAAGATTAATAATAGGCTTTAAAATATTGGGTCCCGTCAACTTTTTACCACATATAATTTGTTTCTGTATTGTAGGAGGCAAATCCCACCATACTGCCTAAGACTATATATTATTTACAAGGATGTACCTTGCCATTTTCCCTAATATCCATATGGCAATATTATTTGCTCATTATTCAAAGTCTCAGGATATGCATAAACAAATGACAGGTTTTCAAGTTTGTTTATTTTTCCGAAATAAACATTCACTCACAAAAGGTGCATAAAATGTTTGTTACGGCAGCACTGTTCTGACCGAGGCTGTCCAAAAGCATGAAGCAAACTCCTTGTCCCGACAAAAAACCCTTTTATTAATTTACTGTGAATTCTGCTCTTTCACATCCCACAAAGTCAAGGGAGGATTTACAGTCACAGACTTTATCTGTGATAAACCAATTTCATTGTAATTTTTACAATGACAATAAAGATTATTATTATTATTATTATTATTATTATTATTATTATTATTATTATTATTATTATTATCTGTCTTGGAGAGCTGACAGGCTGATATCTGCAAAACGTGGCATGGAGTCTCAGAGAGTCACAAACCAATTAAGCGAACTAATTGTCTCCTGCAAACTCCATTCCCCTTTTGCTCCTCTTTTATTTCCTCTGGGAGGGACCATTCATTGTCCACCTGTGGCCTTACTCCCAAGTCAACCCCTGTTCTTTAGTTATCATCTGGCAACTCTGCGCATGCACACACTGGGAACATGCTGCAGCTGTTTGTCTGCCTCACTGATGTCTGACTCTGAAGGCAGCTGATAACTGGCATACGGCTCTGGCCCACTCTCTGCCCTCATCAGAGCCCTCATCAGAGCCTTCCCCAGACTCCAGGAATGGCCCATGTTCCTCCCCAGCCTCTTCACTGTCCGAATCTGTTGTCAGCTCCGCTGGCTGCTGACGGGCCACAACACACTCTGCATAGTCCCATGGGAAGTATTCCTTGAGAGAACCATCTTTGTTGGTGTTTCTTACAAGTCTTCATTCTAGTCTCCTGGAGAAGCTGAAAAAATCCTTTTGAGTGTGCTTTGGAAGTACTCAGATGTTGCATCTTTCCTCTATATCTGAATTCATATTTCTATAGGCACACAAATGCATGACACTCTACACCAGAGGTTCCCAAACTTGGCAACTTTAAGATTTGTGGATTTCAACTCCCAGAATTCTGGGAGTTGAAGTCTACAAGTCTTAAAGTTGCCAAGTTTGGGAACCTCTGCTCTACACGGACACACACAACACACATGTATGAACCATGCAATTAGCCATCAATATACATGTTAATGCTATGGTAGCAACTGGTAATAATATAGTGACGGCATCTCAGAAAAATGACAATAATAAGAAAAGCAAGTCAAACTTATATTTTGGGGGATATGCATTTGAGTCATTTTTAAAATACATCTGTCAGTATATTCTGCAGCTGTAGTTAACCTAAGCACAACCCTGTGTAGAATGGCTATTGAGACAAGAGAGAGAGAGAGAGAGAAATCGAGGGAGAGAACTGAACTGAATAAAGATCACATATACTCATTTAAATTGATATAGATGCAAATGCATACATAATTGGTATAATTTAAATAGAAATATATCTCATCACAGTGAGTTCTTGTTAGTCTGCTGACCAATTTAAAAAATGGCTTATTTACAATAGAAAATACATAAATGTAAAAGGGATAAGGAAATGCATTTTGTTCTGACCGAGGCTTCCCCAAAAAGCACAACGCAGAGTCCTGGTCCCGACAAAACCCATTTTATTAAATGAATGTGAATTCAGTTCAGAATTCCTCTCATTCACATTCAGCAAGGCCTGGCAAACAAATTACTCAAAGGAGTAATTATGACTACAGACCTTATCTACTTTGGAAAGCTGTCATGTAAATATTTTCCAAATGAGGTGCTGTGCAAGGAAAGACTGGGCACAGAGTCTTTGAGATTCACGGACAGATCTTCACACTCCTGAAACAAATCTAATGAACGAATGTTTCCTGCAAAAGCCCACTCTGCTTTCCTCATCTTTTGTTTCCTATGGGAGGGGGGAATCACCTTCCACCTGTGACTTTACTATCAAGTCGACACTGATTTCTGAGTTGTTCTTTTCTTCTGACAGCTCTGCATATGCGCACACTGGGAACCGGTTCTAGCTGTTCCTCTGCCTCACTGCTGTCTAGCTCTGTAGGCACCTGATCACCACCAGGTGGCCTCAGCCCTGTCTCTGCCTCTGATGCAGAGCCCTCACCCAAGCCTTCCCCAGCCTCCAGGACTGGCCCATGCTCCTCCCCAACCTCCTCACTGTCTGACTCTGCTGGCGGACCACAACACATTTCTTTATAGCATACTCCTCATTGCAGTCATCTTGCTAAGCTTCCCAGGAATCTCCTAGCTAGTCAAACACATCCACAAAAGAAAATTTAGAAAAAGAAGTTATAGCATCCTGTGTGCGTTCATTTGTTTTTAATTTGGGTGGACATTTATGTTAGTGGAATATTATCCATTTTTCTCACTGAAGAACTCTTTCTGGAACGTTTTGCTCCATGTCCAAGACTTTATTGGACAAGAATCTGAATGAAGAGTGAGAAAGACAAAAACTTTTTTGTTCGTTTGTTTTGCAATATTTCTAACTTGCTTCAATCTTAATGAGTTATACGGGTAGCATAGATTACAATAAATGGGATAACCAATGAAATAAAATTAATATAAGGACATTCCTATCAATCACCCCAGGCAAAAAGCTGGATGAAATAATGTTGTCTTTACCTCTTCCGCAAAGCACAGAAGGTTGGGGTCTGTCCATGGGTACAGGGGAACAGAATTTGATCACGTGGGGGCTGCTTTGGGGAAGGCTGGTCAATTATTATGGAGAAGACTTTGTGAGGGAGGGGACTCTACATAGGCCTCCTTCTGATAACCATACCAAAAGGAGGGAGGGAGGGAGGGAGGGAGGGAGGGAGGAAGGAAGGAAGGAAGGAAGGAAGGAAGGAAGGAAGGAAGGAAGGAAGGAAGGAAGGAAGGAAAATTTCCTATGCTGCCTACCAGATTCCCACAAAGAAACTCAATGAAGAAGGAAGCTGGCGGTAAGATATAACTCACTCTTGCCTCCCACTGGTTTTTTGTCCGCCCTTGGTCATTCTGTCCCAAAGATGCTCTTTTCAAAAGGCAAGTGAGCTTTTGTGTTTTTTTTCCTTGAAAACATTTCACTTTTAATGCAAGAAGCTGCTTCACTTCTTGGCCATTCTATTTCTCTGTTTAAGCAAGGAAATGTCTGAAACGATGACCCAACAGGGCATGGTTGTCTGTTATTATGAAAAGGAACAAAACAGAATTGGAAGGGACTTTGGAGGCCTAACTCCCTGCTCAAGCAGGGGATGCCATTTCAAACAATTGGCTGTCCAGTCTCTTCTTAAAAATCTCCAGGGATGGAGCATCCACAGCTTCTGAAGCAGAGGTGGGTTCTGGCTGCCATTACTACCAGTTCAGCACCTGAAAATCAAGATGGCGCTGCCAAGGACAGAACCGGTATGGTCATGTGTCCTCTGGAGTTACTACCTATTCAGCCGAACTGCGCCTAATAGATAGGAACCCACCTCTGTTCTGAAGGGAATTGTTCCATTGGTTAATTGTTCTCACTGTCAATAAAATTTCTCCTTAGTTATCTAAGTCAGGTCCCTCCAACCTGTGGGCCACTAGTGGGCCATGAGATTTGCAATTGGGCCATGGAAATGGCTGGCAAGCCCCTGCGCACGTACACAAGCACACATATCCTCACTTGCATGAGTAGTGAGCAAGCATGTGCACAATGTAAACTCTTTCTACCAGGCATTCATCAAAGGAGTTGCCCCTCCCTCCCAGGCAAATAAAGTTATTAAACTGTGTACTAAACGAAGACTATGTCCAAAGTCCCCTGAGAGAAGGATTAGTTGGGAGGATTTTATGAGGAGAATTCCGTTGCATTCCCAGATTGATTTTCCATGTGATCCCGTCTCAACTTTCCATATCTGGATTCTCTGTGCAGTATTTGTTGCTCGTTATAGAGGCGGGTGGATGAAAAGATTTGTTAGCTCCTTGAGGTAGTCTTAAGCAGGCCATGTGATACTTCACATGCTAGGGAAAGCCAGACCTGTACTTGCCACATTTTTATAGCAATCTGCTCTGTAGCTAGAGATCCCTCCAGTGCACTAAGGCCTCCTGTGGCTGATGCCAAATGCCCGTCTCTGAACCCACCCGCTGAATGGCATTGACACTAGAATGTGTGGGAAACCCTTTAAAGCTCTCTCAGCTGATGCGCGTCTCAGATCTCTTTGCTTTGGTGAAGTGCACCATTAATGATTTAATGTTATTCAGTTGAGTTGGATCCCTCCCAAGACATTTACAGAGAGATCATAAATCTTGACACACTACTTTCTCAACAATTATTTTGTGTTTTAGAAGTTTAGGAGCTGGGCTTTAGAGTTAAACTCCTGACAGTTTTCAGGAAATTGGATTTTTGTGGGTAAATTGTAAGAATTCTCCAGTGAATTTACTATTATTGAATTTAATAGGGCTGCAGCTGGTGTGGACTATGTGGGTTTATAAACGTGTGGGGTTTGCTACTTCCTTGTTGTGCTCTGTTGCCTTTTCCTTTCTCTAACCTTACAGCTTTAATTGGCATTTTGAAAGTTAGTGTATAAATCTGGTTGTATTTTCCTCCTGCAAAAAAAAAAAAAAAAGATTTATAATGAAGTGGATTTATTGGGCTAAATGTATTATTCCTATGGGGATTAATGTGATCTGCTGAAGGTAATTGGATGAGTCCTTGGGTTAAATGAGTATAAGAAGTTAGGAAGCCCAAGAGATCCTTTCTTTAATTCTTATCTCTTTCTCATGTTGGCTGGGGGTGAAGTATCTGAATTCAAACCGCTAAACTGCCAACCTTCTGAGCCATCACATATCCTGCGTATATATATTTATATGTATGTATGTATGTATGTACTCTGTGTGTGTGTGTGTGTGTGTGTATGCAATTGCTCAGAAGGTCGGTATATATGTATATTTTTTCTATTTTTTTTAGTATTGATGGACGATTTTTTAAAATTTGGTATTTTTAAAATACCAAAGGACAGACAATTATTGTAAGGCTGAGTACAGAAATAGGAGGTGGCCCAATGACGCCGTGATTACTGCGATTGTCAGCTGGAAAGCTTATAGCCTGGATTCGAGATCCACCTTGTACAATGGAGTGAGCTCCAATCTTCATCTAGCTCCTGCCTACCTAGCAGTCTGACAGAATGCAAATGCAAGTAGATAAATAAGTACCACTTTGGTGGGAAGGAAAATAATACTCCACATATCATGCTGGCCACATGACTGTTGAATTATCTTTAGACAGCGCTGTCTCATGCCTTGAGATGGAGATGTCTTATGGAGATTCTCACTCATGGTCATAGTTGTCCCAAAGGTGCTTTTTTCAAGAGGCAACTGGACTTTCTGGTTTTCCTTTGAAGACATTTTACTTCTCATCCAAGAAGCTTCTTCATCTCTGACTAGATGGTAGGGAATGGAAGGATGTAGGCTCCTTTCAGACAGATGGACATTTGCATTCTTTTAGCGGGTCGTTAAGGTCACCTGGAAGTTTATCTGTGTCATCAGGGTCACCTGAGTGATGCAAATGGGTGTGAAGCCTTCTTGGGACTGTTGAAAGGACTGTGTTGTAGACTGGAGATAGATGGTGTCGTATCCCTCCCCCTCTGTTGAGAGAGGGCTGTTCAATTTTTACATAGATAGCCTTGAAACAGAGATGAGCACCGCCCCCCCTATAGCTGGCAATGACTAGCAGAGTAGAAACAAAGTACAGAAATAATTAAGATTTCTATATGGTATGTTCAAACTGGCAAACACTTAGATGTTTTAGTTCAGCTCTGTTTGGAACAAGACTGCAATTTAGTTGCCTTGAATGAAGACTACAGGTCTGGAAAGGATTTATGTAATAAGCAAAAGGAGCAAGAACTCTTCTGGATTTTAACATGCAAGATAATTATGTCTCAGGGCAATAATGAAAGAGTTGAAAGAACATTACTTATCTAATATTTTCTTAATTCTTCTCCATGTTTTCTACCATGGTTTTTTTTTCATTGTCTGTAAGAAATGTGTATTGTTGGTAGCTTATTTACAGATATTGACCCTAAACTACCTTGGACCTTCAGACTTGCCAGTCATTAATGTTTTCTTGCTTTAATGATTGTTGGCCTGTTGATTAGCTGTATAAATTCTAATTGACTTCTAATGAACTCAAAGGGCTGGATATTTTTTTTTCTACCAGATTTAAGACTACATCAAGTGTTTACTATTTATCTGCTTTGGGAGCTTGTTTATTTAGCAGTGTTTGCATGCAACTTTTTTTTTCTTGCTTATGTAGTGATTTATCCTAATGTCAAGCTAAATCAGGGCCCTGATGTCTGTGTAAGTCATTACTACCCCAGTGTCTTATGTGGATAGTAAATAAATCTCAGTTGGAATTTGGGGGAAGAAAATTTATCTTTGTCCTCTTTCCCCCTTTTTTTCCCCTACTTGAAAAAAAGAACTTCAAGGATAGGTTTAAAAAAAGTCAAGATAATAGTCCACAGTCATGGTTAGGAAAAAGGGCCAGAATATTGACTATATGTTATGGCTGCCACCTTGACATTTGTAATACTTCTGTGGGCACCCATGAAGACCTCACATCAAAGGTGGATTTCACATCATTTTACCACCGGTTCGCCGTGCACCAAAACTGTGAGAAATGAAGTGGCCAAGTTTGAAAGATTTTACATGCATAAAAATAAGTATAAGGAAAGAATGTAAAGAAATAAGAGAAAGATTTTTTAAAAAGTATGAAAAACAAGGAAAAGAAAGGAAAAGAATTAAAGAAGGAAGAACAGGAAAAGAAGATAATTTCCATCTTCCTTTTCAACAGTTAAAGCAAGTTCATTATCCTTCTCCCCGCTTAACACTACAAAATATGCGTAGCTTGCACACATTCACACGGCTTAGAAAACATGGCTAAATAGGACCGCATAGAGCCAGGGCGGGTGGCAGCCACTCGCAGGTGGTAAATACCAGTTCGCCTGAACCAGTCCGAGCCGGCTGAATACCACCACTAGATCACATGCAAGGTTGCCTAAAAATATCCCTATATTCTGCTCTGTCTTCTTCCTTTAAAACTCTGCATGGGCTAATCAGTATGGGATACAAATAAAGAAGAAGGAAGTATGGAAGCCGTTATTCCATTGTAAGCCTTCCCAAGAGCCTTTTTTACAGAAAGAAAAAAGTACCAAGGAAGCTGACCTCAACTCTGCTCCCTGAACCTTCATGTCATTCGGAATCTGGGGATTAGTAAAAGTTAATTATAATGCAGGTACAGATAAAATTGGGAAGCCATTTCTTATTGGGCAAGATAACGGTAACATCAGTATCCTTTCTGCACTGCACAGACCATTTATGAAGGTCACCGAGAGGAGACCTTTGAAGGGAAAATCCGCAGAATACCAGCAAATCCTGAAATAAGAAACACAGTAGGGCAAGCACAGCTGTGGGAGAAAATAAACATGTGAATAAAAGAAAAAGGTGAAAGCCAGCCCAGACACGGGGTGGAAAGTCAAGAGGGTGATTGATACGAAACTACTGATGATACCTAACCAGACTAGCTGGTCTTTAAAATACTGCATTTTGTTTGGGGTGCTTTAAAAAAAAAGTGTGTTGTGCTATGTGGATAGTGGTATCAATACATCTCTTTCTGTTTAGCATCACAGATGCAAATGGAAGTTTTCAGGACTTCATTAAAGTGCAAGAATTATGACAGCCCAACATGGTAGCCCTTTTCTGTTTAAATTCAGATACTTTTGGGTGAGAGGTCACCCCTTTTTTGTGATATGCGGACTGACATATAATGATGTTATCTTGGCTGCCAAGGTAAACACGGCCTTTAAAGATCAACCTTTATCCTAAAAATGCTAGAGTAGAGAGAAGCAAAATGGTGGCATTTGGCCTTATTCTGTCTGGAAACATAGTTTCAATTTCCTTCCGGTCTCCTGGCCCTCACATGGTCAGATCTTTTTTAAGCAGATTCTTTTTATTAATCAAAATTATATGTAAAACTTCCATGAGACAAAACACAGATTTGGTTTCTGGGGTCTCCACAGGACAAATGTCAAGATGTGGCTATGAAGCCCTTGTTTTTGTTGCACATAAAGATGGGTGGAGCTCTGGTTGCACCATTGTGGCATCCATCTTGATTTTTTTTTTACCCTAACCTGCAGATACCTGTGGTTGGTCTACACCAGGAGTGTCCAAACGTGGCGACTTTAAGACTTGTGGACTTCAATTCCCAGAATTCTCCAGCCAGCCTGTTGAATTCTGGGAGTTGAAGTCCACAGATCTTAAAATGGCCAAGATTGGACAGGACTGGTATACATCTTTATGTTTATTTATGTGAATAAGTAGCAGGCTCCTTAGACTTTCTTAGAAAATAAAAACAGACGTTGGGAAGGCTGAAACCAGAATCCCCTTTATCCCTCCATTCTGTACAACTGTATTTTCAAATATTATTGAGCCATTTTTGACACCATTTTATGAGGAAAGAACTGGCTCTGGGCAGACTTTGTACCCACAACCAATTCTCAACACCACAAATGTTGCTTTCCTGTTTTTATACCACTATGATAGATGGTTATAGGTATCTGCTCTTGTGCTTTGAAATATATTGGAACATTTTCTTTTCCTTTTTTTAACAAATGCAGCAGCATTAAAGTGGCAACACTAAACAAGAGGTATGTTCCGGGTCAAATAAGCGCAGAGACATCTTGTATTCATGACTTGGACCGATTCTCAATCAGTTGCTCCCACAGAGGGAGACGTGCTTCACCATTTCTGGTTGGTAAAAACTGTTCCTAATGATCGCAAGAAACGCCTGCGCTGTAATCTTTTTGACTTAGTGTAATATTGAAAGGAGTTAATGGAATTTTACCCTGTTAAAATTGGAGTGCAAGAGTTCACACAGGCATATTTAAACATGCCTATTCATTTAAACTCTCTAAACCGTCCTGCTGCAGCCTCACATTAATTATACGTCTTGCTCTTTGCTTCAGCTCATTCTGTGAAAATATAATATGGCTCATCAGCAATTCTATTTATTGTTGGTTACCATGAGTTAGGGACCAAATTAAAATTTCTAAAACAAATTAAAGGAATATAAAAGGGTGTTTTGAGATTTCTCAATCTCTGGACTATCTTATTCCCATCACACACCTCTGAGCAGACTACGCACTATTTAAGTGTTTTTAATTGTCTTTCGACAAGGAAGGAAGCTATTACATACCCCTTGCCATTTTTCAGTGATGTCAAAGACCCAAATCTAGCCCAACAATATCTTCTGAAGAACATATTTCTGTTAACCCTATAGTTACTTTATTTTCAATTTATATACCGCCCTTTTCACCAAAACGTTTATAATGATGTACCTAAAATACGAATCATGTTACAGTATAATTCATTTCCTTCCTTCCTTCCTTCCTTCCTTCCTTCCTTCCTTCCTTCCTTCCTTCCTTCCTTCCTTCCTTCTTAATATTTTGAGTGCCTTCTGTCCCCTAAAGCAGCAATTTATTCAGTCTTCTAAAGAAACTTATTCAGTCTTCTAAAGTGATTTTGGGAGACGAAGGGATCCATAACTTAGGGGTTGCTTTTTCATCCAAGATTCCAAATCTCCAGGTAGAGGTGGAGAAGTCCAATGGGCTTTACATGTTGCTAGACTAGTATTCACAGTAGCTCCATCTACCATGGCTAAGATCAGTAGTTCAGCAATGTCTAGAGGGCTACATATTGTCCATCCTGGTCTAAACTGAGTTAGAAATTCTGGATCTTTATGATCTCATTCTGGTCACCTGTTATAACTGCAGTTCTGCACAAGAATTAAGAAGGAGCAACAAAGTATGCAGGAACCCAGCTCAGAAGTACAACAAATGTGAAATATTTCAGATATAATCCTTGCTATTTTCCAAAATGTTTAAGAAAAATATTGTGGAAACCCTGTAGCTCTGCTGCTAACTATGTTGACAAGGATGGACCGACATTTCTTCGCAATCCCATTTAAAACTGATTCCACTGATACTTGCATTTATTTGCATTGCATTTATTTCAGTTAGTGGTATGTCCATTTTAAGTGCAAGAAATAATTGATTATTTTATTCTAGGTGATTCCCCCCACACACACACACACACAAATCAGAGTTATCTGACCCGAGCCATCTTGTTACAGTTTTAAAAAAGAAAGACATGAAAATAAAGGCTTGCAACTTAAATCGTGGGAGGACAGGAAGAAGAAATAAGCATAGAAATTGAAGAATTTTTGTCCCTGTTAGGAGTGTTTTTCTTAATGGAAAACCTCACAGGGGTGTCAAAGTGGCAGCCTGGGGGCCAGATGCGTCACGTGCAGGCCACGCCCACCCCCGCTCCACGAATGGGGAAAATGCTGCAAAATGTCATGTGATGGCAACGTGATTCTGCAAGCTTGACACCCGTGCTCTAGCGCATTAGTGCTAAAGTTTCCATGAAACTTTTGGAAGCTAGACCTCAAACAAATAAGAGGAAGTACTTTTTCACCCAGAGGATCACTGGTCTATGGAACTCCCTGCCAGAAGAAGTGGTGACAGCTGTCAGCCTCGACACCTTTAAGAAAGGATTAGACGAGTTCATGGAGAACAAGGGTATCCATGGCTATCATTATGGATGCCTAAGGACACCCTCCGGGTTGGAGAGATAGGCAGGATATCTCTCAATGCCATTTGCAGGAAATCATAAGCAGGTGAAGACATCTGCTTGGGAAGACCTTGAAGCGAATGGTGAGCCACTGTGTGAGACAGAATGCTGGACCGGATGGGCTGTGGCCTGTTCCAGCAAGGCTATTCTTATGTTCTTATGTTCTTAAATGTGTGCGCACATTTAGACACATCTAAATCGAGACAGTCTTTCTCCAATATTCTGCCTTTTAATGTTTTCTCCTTGCACACGAGGGACATATTTGAAGGTAGCCAGAAAGAAAAAAATGGGGGTGGGGGCGAGGGAAGTGTGTTATTTTGCCTCTGAATTCACATCTTTTTTTCCTATTTCCTACTTCCCACATTGCCTAATGAGCAAGGCAACTACATATGGAAATGCCGGCCAACTTCCAATTCCTTCTAGCATTTTAATAGTTTCTGCAAAATTAGTGCATTCTGATTACTG
Organism: Rhabdophis nuchalis; assembly: GCA_039707465.1. NCBI lineage: Eukaryota > Metazoa > Chordata > Lepidosauria > Squamata > Natricidae > Rhabdophis > Rhabdophis nuchalis. The sequence continues at coordinate 22,484,822 of CM077651.1, forward strand.
GAGGGAAGATAACTGCTGATAGTTGTTCAGCAGTTCGATTCTGACCAGCTCAAGGTTGACTCAGCCTTTCATCCTTCCGAGGTCAGTAAAAGGAGGACCCAGATTGTTTGGGGGGCTGACTCTGTAAACTGCATAGAGAGGGCTGTAAAGCACTGTGAAACAGTCTATAAGTCTAAGGGCTATTGCTATTGCTAACTAGGTGGAGTCTAGGCTGCTGAATGGGCGGTGGCTGGGAAAGGACTGGAAAAGACTGCAGGGTTTAAATCAGAAATAAATGTTTGCTTTTCCAAAATCTCCCTAAGAATGTGCAGAGCCGCTAAGAAGTAATGCATCTGACATTTCTCGCTGCCCTCTTTATTCAGCACGGTGGGAGGTAAATACATAGCTTGAACTTGAAAGCATCCAGGTGTGATAGTTTTAGCACTCAGAAAAATTCAGCAATATAAATATAATTGCCCATTCTCACCTTGTAGCAAATCATTTTGGGATGCTGCCCTGAAACCACATGTCCCTGCAGTGAGAAAATGATAGGGAAGGAGATGTCACAGCCACTGGAGCAGAAAAAGGGATATATATTTTTTTGCCTCCAAGCAAGGAAAGGACCAGCGTTGCAGCATATGCAAAAGAGGTCACAGTCACAGCATTGCTGGCTGCTAAAGAAGGTACAGGTGCCCCACAACCGTAGGGAGAAGCATTAAATCATTTGGTGGCAATGTTGACGGTGTTTTTCTTTTTTAAAAAATGGTGGGTTCTTCCTGGATTTGCAGAAATGATTTTGTGTGTTGTAGGGGAGATTTTATTGGTCTCAGAAATCAAGGGGCCAATTTCATTTCTTTACCATTTACCATCCCAAGCTGCTGTTGAGGGCAGCTCTTTCATCAGCTTCTTGCCCTTTGCCTGCAAGAGCTTGCTGGTTTTTTTAAAAAATTTCACATTTTTTAAATTTCATCTTTTTTTTTTAATTTAATCTTTTTATTTTTTTTCAATTTCATCTATTTTTTATTTTTTTTAATTTCATCTATTTTTTATTTTTTTAATTTCACCCATTTTTTATTTTTTAAATTTTATCTACAAAATCATGTTTGTAGTTAAAAGCAATAGCGATTATATACACTCACACACCCACACCATACATACATACATACATACATACATACATACATACATACATACATACATACATACATACAGTGTGGGTGTATATAATCTCTATTGTTTTTAACAACAAAAACGTGTGTGTGTGTGCATACACACAGACACTGTGTGTGTATATATATATGTGTGTATGTGCTGGTGTATATGTGTGTGTGTGTATGTAACATGCATAAAAATAAATGTAAAGAAAGAATGTAAGAATGATTTTTAAAAAAAAGTAAAATAGTATGAAAAACAAGAAAAAAAAGAATTAAAGAAGCAAGAACCAGGAAAAGAAAACAATTTCCGCCTTCCTTTTCAACAGTTAATATAAGTTTCCCGCTTAACACTGCAAAATGTTTTAGTCCATTATTTAATCATTTTTCAGTCATCAGATCCATAAATATTGCTTTACTTTTTTCAATTCTCAGCAAAAAAAAAAAAAATCCATAAAAGATTTCCATAAAAATACTTTATTTTATTTCTGACCAAGCAGGTCACTTTTACCATTTCTATCCTTTCTGTCACCTTCATTATCCATTCCTCTATTGTGGGATTGCCTCCATCGCTGTACATATAATGATCTTGATGCAATCACCATATATATTTAATCAATTTTCCATGAGTCCTTTCTAATTGTCTATCCACGAGTCCCAATTTTAAATAAAGATACTCGGGTTGTTTTTTTCAACATTCATATTTAAAATCCTTTGTATCATTGTATGTATTTGTATCCAGAATGTTTTAGCTTCTTCATATCCAACATGTGTGATAAAATATCTCTTCCTGTTTTCATATTTCTAACATCGATTTGAAGCACCTTTGTACATGTTTGATAATGTCTCTGGTGTCATATACCAACAGGATATCATTTTATAAAAATTGTCTCTTAAATTGCAACCCAGTATCAATTTCATTCCATTTAAGCATGTTCTCTCTCATTATCTGTACATTATAACCAAAATTCACGGGCCATTTTATCACACAATGCTTAGCCAGTTCCTCTTCAAATCTTAACAAAGATTTAGTTTGTACATTTTTGCAATATCGTTCTCATCATTTGTATATAATTTAAGTTTCAAATTCCATTTTCTGGTGTTCAACTCCATTTACCTTTTTTTTTGTCTATGTGAAAGCTTTCTCACAATTAAGTACATATGAAAAGCATTGAAAACTTTAAAAAAAAATAAACCTCTGTAGACAATTATTCTCTTGACTTCATCTTAAATTCTCCATTCTCCTGTACTGACAAAGCTTGTTATGTTAACAGCTGGCTGTTTTATTTTGATGAAAGAGAAAATTGATAAGAAGGCATAACAATATCAATTTTCTTCCAAGCTGGTATAAACTATGGTGTGTATTGTCTATCAGCCATGTGCCGTATTTAGTTTTATACAACTCTCTGTTTTTATCAGTTCGTCGCCAAATATGGGGAAAGAAAATGAACTTAACCCTGCTGCTTGACATCTGGCACAGCAATTTATGTAGACCTGAAGCATTTTCTAACTTGATGACTCTCGGTGATTGTTCCAGTGGAATAATCTTGAGACAAATTATGCAGAGGTTGACTCTGTATTTAGGGTTTGGGAGAAAGCTTCCAAATTGTAAGAATGTCTTCTAGCTGTGAGTCCTATTTAGTGTATACAATGTATCCCTCTTGAACAAGTGATTTCCTGTAAAAGGGATCAGATTAGGGAAGGATGGATTGCTTGCTTCTCTTTGCTTGTAATTTATGACTGTATTGTGTTCTGCTATACCAAGGGTGTCAAACTCAAGGCTTGCGAGCCGGATCCAGCCGACGGGTGCTTAAATCTGGCATAAGTATAAGTATAATCTTTATTGTCATTGTACTTAAATACGATGAAATTGGTTTTAATCTCACTGGTGCAAAATTATAACAGAAACGAAGAAAGAAAGAAAAAGAAAAAAAAACCTAGCGTGTGCATGGAGTGATTGTGGTTGTATTTAAAAGTTTCACAGCCCAAGCATAGAAGCTATCTTTAAACCTGTTTGTTCGGCTGGCTATATCTTCTGCCTGATGGTAGAAGTGCAAAGAGACACCGACTAGGGTGTGAATCATCTCTGAGTATCTTCCTTACTCCGCTAAAACAGCAAGATTTGGCGATGTCATCCAGTGGTGTCAGAGGGCAACCAATGGTTTTTTGTGCCGAATTGATCACTCTCTGTAGTGCCTTCCTGTCCGCAGCTGTTAAAGTCCCTTCGGGGAGAGGGGGCGGTTTAGAAATTTAAAAAATTATTACATTATTATTATTATTAAACCAGCATACCATACTGTAATACAATATGTGAGGACACTTTCTATGGTGGACCGATAGAAAGAGGTCATCAGCCGTTGTTCCACCTGACTTTTCTGCAGGACTCTAAGGAAATGAAGTCTCTGTTGGGCCTTTCTAATCACCAGAGATGTGTTGTTTTTCCAGGTGAGATCTTGACTAATAAGCACTCCAAAGAATTTAAAAGAGGAAACCCTCTCCATATAGCCCCCCTCGATATACAGTGGGGCAGCTTCCTCTCTGTACGTCCAGAAATCTAGCACCATCTCCTTTGTCTTACTAGTATGGAGCTGGCCTAGAAATAGCATAGGACCACCCCGCGATGCCTCTGACAACCGAAATGGGGCAGGACGGTCTGCACATGCCCCCTCCCATGCCCCATTTTTGGCCTGGAAGGCCTCCTGCAACACACTGCCAGCCAAAACGGGTCACAGGGGCCTGCATGTTTTGGCCAGCAGGGTGCTGTAAGAAGCATACTTACTGTCATTGCCCCCCCTCCAGCTGGTGCGCAGAGGAGAACTACACTGCTGATCTGTCCCTCAAAGAAAACCAGTTTGACACTCCCTGTTTTATACACTGAAACACTTTTAGAGTGTTGGGGCAGGGGAGACAGCATAAAGAGGAAGCAATTGCTTTAAAAGGTGCAGGGCTTCAACCATGTAGCAGTGGCATCCATTTGGACCAGTGGTGGGTTCCGGATCCCATTGCAACTGGTACGGTGCAATGGGGCCAGGTGTCTACCACATGAATGCACACACATTAATGCACACAACATGCGCCTGTGATCCTCCATAATGCCTCTGCCATGCTCCAGCTGCTCGGCGGAGCATCACACAGGCGCCGTACACTCTGCACATGCGTGGAAGCCCCAAACAACTCAAATACAGGTAAGGAGTACAGGCGGGCGGGTGGGCCTTCCAGAGCACCGTACGGGAATGGTATCTAGTGCTCCCAGCAGGCACTGGTACGTTGGAGCATACCGGTCATATCATACCACTGATTTGGACTTTACTGATATGCTGCAGATACCTTGATGTCAGCACATCAGCATGAATACAATATTTGTTAAATTTCTTTGATATTGGGTCCGTCTTGTCCATATTTGAATAGGCAACAGTAATTTTATTTTTCTTGTATCGATGGAGATGCAATACAAAATAATCAAATATAATATCATACAAGAATTCACTACAATCCAATTTTAGATCATAATGAAAATGTACAGCCTCGGTGACCTGAAAGGCTGATACCTTTTAAATCAATCATTAAACTATATTGAGGATGGATTTATGATTTGGAAAAGAAGGGATTTAAAATTATCTTGGCTTGCACAGAGTTCTTGAACAATCCCATTTCTCATTATCCAATGCTTTTTTTTTCCGCCCTACAGTTCACTTACCTAAGGAAAAAAAAACATTCATAGAACTTAGCTACATATCATTGGACTTGAAATGTGCAGTTGATGGGGTTATATATTCAATTGAATATATTTCCTATCCTGAAATTCCTTTCCCTCCTTTCACCATCTTGTTTGGATCATTGTTGATAGCGACAACATTCAGATATAATTAACCTAGGTAGTTGCATTAGTAGGTTAATAGGTTACACTGGCTCCATAGGAGCTATTACAGAGAATCCAATATTACAAAATACACAATTATGGGCTTGTTAAAGCAGGCATTTCCTGGGCTCGGTAATCTACGTAGGCTCCATACAGTCTATCCTGAAAAAAGAGAGTTAAAATTAAACAATCATCTTTAATATAGCATTGATTAGCAATTAAGCAGCATTAGAATGCTGATAGTGAAATTTATTATCAACAGTCTCACATAGGAACTGCCTATGTGATTATCAAAGTGGTTGAAGTTTTTGAAAATAACAGGCTTTTGGTCCATATTCACTTGATTTAAAATACTCCTTTGGTGAATATCCTTTAATTGGCAATAAAGTGTATTATATTCTGAGTGGGCGATGTAACATAACCAAGCTGGGTCTTTAAAATGCAGGTTTCCTGAGATAAAGTAGAAGATGAGGCTCCAGCAGAGAATTGCTATAGTCCTACCTTCATTGTGGCTGTGCCTTTTTGTCTGCTAGGTCAGGAAATTTAAGCCCTTTCTTTGGTTTCTCTGTGTTAATCATCTGATAGTAATTATTTCTAAAGGGTTGAGAAGAGGATCTTTTAACATGAACAGAGTTGGAAGGAATATAGGTCATCAAGTCCAAACCCCCCACTCAAGCAGGAGACCCTAAACCATTTCTGACAAATGGCAGTCCAATCTCTTCTTGAAAATCTCAAGAGATGAAGCTCCCACAAGTGCAAGCTGTTCCATTGGTTGATTGTTCTCACTGTCAGAAAGTTCCTCCTTATTTCTAGGTTGAACCTCTCCTTGGTCAGTTTCCATCCATTATTCCTTGTTATCCATTATTCCTTGTCTATTCCAGCCATTCTTCCATCTATATTTACTCTCTCTCTTCTTTCATGTACTCCCCAGTCCACATTCCTCAGTCTCTGGACTGGTACTAGGCTACGGCATGTCAGAAATCAGGCCGTTGTAAACAACTAAAGCCCCATCCATGGGATGCACACAAAACCACACCCTCTCTGGTCTGCGGAAAAGCTTCTCTCCGTGGAATCAGTCCCTGGTGCCCAAAAGGTTGGGGGGTGGGGGCACTGCTCTAATCAGACCAATCTTTCTGATTCATTTCATTCATTAACTCACTCAATACTCCCATACAGAGTCTGGGAGGTAAAGCAGCATGGTTAACACAAAATTCCTCTTCTCAGTGGTTAAGGACCATTTGAGTTTCAAGTCTATCCACAATCCAGGTTGATAAACTGAAATTGATCCAGTTGGGAGAAAAAAATGGGATTAACTGCTCACAGAAAACACATAGACTTGGTCTTGTCTGCATAGCTAAGGGAGTTTGTGATGAGTGATGGAGGGAGTATCTTGCACGGTTCAATCATGACACTTCTAGTGTTTTCAGATGTCCAGTAGCATAGCTAGAAAAGACACTTATTTTAAAGAGTTTGCATTCTTCTAAGAGGAACCTACAGTTTGACATGGTAGGTAGGTCAACTATTCAAATTTGAAAAGCCGCCACACAACTTTTGTACAATAATTGCTGTATAATAGTTATCTAAGATCCTGGAACTAGTACTGACTATTTGACCCTGGCCAGACTCTACAAAGGCCACAGTCTATTTACCCACATTGCTTGTTCCAAGCATGTAAGGCGGGATGCTCACTTATCACTTGCCCAAATGCTTGTTCCTCTAATTGTTCCATTCTCTGCATTAACATTAATTAGTTAAATTCATCTTTCGGGCTCTCATGTGTGGGGCAGATTTATTCAGGGTTGGGTAGGTAGGGAATTTAATTAATTGGTGAATTGGAATCTCATTAGGTATCCGTGCTTTTCACTCCCCTTCTCTTTTTTAATATGTATTTTCCACTCTCTGTAGTTTTATTGAAACACGGTAGCGTTCATTTGAATGATTTTCCCCCCCCAGGTCATTCAGCTACACGTACTGCTTCACCACCCAAATTTGTCATAAATCAAGAATTCCTTTAAATCCAAGAGAAGACGTGTTGCATAAAGATATGCACCAAATTAATGCAACTGTTAATGTTAGTCTACTAACACGACACATGTTGTACAGCAGATCAACTTTCTGAGCCTGTATCCACCATAGAGGAGTCAAACAAAGCTTCAGTATTGTCCCCTTATTATTGTATTATTATTTTGGTGGCCGTGGTCGCATAGTCAGCCAGATGTTTTGACTGGATTCAGGACTTTTATCTTCTTATTGTGTTCTTCCCAAGGTTGGGTAGATGTCATTAAAGGATGTTCCAAGTAAACTTGCCTTTTGCAATTGGCAGATAATGATTTTGTCAATGTTGATTATGTTTCAGTGTTGTTCCAGATGCTCTGGGATTGCATCCAAGGTGCCTTTTACTCTTGGTACCATCTTTACTTTCTTCTGCCACAATTGTTCTACTTCCTACTTGCAGGTTTTTCTATTTTGTAATTTTCTCCAGTTCTTTCTCTTCTACTTTATAATAATAATACAATAGCAGAGTTGGAAGGGACCTTGTAGGTCTTCTAGTCCAACCCCCTGCGTGCTCAGGAACCTTATACCATTTCAGACAAATGGCTATCTAACATCTTTTTAAAGACTTCCAGGGTTGGAGCATTCACAACTTCTGGAGGCAAGCTGTTCCAGAGGTTAATTGTTCTTACTGTCAGGAAATTTCTCCTTAGTTCCAAGCTGCTTCTCTCCTTGATTAGTTTCCACCCGTTGCTTCTTGTCCTGCCCCCAGGTGCCTTGGAGAATAGTTTGATTCCCTCTTCTTTGTGGCACCCTCTGAGATATCGGAACACTGCTATCATGTCTCCCCTGCTCCTTCTCTTCATCAAGCTAGACATACCCAGATCCTGCAGCTGTTCTTCATATGTCTTAGTCTCCAGTCCCCTAATCATCTTGGTTGCCCTTCTCTGCACCCTTTCCAGAGTCTCCACGTCTTTTCTACATCGTGGCGACCAAAACTGTATGCAGTATTCCAAGTGTGGCCTTACCAAGGCACCATACAGTGGCATTAACACTTCACGTGATCTAGATTCTATCCCTCTGTTTATGCAGCCTAGAACTTTGCTGTCCCTCGGTACTGCAAGGTCTACTATCCAGACTTTTTTGTCTTTATTATCAACAGTTGTTAAGCCTGGAATATTATGTGTCAGATAAAAAGGCCAATGCAAGCCTAGGTTGAGTTAACAGATCATGTGAGGTACTAATACCACTCTATAAAGCCTTAGTAAGACCACAGCTAGAATACTGCATCCAGATTTGGTCACCACACTATAAAAAAAGATGTTGAGACTCTAAAAGGAGTGCAGAGAAGAGCAACCAAGATGATTAGGGAACTGGAGGCTAAAACCGGGCATGGCTAGTCTAGTGAAGAGGAGGACCAGGGGAGACATGATAGCAGTGTTCCAATATTTGAAAGATGTCAAGAGTGGAGGAGGTCAGCCTATTTTCCAAAGCACCTGAAGGCCAGACAAGGAATAATGGATGGAAACTATTCAGAGACGTTCAACCTAGAAATAAGGAGAATTCCAAGTTGCAGTAAAGCTGCCAGTAGTTGGATATCGAAAAGTCTAATATTTATAGGTTAAGAACAAACAGTACCAGTTTCTGTGAATTTAATTCAGCAAGGCTAATCTCAAATGCAATTAATGTTCACATTCTTTATGGATCCCTACAGTGGCATGCTTGCCTAAGGAAGTTATTTAAAGTGATACATTTAATTAAACTTACTGAAACCCTTGGCAATGACATTATTGGGTCTATACATTGCATATTCAAGTAGTCCTCGTTTAATGACTGTTTTGTTTAATGTCTGTTCACAGTTACAACAGTGATGAAATAGTAACTTTATGACCAGTTATTGCATGTACAACTTATGCAGGTCTGTAAAGGAACATCATATCATAAGCACAATCACAATTTCACCTAGCAACCACTTCATTTAATGACCAAGTTACTGGTCTCAATTGTGGCAGAGGTGGTATTCAGCAGGTTCTAACCAATTCCGGAGAACCGGTAGCAGAAATGTTAAGTAGTTCAGAGAACTGGTAAATACCACTTCTTACTGGGCCCGCCCTCATCTATTCTCTGTCTCCCGAGTCCCAGCTGATCGGGAGGGAATGGAGATTTTACAGTATCCTTCCCCTGCCACTCCCACTAAGCCACACCCACAGAACCGGTAGTAAAAATAAATTAATCCCACCACTGAATTGTGGTTGTTAAACAAGGACTACCTGCATATGGATGGTGGATTTTTAAAAAATGGCATTTTAACATATTCTACCTTAAAATCCACATAAATCTTTCAGTCTGGGACAAAATGTAAGGTTGACCATCAGCTACATTAACACTGATGGTGAATGTTTGTATATATACTATCCTTTATGTATCCATCTATTCCTTTTCATTCTCTGGTACATTTTGCCATTCACTGAGCCAATCTTATTTACTCTTGTTCTACGAATTTCTCACAGCCACAATTCTAATAGTCAACTTTCAGTACTGCTCTTTCAGACACACTCCATTATAATAATTTAATAATAATAATAATAATTTTATTTTTAAACCGCACCCTCTCCCCACAGGGACCCGGGGCGGTGCACAGGCAGAATAAAAACAGTCAATAAATACATACATTTCTAAAAAACAATTAAACCAACCCTGTGCTAAAAATTCACTAAAAATATGCTACCCCATTAAAAACCCCAAAGACAGAGAGACTATCCTAGGCCGGCCAGACAGAAGAAGTGTGTTTTTAGCTTGAGACGGAAGGAGCGGATTATGTCAGACTATCATTATGTGAATAAATTCTCTTTTGTATTAGAAATAAGGAAACATTTAAGACAAGCCAGCCCTCACTATAAAATCCTCTCGGACATTCTATAGTGTCACTATTGCAATACTCATGCCAGCCTAGATACCCACAATAGAGGCTGTGAAGGGTTAATGCTGCAGTTTTATTTGCCTCTTTTCCTTTTTTAGGGAAAAATTGATAACACATCAATGTAACAAATGCATAGTACACGTCCTATTTTCACCCTATATCTGAACTCAGCTGAAACAAGTCTAATGGAAATAGAAATAAACCGATTCCACATTACCATAATTTTCTGTGCATTTAAGCAACCACATCCAAATGCAATCATAGAATCTTAGTTAAGGAACTTAGAAGTCATCTAGTACAACATTCCCCAAATTTTCCGGGTCGGTAGCCTAATGGAGGGGGAAGAGGGGGACAAGAGGAGATAGTTTTGGGTGAGGGGCAGGTGTGCGTGCATGCATTCACACAGCTTCATTTGTGTGAGCTGTGGGTGCACAAGTGGGGCTGCGAGCGGCGACATCCACCATTCACACAAGTGGGGCTGCGAGAGCCAGGACATTCACGCAGCTCGGGTGTGAGTAGGCCACAGGCTAGTAGTTGGCCACAGTTGGGAATCCCTGATTGGGGGTTGAGGTTGGGAACCCTTAATCTAGGGCAACCTCTGGCATGGAGTAGGATCAAATAACACATCCCTGAAAGATGAACCTCCAGCATCTATTCCAAATTTCTATTTAAAAAAGGAGAAACCATCACTTCTTAAAATGGCATTTACCTCTGGCTGATTTGCTCAGTGGTTTTTCTTAATGTCTAACCTGATCTTCTTCTCTGATATTTCAGTCCATTGATTCCTTGGGATAATCGACCATGTCCACTATTTCTGTGACAGCCTTTCAGATAATTGAAGATGGCTGCCTTAACTCTTCTCAGGGCAGAGAAGTACGATATCAGAGCTAGAGGTTTTACCTCAGAATAATTCGGTTACAGACGTAAGGCAGTGGAACTGAACAATTCTGGAGGGTCACAGACACTTGAATAGGTAATGATTGGGTGCCCTCAGCAATTCTCTTCTATTTCCTTAGTATTTAGAAATTTTCTGTCAGGTTCTAACCAACGCCCTAATAAAACCAGGAGCCTCAAGACATTTTGCAAGAAAAATCCAGTTATTTATTAGGAGAGCCCTGCTGGCAAGACCTAAGTGAAGCCAGCTCTGACTTCACCAAGTTCGTGCCTTGCCTCTGACCCTGTTGCCTCCTCCCCACAGGGTGTGTCACCAGTCACATTCCCCAACAAAGCAATTTCATGGGTCGTACACGTCACTCCCTCCAGCCATTGCAGAACTCCGTGGAGATTGCAGAACTCCGTGGAGATTGCCTTGACTTTGGCCGTCTAGGATGGGTTAGTTTTGACTGAGGTGCGAATTCCAGCTGCGAGGTGTGATTTCCCATCCCCCTGCCTATAGCAACTCGGGAGAAGATCAGGAAAGTTGAGTTGACAGGTTCTTCATGTCCCAGCCTGGATTTTCCATGAGAGAATTTTCCAACTTTTCTCAAATCCCCCAATAGTTGGTTTTTACAAGGAAGAAAAATAAAGAAGAGTGATAAAGACAATAACAAATGAGGATTTATGGGCTAGTTGCAGCCCAGCATGGATCATTCTTCTTTCTCCATGTAGGTGTGCCAGTATTTCATCAATCCCAAATGCTGCACTGACAGATGGGTTATAAGGTATCCTGCAGCCCCATTAGTTATACTGTCTCCTCATCATGCAGGCATGTTGAAGACAAGAAGGAAAGATGATATTTTGAAGTCCCCACAGGCAAGCTGAAATGAGTCCAGAAGATGTTCCTTCTCTGCTTTTTCATTTCTTTACAATAGGGCTGTTGTTTTAAATTAACATAAAAGAGCTACGGTTGACTTATTAAGACAGTTTTTGAGAAATTTCACTGCTAATTCATTTTAAAAAACAATATTTTCTTCTATCTACCCAAAGATTAACATGGCTAATAACACGAAACTAGTGTAAAAATGGGCACCATCCTCTTCTTTTGTTATCACTTGACAATTCTTTCTCACTCATATATGCATACTCTCACAGAGTAGGGTACGAGAGAGCAATAGGCTAGGAAAAAGAATTAGGACAATAGTTATGAATCTTTAAACATATCTACATGCATACAACTGTGAACAGAAATCCTGAATTAGTCATAAGGTTGCCAAGGAAGATCAGAGAGGAAACCACTGCTAGTTGTAATTCTTGACAATAATCACAGTAAATTCATAGCAAGGGTCACTTCCCAGCAGTGATAAAAAATGTAGCAAATGTCTTGTTGAGATTGCTGAACCCATAATTACATGTTGCTGTTTATGGGGGGTGTGGGGGAATCGCCTAATGAGAACTGGAGGAAAGGGAAGTACAAAATGTACAAACCTTTAATACAATTACGTGGTGAATCAGAATGCAGAGCTGGCAGCAGAGTCAGGTAGTGAGGAGGTTGGGGAGGAACATGGGCCAGTCCTGGAAGCGGGGGAAGACTCAGATGAGGATTCTGCATTGGAGGCAGAGATGGGGCCAAGGCCGTCTGACAGTTCTCAGCTGCCTTTGGAGCTAGATAGCAGTGAGGCAGAGGAACAGCTGGAGCCTCTTCCCAGTGTGCGCATACACAGAGCTGCCAGAAGAAAAGAATAGCTACAAAATTAGGGTTGAATTGGGAGTAAAGCCACAGGTGGACAGGGAATGTCTCCTCCCATACCAAATAAAAGAGGAGCGAAGGTGGAGTAGGCTTTTGCAGGAAATAATTCTCGTTCGTTCGTTTCAGGAATGTGAAGATCTGTCCATGAATCTCAGAGAGTCTGTGCCCAGTCTTTCCTTGCACAGCACTAAATATTTTATATGTAAAATATTTACATGGCAGTTTTCCAAGCTAGATAAGGTCTGTGGTCATAAATTCACCTTTAAAAGGCTGTTTACCAGGCCTTCGCTGAATGTGAATGAGAGGAATTGACATTCATTTAATAAAAGGGGTTTTGTCGGGACCAGGAATCTGCTTCGTCTAGGTCAGAACAGCAACCTAACAACTGGAATATAGTGAGGCATGTACAGGAAAGCATGTCATGTGAATTCTCAAACCTATTGTCAGACACCTATTTTTGGAGGCTGTTGGGTAAAAGACCCCCATTAGTTTACAATGAGTTTGCCCCCAACTGCCCTGAGTTTTTCCGAGATTAAAGAAATCTGCAGTCCATTAATCCCTGAATTGGTTGAACTGCTTAAAATGGCGGTGAACTGATTTTCATTATTAAAATGATATTCTCTGGAAGATGTATAAAAATAGGATGAAAAAAGAGGGGGGAAGAGGTAACCACAGTGGCACAACACCAATTAAGCCATTGTGACTGAGTTCCCGATGGCATTTCTCCCTTTTGAAGTAGAAACAAATAAAAAGCTAAGAGAAAGGTAAGTAAGGGACAAGGACATATCATGTCACCTAGATCAGCCATTGTTCCATTTCCTTCACTTTTTTTTTTTTTTTTTATATTGAAAAATTTTTATTGGGTTTTTACAATTTTTCAAAGGGTGGGGTAAGGGTTACAGAAAACATTTTGAGAACTTTGACGTCGGGATCATTGGCCCTTCCCGGGCTTCATAATAAAACATTGGTAAAACATTTATCAAAAATACTACAAGGCTAAGATAAGTGCATACATCATAAATTCCCAATTCTCTGCTGACAGTCATGTATAAACATCCCGGTACAAAAGGATTAAAACATGTTAATAATAAAAAAAAAAAAAGCAAGCAAAGTCATTTTTTGGATCTAAGTCTCTTGGCAATTGTATCTTCTTTTTCTCCCCCCTGGCCCCCAGCGGGCGGGGCCATGACCCCCCGTGCCCCCCCTGGATCTTCCCCCAGGGCAGAGGAATGTTTTTTAAGAAAGGCTTCCACCTCAACAACTGTTTTAATCCTTACTCTTCCTCCTTCCCAGAACACCAGCATCCCTTCGGGCATCGCCCACTTGAACCAAATCCCGTGGTCAAACAATTTTTTTGGATAAGAAGGAAAATTTCCTTCTCATCTCTCTAATCTTTTTTGGGATCTGCTTCAAGATGACCACTTTCTTTTGTTGGTAAATTAACGGTCCCCCTCTCTGCACCTTCAAAATTCCCTCTCTGGTTGACCTTCTAACAAATTTGATATGTATCTCTCTGGGTACTTCATTTATCCTGGCATATGCAGAATTTATTCTGTAAACTAGGTCAATGTCCCCCCTGATCTCATCTTTAGGTTTATGTAAATAGTCTGCTAAAATTGTACTCATGAGTTCAGGGAGACATTCACCAGGTTCCTCAGAAATGTTCTGAAATCTTAAAAAATATGACATCCTTTCAAAATCCATCCTAGCCATATGCCCAGTTAGTTCTCCAACCTCACTGTTAACATTTTAAGCTTTCCCTTTGCCCCAGCCAGCCCCCCTTCCAACTCTTCAGTCTTCTGTGTGTTCTCCAGCACTTGCTTCCGTGTTTCCAGAAGTTCCTTCTTAAAGTTGCTGTTATCTTCTCTCAAGGCCTTAATTTCTTGCACCAAAGTTTGTAACACAGATTCCAAAGATGACATTCTTTGTTCCATTTCCTTCACTTTCTTCATGCTCCTTACATATTGAAAGAAACTTTTGGGGGGCATTTTTGGCATTATTTTGTAAATCTCCACTGATTCTGAACCTTAGCCTTCCTGACTCTATCCCTGCAGATATGGGCTATTTGCTGGTGTTCTGCTCCAGTTACATGCTCCCTTTCCATTTTTTTATACTTGTCCTTTTTATCTATCAGCTTGTCACAGAGCGCTTTGCCACATGACCACGGAAACATCTTTGGACAACACTGTCTCAGTGACCTTGAAAGAGAGATGAGCACCATTCCCCATAGTTGGCAATGACTAGCAGAACAAAATCCGTAGAGACTCTACCATTTTTGTCAGAGAGATTTTTATGCAACTATGCTGGTCTCATCGGAATTTCTTCTTTTTCTTTCTCTGTGTTTTTGTCTTTATTTGGGCTTTTATCTCACTTTTCAGACTTCCCCAAATGTTCTGAACTGTTGTTGTTTTTCCTGTAGTATTTCTATCCATGGAAATCCTTCCCGATTCTTTTTCGGAGTATGTTGAAGTCAGTTTTTATAAAATCTAGAACACTAGTTTGAGTTTGTTCGATTACTTTTGGCTGTATTCTTATGAATCTCCCTCAAAGTTCCTGTAACTTCCACTCCCTTGATCACTTCATCCTAGTAGTATGAAGACGTGAGGGCCACTACTTCTCTTCTTCATCTTTTGAATAATTTATCTTCTAAAAAAATAATCCTAATGCAACTGATGCTATATTCCTAACACTATTCCTGTTGATTTATTCAAAGGGAGCCTTTTGACAAACTCCAAAATTTAAACCAGGGGAACAAAACCTAGACTGTAAAAACTGACATTCAGTAGGCTCAGGAGAATATGGAATTACTCAGATTTAGCAGAGTCTTGAATCCTACATTGTCACCTAAGGTGTATTTCTGAAAGAAAGCTTAATTAAACTCTATTGCAAAGTGATCACGTATGGCAGAGGGGAGACTGGTGTGAGAAGATTTTATATCTATCCTCTGCTAGAACTGCCCTATTTAATTTCAGACATAGGGCTATGATCCGTTTTGATTAATAGTGCAACAGTAATTAATACCTTATGAACAGAATCGTTACCTAGGAATAATCCATTCCACTCAGAGGTTGGTTGCTCCCGGTTCGGCCCGGTTCAACCAAACTATTACTGGCATTTAGGCCTGGGTCACAGTACCAGCAGCGACCCAGGCTGGCCATGCCGCTGAACCGGTTCCCTAGTCACTGCTCCCATTGCCAGCATGCTGTGTGGTAGTGCACGCACGCGTATGCAGTTCACTGTAAATTGTTCTGTGCATGTGTGAAGAACAATTTACATTGAACTGTGCACGTGTGCGCAAAGTGAACCGGTAGTAAAACCGGCAGCAACCTATCTCTGATTCTACTCGTATTCTTATGCCACACAGATGGTTTGACACCTTTACCAATCTTTTCTGTTTTCCCTTTCTGTGTGAATTGTGTGTCTGCAGTTTGGCACATGATGGCACAGTGGTTAGAATGCAGTATTGCAGGCAGTTTGGCAGTTCAAATCTCACTGGCTCAAGGTTGACTCAGCCTTCTATCCTTCGGAGGTCGGTAAAATAAGGATCCAGATTGTTGGGGGTAATAGGCTGACTCGGTAAACCTGTAAACTTAGAGTGGGCTGTAAAGCACTGTCAAGCGGTATGTAAGTCTAAATGCTATTGCTAATAGTAATGGAACATCTTTGTATAAGTCATCTTATATGCACTATGAAAAAACAGACTCTCTAGTCCAGTCTTGTATGAAACAATATGCAGTGTTATCATAAAGACATGGAGAAAAGCTATCAAATATTAACTACAGATTGATTTTGCTTGCTCGGATTTTTTCCCCCTCCTGATATTGCACATGAATGATTTATTTTGCAGAGGAGACAATGACTTTAATTATCAGGAAGATCTTAAAGGAACATTTAAGGACAGAGACAGAATTGCATCAGATCTGGTCTTTGCTAACTATTTCACCTGTGCATCAGAAGGCCCGTTAGATCTCTAAAAGAGACGTGACAAAAAAATTGCAACTTTGTTGAATGTAACCAATTTAAGATAGTACAACACAGAATTGCACAAAAAGTGTCGTGTTATACAATTTTTGACACAATTCTGTCTCTGTGCTTAAGTGTTTTTTATCATCTTTGTTGCTCTTCTATGTACAGAAGAGCAGGGATGTCAAACTGGATTTCTTCGAGAACTGGATCAACATTGTAGTTCTCGGAGGGCCGGCTAGGGCGGGAAGGTGGGGAGGGGGAGGGAGACAGGACGAATGCCTCCTGTAGCAACCTGCTGTCCAAAATGGGGTGCAGGGGAGGGGGTTAACATGTGCCTCCCCACATCCTGTTTTTTGGGCTGGACAGCCTCCTACAGCACTTTGCTGGGCAAAGGGGGGCACGGGGAGCCTTACGCTCCCCCATACACCCAGTTTTTGGCTTCCACAGCCTCCTGTAGCACTCTGCTAGCTGAAAATGGGTCATGGGGCAGGCACAGGGAGGCCCCACGCACCCACGCATTTTGGCTAGCAGAGGCACCGCAGGCCGGTCCTTTGATATTTCCATGCCAGCTCCATGGGCCAGATCTAAGCATCCTGCAGGCCAGATCTGCCCCACAGGCCCACTCCTGCAGTAGAGAGAAGTATATATTGTATTGTGCGATTATTATTTTAAGAGTAATATGCCTGCTTTCTGAAAGAGAATCCCTGTGTTTCTAAAACTTCACGCTCCTTCCTCATTTCTATCTCACAGCCAGGCAGAACTTGAGTTTAACAACATAATAAGTGTTCATTTCTGGGATATGTTTAATATACATCCCAGGTAAGTGGAAGAGAGAGTTCTTACTGGGACTATGCCATATGGCACAAAGAAGAGCCTGTAATGGATATGAGGCCTTTGACACATACAGTAAGCCTGTTATCATTGAAAGCAATGAGACTGAATGTTGTACATAAAATATTTAATCTAAGAACGCTATTTTAAAATAAAATTTGCAGACAGTCTTCCTTGCTGTCTGGTGCAAGCCCCCATGGAATTTGTCAGAATTTACCTATGCAATCATATCTTGTGCTATCTAGCACCACATAGAAAACTTTTCATAGAATATAGACTCACAGAGCTGGAAGGGACCTCGGAGATCTTCTAGTCCAACCCCTTGGTTAAGCAGGAGACTTATATCATCCTAGTCAAATGATTATCTAGTCTATTTTGGAAACATCCAGTGATGGAGCACCCACAAGTTTGAGAGGCAAGCTACTCCATTGATTAATTGTTCTCATTGTCAGAAATTTTCTCCTGAATTCTAAGTTGGATTTATTTTTAACAAGTTCCACCCATTACTTCTTCTCCTGCTCTCAGGTGCTTTGGAGAATAAGTCAATCCCTTTTTCTCTGTGACAGCCTCTCAAGTACTAGAAGATAATGATCATGTCCTTTCTGAACTTTCTCTTCAATAGATTAGACATAGCTCGTTCCCTCAAACATTCATCATACTATTTAGCCTCAAGACACTTTATCATCTTTGTTGCTCTTCTGTATTCCTAACAATTAGCACAGGAGCCCTCCAGGGCTGTGTGCTCTCTCCATTTCTCTCTATATACCAATGACTGCATCTCAAATGATCCCTCTGTTCAGCTACTGAAGTTTGCAGATGATACAACAGTGATTGGTCTCATTCGAGACAACGATGAAACCGTATACAGACAGGAGGTTGAACATCTAGCCTCGTGGTGCGACCGGAACAATCTGGAACTGAACACACTCAAAGCCATAGAAATGGTGGTAGACTTTAGGAGAAACTCTCCCATTCAGCAGGAGACTGAAGAGGAAAGTGCAAAGAACATCATGTGACAAACTTATTGTTGCAAAGAGAACAAAAAAGCTTGTGCTCATAGATATATAATAAATCATGTAGGCAATCTAACATGTTGATTATTTGTGGTTCTCCTATCCTTGAAGTATCAGCAGTGGTGGGATTCAAATAATTAAACAACCGGTTCTCTGCCCTATGACTTGCTGGGTGGACGTGGCCATGGTGAGCATGGCCAGGGGGTGTGATAGGCAGCACTTGGCTTCCTGCATACCCCTGGGACCAAAGGTGGGCCGTGGGGGGGGTGCACCCCCGCGCCCCATTTTGGGCATAGTAGACTCCTGGGAGCAAAAATAGGCCGTGGGAGGAGGCACTGGTCCACACTCCCCCATGCCCTGTTTTGTACCTAGTAGGCCTCCCTGCAGCCTCCTGGGAGAAAAAACCAGCCACAGGGAGCCGTGCTGCACCCCTTCCTTGTGCATCCTGTTTTGTACCTAGTAGGCCTCCCTGCAGCCTCCTGGGACCAAAACAGGCCACGGGGGGCTGCAACCCCCCCCCCCCCAATTTGGACTTAGCAGGCCTCCCTGCACTTACCTGGGTGCCAAAATGGGGCACGTGGGGACTCCTGGAAAGGGTGGGGCCAGCCCGCAGTTTAACAATCTGTTCGCTGGAATGAATCCGACTATTGGGTGTCAGACAAGAATCAAAGGGGAAAAAACCATTTCATCAGGCAAAAATACAGATGTGACCATTGAATCAATCAAGAATCAAAGGAACTTGCAATATCCATATAGCACACATGCCAGTGGGATCTAATAGGATGTAAATCAAAAGAACATGAGCTTCTGCAAAAAAAAAGAAGAAGAATAAAATGTATATATGAGATAACTTCTAGCTTCTGGGGATAACAGTAGTGCCACTGCCAATTTTTCCCTGTTTGTATAGCATGCAGTTAAGCAGGTTAAAGCAATTTAGAAATACGGTATAAAATCCCCAAAGGCCAATCAGTTATCTCTGAAGTCCAAGAAGGAAAACTGTTAGACGCAGATCAGGAGTCAAGCACAATGTTGGTTATCATGTATAATTTAATCACCCTGAGAGGTAAAAAAAACCATTTCATCAGGCAAAAATACAGATGTGACCATTGAAATAGAGAGTAAGTTATTACTGAATGTGTCATAACTTTTTAAATAATTTACTTTATTTTATTTTTAAATTGTGCCTTCAAGTCAGTTTTGACTTTTGGCTCTATAGCTGGACAAAATCCCTGCAGCACAATGTTGGTTATCATGTATAATTTAATCACCCTGAGAGGTTAGAAACCATTTCATCAGGCAAAAACACAGAAGTGATCACTGAAATTGAGAGCAAGTTATTACTGAATGTCTCATGACTTGCTTTTACATAATTTATTGCTTAAAATGTTTGTGCCTTCAGGTCAGTTTTGACCTTTGGCTAAATGACTGGGTCCTAAATGACTGGGTCCGCCCTGGGTCCTTTTGGAGAAGGGCGGGATACAAATTGAATAAAATCAAAATCAAATCAAATCAAATCTCTTGCAGTTTTCTTGGCAACATTTTGGATTTGTCCTTACCTACTTCCAAGGACTGAGAGTGACTTGCCCAAATCTCTTGCATTGCCTCCTAAATGGGACTAGAATTCACAATCTTGATGGTTTCTTGGCCAGTGCTTTTAAATCCTTAGTTCCCTCTGTCCCAAAGGTGTTTTTTCAAGAGACAATGGGACTTTCTGGTTTTTCTTTGAAGATGTCTCACTTCTCATCCAAGAAGCTTCTTCAGCTCTGACAGGATAATGGGGAATGGAAGGATTTATATTCCTTGCAAACAGATGGTCATTTGCCTCTTTTTAGAGGATCATTGAAGCACTTCAAGGTTTATCTGTCTACAGGGTCATCAGAGTAATGCTCCTGATTCCTGTAGTCTGCAATTTTTTCTCTGGAAATCCATTCCAACTCCCACACCATTCGAAGGGTGTTCATCCCAAATTGAATAGTCTGCTAAAAGCCTCCTGAAAAAGCACCTTTGGGACAACCATGAACTGAATGACTGAGAATCTCTACAGACTCTTAACTATACAATTTGGGATGGGCATCCTTTGAATGGTGTGGGATAGGAATGGATTTCCAGAGAAAAAAATTGCAGACTACAGGAACCAGGAGCCCCACTCAGGTGACCCTGAAGACATAGATAAACCTCCAAGTGATTCCATAACCCTCTCAAAGGATGCAAATGACCAGCTGCCTGCAAGGAATATATATCCTTCCATTCCCCACTCTCCTGTCAGAGCTTAAGAAGCTTCTTGGGTGAGAAGCGAAACATCCTCAAACAAAAAACAAGAAGTCCAGTTGGCTCCAGAAAAAGCACCTTGGGACAACCATGACCTGGATGACTGAGAATCTCTACGGACCTTTTGCCCAGAGAATGCCTTAAAGCACTGTGAGGCAGT
This sequence comes from Rhabdophis nuchalis, assembly GCA_039707465.1. Taxonomy (NCBI): domain Eukaryota; kingdom Metazoa; phylum Chordata; class Lepidosauria; order Squamata; family Natricidae; genus Rhabdophis; species Rhabdophis nuchalis. Next base: position 22,505,587 of record CM077651.1, read on the forward strand.
ATATAATTTTAAATGCTAAATGCTATTGTTATATATAATTCTGAACATACCAAACATCTATAAAAAGTCACTATAATATTGACAATTTGGGGGGTTTTTTAATTCCTTTTCTAAAGATCCCATAGTGGAATTTGTCATTGTCATAACAATGTTGTCATTAAGTTATCCACCCTCTTTGTCTGTCAGTCACTCTAGATGCCCCCACCAGCTTGTATAATGAATAGTATTTGCTATTTAAGACTTACATGAATTAGATCAGTGGTAGTCAACCTGATCCCTTCCGCCCACTAGTGGGCGTTCCAGCTTTCATGGTGGGCGGTAGAGGTTTTGTCCAATACTGAAAAGGTTCGCCATCACTGGACTATAGCTTACTTCATATCTCTGGATAACTGTTCTGATACATTCATGGATGGCATTTTTAAAAAGCCATGTAGAAATTGTACAGGAAAATAATTTTATACTATTACTATATGGAATTGACCACTCAAATAAGAATGAGTCTATATCCCAAATGAATTTACCTAGCCAGAAAGATGCATACTTGATGGTCTTGAAAATTTTAGCTGAGTCTATCAGCATCATTCACTGAACCCCCTGCTCTGGAGGGAGAAGTTAGCCACTACCTTCTAGATCTCATTTTCTGGAGTCAGATTATTATTATATTTTTCAAAATGTCTTTGATCTTTGATTACCACCTTTTACAAATGGATGGTCACCCATCTTCAAAGAGGCACTCGTAGTGAACTGACCAGAAGGAAAGTCTTCGTTTACCATATAAAAAGTCAAGTGCAGAAATGATCAGATGAGTCCTTCAGAACAGGGGTCCCCAACCCCCAGGCCGTGGACCGGTGCCAGTCCGTGGCTTGATAGGAACCGGGCCGCAGGGCCAGAGAGGAGGAGGAAGAGGGAGGAGGGGGCAGCCCCCTGGGCAGAGCGCGCACCGGGTGCGGGAGAGCGCAGGCGCGGCTGCTCACGCCTTTGGAGGCGAGTGAGATGACTCCCCCCCCCCCGCGTGCGCATACACTGCCTGTTCCCCCTCCCCACCCGCTCCTCCTCTATGCCGGCCGGTCTGCAGAATTTTCTTTAAAATGAAACCGGTCCCTGGTGCAAAAAAGGTTGGGGACCCCTGTTTCAGAAGACTGAAAGTGATGGTTATATTAATGGAAGGTGAACAAGTGAATCATTAATTGCTTCAAATGCATGGTGATTTGAGGATCATGACTTCTGGAGTCTCAAACGTTGTTCAGATTTCCAAACTATCTCTATGCCTTCATAATCTGGTTCCATCATAAAAAAATATTTCTGGTTCATTTCTCCCATTTGTTTGTTTTTTTAGTCTCTTAAAAGAGAGAGAGAAAGAGAGATGTTTTTTGTCTTTAGGCAAATGTGTATTAGAGAGAAAAGAAGATTTAAGAAAAGCCAACAATATGAATAATAAAAAATAAATAAAATATGGTAAGGTTTTTGCAGAATACTGTGTAGCTGTTCATTGGAACAATGTTTTGACAGCAGTCATAGATCTTCATAATCTTTTCTTCTCACTCACCACCAAAGTATGCATTTCTAGGGTGATGTTATAAAATTTATGTATTATATATTATTCTGTTCCCAACAGAGCTTTCACATTTTATTTTATTACTATGTATATTTTTGTTCCCCCTTCCCCCACTGGTAATAAAATAGGGAAACAGCTTACAAAATCTCACACCTTTTCAAAGAGAAATTCCTGTAATGTGCCTGCCTCTTCTTAAGTTAAATGGCTGTTTCTCCTACAAAGTGAAAATAATAAATGGAACAAACCTTTACACAGTTTTCCATAAACTGAGCAAAAATATACAGGTTTTACTACAACAATTCTTCAATGTCTAAATTAAAATACATTTGGGGAATTTCAAAATCCATCAATATCAGGGCTAAACTATCTTTTGACAGACAGATTTTTATACGAGTAGAATACAGTTTCCCCAATGCCATTCCCACCACCAGCAAACCTTACAATAATTTATAATGGTGTGAGAAGCATTAATATCCCATATTGATGCTAGCTAGTATTAAACTAGTATTTATATCCCGCCCTGGGTCCTTTTTGGAGAAGGGCGGGATATAAATCTAATAAATAAATAAATAAGAATAGAGGTTCAAAAGGAGAGTAAAGTTAAAATAGGAATAGAAAATAGTGAGGAGAAATAATAATAATAATAATAATAATAATAATAATAATAATAATAATAATAATAATAATAATAATAATAATAATAATAATAATTTTATTTATAGACCGCCTTCTCTCCCCAAAGGGACTCGGAGCGGTGCACAGGGAAGTTAAAAAAGCAAATATAAATACATAAATAGTTAAAATAAGAATTAAACAAATTGTCCCTGCGCTAAAACCCACTATACTAAAACTAAACTACACCCCCCTAAAAACCCAGTTAGAAACGGAAGACTAACCTAGGCCGGCCAAGCAGAAAAAGTGTGTTTTCAATTTTTGACGGAAGGAGCGGAGGTCCATAGTTGTTCTAATTTCGGGGGGAAGGTCGTTCCAGAGGGCTGGGCCCGCCACAGAGAAGGCCCTTCCCCTGGGCGTCGCCCGCTGGCATAGCCTAGTGGACGGCACCCGGAGAAGTCCCTCTCTGTGGGAGCGGATCGGCCGCAGGGATGTATGGGGCAGAATCCGATCCCGCAGATAGCTAGGTCCCGTGCCATGGAACGCTAACATATTAATATGTTACGATATACAAAAGGACAGAAAGATGATTCAGAAAAGAAGGCTGATAATAAAAAGACATGTATAAATAATAGGAAATCATGGAAATGAAATGTATTATTTAGGAATAATAAGATTATGTTTATGTGTACTGAAATGTATGTTACCCAGTTACCACACCATTCACGCATTGATATGTACAAAGAATATATGAAATAAAAATTTGATTGGGGAAAAAAAAAGAATAGAGGTTCAAGTTCATACTCATTCACAGACGCTCACTGAGTGACTTTGGGCCAGTCACTTTCTGTCACCCCATCTAAAGTTATGGGGCAAGGTTGCTCGTGAGGTAAAACTAAACCAGATTCCATATAAGCCTTCATGAACTGTAAGATGAAGGACAGGACAGAAATCGAATAAATAATTCACTTTCATGTACCTGACATTTACTGCTGTCTAGTTATTTATTGTTGTTTTACCCGGTTTCTTCATGTTATATTCATGGCTATCTGTGGTGGCTTAGTTTTGATATAATTGTTTATATTTTACTACTCTACCATGGATGTGTTATCATTAATTCTTGATTGTTTCGCAGATATGAGTGACTGAGTGTAGCAGACTAATCTATCTATATAAATAAAAATGTAACTATGAGTTTGTTCAAAACAGGTAATCTCCGAAAGTACTGCACCGATCGCTTCCAAATTTTCACACAACGTTCCTTACAAATACGGCACCAATGATATATAAATATATATAGATTGTGTAGATGTCACACCTTTGCCAAGTACACACAATGGAAATATAAAAAATGTAGGTAGATGGATACAGAGAAAGCAGTGATCCACAGAATGACATAATACAAAATGTCATAATACTCTGTCCATAAGATTCAAGGAGAAATACAGCAGGTAGGTAGGTAGGCAGCTATAGGGATAGAGAGAGGGGGGGAGAAATACAGTAGGTAGGTAGGTAGGTAGGTAGATAGGTAGGTAGGTGGGTAGGTAGAGGGATAGAGGGAGAGGGAGAAATACGGTAGGTAGGTGATAGAGAGAGAAATACAGTAGGTAGGTAGGTAGGTAGGTAGAGGGAGAAATACAGTAGGGAGGGATAGAGAGAGGGGGGAGAAATACAGTAGGTAGGTAGGTAGGTAGGTGGGTGGGTAGGTAGAGGGATAGAGAGAGAGGGAGAAATACGGTAGGTAGGTAGGTGATAGAGAGGGAGAAATACAGTAGGTAGGTAGGTAAGTAGGTAGAGGGAGAAATACAGTAGGGAGGGATGGAGAGGGGGGGAGAAATACAGTAAGTAGGTAGGTAGGTAGGTAGGTAGGTAGGTAGGTAGGTAGGTAGGTAGGTAGAGGGATAGAGAGAGGGGGGGAGAAGTACAGTAGGGGAATAGAGAGGAGGAGAAATACAGAAAGAGAGAAGCCGAGGGCGACAGAAGCCATCGCCCGTCCCTTCGGAAGGGCACTCACTCACCTATCTCTCAGGACCGATTGACCTATGTTCAACTGCTGTTCACATGGAACCCTTCTCCACTTCAAAGTAGGTAGGTAGGTAGAGGGAGAGAGGGAGAGGTATGTAGGTTGGGGGTTATATGGTGGTTGTGTGTACGTGTTTGTGTGTGCAGGTGTAGATCTTCACACAGATTGGTTGGCCATTTAACCAGACTGGGCCACAACAATGCGTGGCCTGGAATGGCTAGTATTGAATAAATAAAGGAACTCCTATCAACCTTGCTGAGTTCAGTAGAACTAAAACTTATTAACAAGTATGCTGAGAAAGAAAGGGAGGGGGCAAGGACTTCTCTATTACTTCAGCTACGCTAAATTGTTTTTTGGCAGCTCCTCTCTCCTAATAGTTACATTAAAAGAAAACCTTTTTCATGCTGTATATATGTTATAAGAGAGTCTTCTCTGGATACTGTTCCTAAGGCATCTGTAGAGTGTTGGCAAGGAAAGACGAATGATGCAAGATGCAACAGAAGATCACAAGGCATGTTTCCTCACCCTGATCAACCTTCCAGATTCTGTAGGTGCCTCTGGGCATAGCATTCTCTGCAGTGAGTCTCCCCCCAAAAATGTCGTAGAGCTGGAAAGCAATAGAAAAAGATGAACATATTTTTTGAAAGAGTTGTAATATCTGAGAAGACGTTACGATTTTTAGGCTAGAAAAGCAAGTCTAGAAGACATGGTGAAAATGATAGAAGGGGTGGAATAAATGGAGAGAGGCATTTTTCTTCTTCTCTGTCCAAGTAGAGTTGGAAGAGACTGAAAGAAGCTTTTCTTTGCCTGTGGGATTTCTTGCAAGATGTAAAATGATGACCACATACTTGGACGTCAAAAGACCATTAGGCAAATTCCAGGAAGAGCTTGGCGTGTAGCTGAAATATTGTTATGTTTTCTCCACCACTGGAGACAGTAAGCTTCTCAACAGTAGTTGTGGGGGAATGTGTGGACGGAAGGAGAAGAGCAGCATTGCATTGTTTTCATTGTGGCATGGCCTACAGCAGTGATGGCTAAGCTTTTTGTTGTCACGTGCTGAAAGTGTGCCCGCATGCATCCATAATGCGCTCCAACCTCACGTTCCCTGCCCCTGTGTGCCCTACCCCTGCCCTGTACTCCCCCATTGCGCATGCGCCCCACCCCTTCTCGCCTATTTTTGGTTTCAGGTTAGTGCAGGAGGCTTTCCAGGCCAAAAATTGGGCATGGGGTGCCTCCATGCCCCGTTTTTGCTTCCAGGTTGGTGCATGGGGGGGGGGGGCGTGTGTCCCCTCCCCACTCCCTGTTTTGGGCCTGGAACACCTCCTGCACCAATCTGAAAGCCAAAAATGGGGTGCAGGGGATAACGTGCACCCCCACACCCTGCTTTGGACCCCACACCCCCACACCCTGCTTATTAATAACCTTTACTATAACTAAGTGTTGTATCTTTTTATTCTGGATGAATGCATGTTATTCACCTTATGTACACTGAGAGCATCTGCACCAAAGATAAATTCTTTGTGTGTCCAATCACTCTTGGCCAATAAAGAATTCTATTCTATTCTATTCCATTCCATTCCATTCCATTCCATTCCATTCTACAATACACAATTAAAACAAAACAAAAAATACGAAATAGCAGGCAAAGTAGATAATAACAGGACCTGGCATTGGCTAAGGTCAGAAAAGTTGAAGAAAAGAAATAAATTCTGGCTGCACAAGAGCAATCCTTAAAAAACAAATGCATACAAAGCCAGAACTGAGAAGACAGCAACAGATAGCAAGGGCCACCTCTGCAAAGAAGCTAAAGAAACAGTGGACATCTGGTTAGCTGCTGCAAGAAGATCACACAGATTGACTACAAACAATAATTTAGAAGCGAAGAGAGAGAATTGGAAAAGATAACAAAAAGACCTGCAAATAGAAATAGGAACGACTGTGGCAAAAGAAAACAAAGGTTGTACCAATAATAACAGGAGCCTGGGGAAATAACTGGAACATTGTTTGAACACAATCAGCATTGACAAATTCACCATCAGTCAGTTGCCAAAGGCAGCTCTACTCAGACCAGCTTACATCCTGCAAGGATACCTCTAACATACAGGTGTCAAACTTGCGGCATTACATTGCCATCACATGACATACTGTGACATTTTCCCCTTCGCGGAGCTGGGGTGGGCATGGCCTGCATGTGATGCATCCGGCCCATGACCCGCCAGTTTGACAGCCCTGCTCTTACACCATCAAACATCAACATCTGTCTAGGTCCTTGGGAAGGACTTGATGGGTAGACAAAAATGCCAAATCCAGTCTGAACATCTGGCTGTCTATGTGATGAACAAAAATGATGATGTGATTGGGTCACTAATGGCCACCTCCTCAAACAACCTAGGCAGCAATGTTTTAACACTTCCTTCTTTTTCTTTTCTTTCTTTCTTTATTGCTTTCTTTCTTTTTTGACTAATGCAAAGTCCTCCTCTGCCCAGAGGTTATACATCAAGGGAATCTTTTCATGTTTATGGCCATAGGAGAAGAGAATGAATCTTTATTGCTGCCATGTTTACAACAAAAATGTAAATAAATACATGACAGCAAAAATCCCTATTGAAGCAGGGCCTTTTCAAAAGGTAGACTTTCTTCACTGTCTAATTGTCATGTCTTGGGTAAAACAGATGCAGTTGTAGACTCTGAATACCATTGCAAGAACACCTCGTTTAATTTCTTGCCTTGTTGGATTTTCTGCAGGCATTGGTTTATTGCAATGTAATATAACTAATTTGGGGACTGAGGGAGTCCCATTTGAGGAGTTGCTTTGGGAGACAGGCATATCAGTTTAGGTCACTGAATATACACAAATCCTTCTTCCTGACATTGATAATTAACTGAAAGAATTCACTGCCACAAGCTGCACTGGAGATCATGAGCTGAATATATTGAAAACTCATATCCTGGTGGAATTCTGTCACTTCACACCACATGTACAAATGAGTCTTCGCTCTGATTGCCTGATTCAGTCTCATACTTTTGCATTTGGAAAAGAAATATTCTGCTCCGCGTGTATTTTCGTTCAGGTCGAATTTGTTTGGCCGATATAAAAGGGTCTGATTTTGGAAAATTAAATCTAAAATATTGTAAATATAAAATTAAGAAACAAGGCAGCTGTCTCAAATCTTTGATTACAGTGTTGATTGAAAGAGAGAGACAGAAAGCTATAAACACATTCTCTTTGAGGGAAAGTGTGTAAGCATCCTTATGTCATATTTAGCAATCATTCCAACTCCCCCACAGAAAGTGCAGATTATAAGCAAATATGCACAGAATTTAACAAATTATAGTACATATTCATCATGTGTTGTCTTTTGAAAACAAAGCACTCTTTTCCTCTATTTCCACATCTTTTTGTCCTCACAAATGGATAATTGATATAGGTGATGTTTATAATTAGATATAGTATCATTAGTTCTTTAAAATCGTCACTGCATTTTCTTACCAGTATGTTTTTAACTGATTTTTCCATGGTAAGTTTTTTTAAAAATGCAATTTGGGTAATTAAATTGCAAGTCCCACAATATTATTTATCTTTGAATTTTGTTTATCTTCTCCGTATTACAAAATTCTTATTGTTATAACTTGCTTCATATTTGCAGTGAAAGGTTTCTTTATTTTAAACAGTTTGTGGCAATTAAACTGCAATATAGGCGGTATGATCATTATCAGGGCTATGTTTGCAGAATTGGAAAAAATAAAAAGGATACATCCATAAATAAACAGAACATTTCTAAGATAAATACAGGCGCAGCATAGATATAGTGGATGCAAAATATAATTTTGCCACAATACAATACATGCATACAAACACACATATTGCATAAGGATGAGGGATTGTTATAGGCCCATGATGGCGAACCTATGACATGCGTGGCCAAAGTGGTACACAGAGCCATGTTGCCTGGCATGTACAGTGTTGCCAGTTTCTCTTCTGGGTTTCTGGCGCACATGTGCACACGGCAATCAGCTGCCTTCATACGTGCGGCAGTGCCGGAAACTGGAAGAGCTGGTCTTTCATTTTTTGGCATGAGCATGCGCACCGGCCAGCTGATCATTCCGTACGCATGTGCGCCACTATCCGGAAGACTAGCTCGCCAATGCACATGCCCCATGGGTAGCCCTGATGCACGCACTCCCTTTACGGCACCCAGTGCTGAAAAGGTTAGCCATCACTGTTATAGATCAATATAATTGATACTGGGCATTGGGAGTTTAGTTTCCATCTGAGAATTGGTGTTGTGAATCCAATGCATACTTCCCAACCATTCTCTCCTGTTTGCCATGCAAATATATTTTTCTCTGGCTCTTTGGGTAACCTCAAAGTTCATTGGAATAAGTGAACTATTTATTACCCCAAGATATTGTGCCACTGCAGTCAAATACCGTAAACCTGCAGAATATCTCTGCAGAAGAAACATTTCCTATCCTAGAAGGCATTGAAATGTATATTCTTGGACATAATCCAGAGTATGTTTTAACTTATCAGTCCCAAGAAATATGAAGCAGCAGCAGAGAGAATTGGGAGAGGGGGGGGGACACCATACTTTAACTTAATTGAACATAGGTGCAAGTCCACGTTGAGCAACACAATGATATTGTGACTCTAGAAAGAGTGCAGAGGAGAAGGACCAGGGGAGACATGATAGCAGTGTTCCGATATCTCAGAGGGTGCCACAAAGAAGAGGGAGTCAAACTATTCTCCAAGGCACACGGGGGCAGGACAAGAAGCAATGGGTGGAAACTAATCAAGGAGAGAAGCAACTTAGAACTAAGGAGAAATTTCCTGACAGTTAGAACAATTAACCTCTGGAACAGCTTGCCTCCAGAAGTTGTGAATGCCCCAACCCTGGAAGTCTTTAAGAAGATGTTAGATAGACATTTGTCTGAAATGGTATAAGGTTCCTGCCCACGCAGGGGGTTGGACTAGAAGACCTACAAGGTCCCTTCCAACTCTGCTATTGTATTGTATTGTATTGAGAGCAACAAAGATGATTAGGGGACAGGAGGCTAAAACATATGAATAAAGGTTGCAGGAACTGGGTAAGTCTAGTTCAGTGGTAGTCAACTTGGTCCCTACCGCCCACTAGTGGGCATTCCAGCTTTCATCGTGGGCGGTAGGGGTTTTGTCCGATACTGAAGCACTTTCCTTTTTTTAATTTAATTGACTTCCCTACTTTATAAATCACCATTACTGTGGAACCGGTGGGCGATTAGAAAATTTTACTACTAACAGAGATACAAAAGTGGGCGGTAGATATAAAAAGGCTGATTACCCCTGGTCTAGTTTAATGAAAAGAAGGACCAGGGGAGACATGAGAGCAGTGTTCCAATATCTCAGGGGTTGCCACAAAGAAGAGAGGGTCAACCTATTCTCCAAAGCACCTGAGGGCAGGACAAGAAGCAATGGGTGGAAACTAATCAAGGAGAGAAGCAACTTAGAACTGAGGAGAAATTTCCTGACAGTTAGAACAATTAATCAGTGGAACAGCTTGCCTCCAGAAGTTGTGAATGCTGACAAAGTTAACTGACAAAGTTGACTCAAGTCCTTGTCACCTCCAATATAAATTATAGCAATGTGTTCATTTGGGGTGGGGGGGGGGCGATTTATCTCTGAAGACTCGTCGGACGCGACAATTGGAATAAGTTTCTAGAATTTCCATCAGAAATGTGGATGATTTTCTCATTCCTAACATTTAGTTTAGAAGGATTGGTAAAAACAAAACTGCTCTAAGTGCATAGCTTTTTCATCGTTATTTGTCTAAAGGTGTGTATTTTCACAAATCTTCCAAGAAAGTGGCAGTATAAAATGAGGATGCCAGTGAATAGATTAAAAATGTGATGATGCCAGGGTTTTAAAACATGCTTAAATGAATAGTTTAATTATTTAAAGCAGAACCGAACAAAGAAATGAGATATTTCATGTCATCAAAGGCTTTTGGAAGAGAATAAGTCTCATCTTTTAGGACTTTGGGGCTACTCCCTTTCATCAAATGTGCTCATTCTTTGGCTGTGACCCAATTCAGTTTGATAACTCAATTATTGCTGCTGAGGGATAAGCAAATTATTCCCAAAGGACTAAAAAGACAATTAACAATTAGTAATAGGTTTTTGCATATGCATTCTCTAAATATTTAGAAGCGGTTCCTGCAACTCTTAAACACCCTGACAGCAAAGATTTAGTTTGCCATATATGTACTTTATGGGGGAAATGCAAAGTTTCAAGAAGATTTTCCCTTCCTGCCCTCCTTTTTTGGCCTGCCTGATTTAATTTTTTTCACTGCCTAGTTGGAATGATGGAATTATTTTGGTATTTACATTCCACTTTCCTCTGAAAGGCCCCCAAGGCAGACCACGTTCTGGAACTGTTTCCTGATGCAAAAGAGAGAGTTCAACAAGGCTATGGAATGAGGGGTGAAGCTGCCTGAAGCATGAGAAAGAACAGCATAAGGGGAGGAGGGGAATAGCAATAGAAACATAAGACAAACAAATTTTATATCGATGCTAACAGGAATGAAAAAAGGTCAAGATGATGGCCAAAACCATGCGATTTAGGACTTTGCGGTTTTTATGCACATCACAATGCACGAAAAAGGATCCTTCCATAAACTCAAAAGTATACTTGATACACTAAAAGAAACAAATTTCTTCCCTGACTCAGTCCCAAGATGTGGGAATTCCACATTGACAGTGTGGTCCAATCCATTTTCGTTTATTGTCTCTCCTCCCCATCTTTACACTTCATCGTTTATGGCCTGGGTTCCCAAGTGAAAAACCACATGCACTAAAAGGTGATTTCCCTAAAAGTGTGAATAACTCTTAACTATTTAAGGTAGCGTTACCTAACCCTTTTGGGTTTTGTTGACCAGCTGGGAGAGGTGTGTGTATGTGGAGAAGGAATGGTTCCACACACATGGTGGACAAGCATGCACACACAACTCCATTTACACAAGCAGAGGGCACACACTCTCCCACTCACACAATGGAGCATGTGCACCAGAGGTGGTATTCAGTAGGGTCTGACCAGTTCTGGAGAACCAGTAGCAGAAATTTTGAGTAGTTCAGAGATACCACCTCTGTCTGGCTCTGCCCCCATCTATTCTCTGCCTCCTGAGTCCCAGCTGATCAGGAGGGAATGGGGATTTTGCAGTAACCTTCCCCTGGAGTGGGGTGAGAATCGAGATTTTACAGTATCCTTTCCCTGCTACGCCCACCAAACCACTTCCATAGAACTAGTAGTAAAAAAAATTGTATCCCACCACTGATGTGCACACATGCTCACCCATTGCATTTCTGCAACCTGGTTCCAAAAGGCTCAAGGCCCGGTAGTGGGCCGCAGCCCAGGGGTTGGGAACCCCTGATTTAAGGCCCTTTGTGAAATAGGTTAATGGCCATTCTCTCTACCCCCTGCTTCTCTCAAAGGAATATGTGCCAAGTAAGAATCTTTTCTCCTTTCTTGCTTTGAGATATTCTGGCAAACTTTAAAGCAGAATCTGTGGACCAGGAAACAGACGCAGTGGTCCTCTTCAGACAGAAGGATGGAAATTGTGGCCATTGTACTCCATGTAGCGCTTCTAGAGCAGGGGTCTCCAACCTTGGCAACTTTAAGATTTGTGGACTTCAACTCCCAGATTTGCTGGCTGAGGAATTCTGGGAGTTGAAGTCCACAAGTCTTAAAGTTGCCAAGGTTGGATACCCTTGCTCTAGAGGACAGCAAGTTGTGGAGGTTGATGAAGATGTATGAAAAGGGCTAGCAGGCTGTACAGAAGACAACAAAATAGGGAAACAAGCAGAACTACAAGAATAATTCTTAGGAAAGCTTTAAGGTCATCCTGTAAAACTGAGGAAAGTTTGGGCTGGAAGGGAGGGAGTTTTTCTGGACTGTGAGTAATTTGCAGACTATTTTGGTGGCTGATACATGCTGACATAGCTGACATAATAAAATGAAAAATGTTAATAGACTGCATCTTAATAGTTCCATTTTCCTGCAGGTTTACTCCTGAGGTTTCTACTTTCCATATCATTTCTAAGAAAGTGGTTTTGGAATTCACCTTCTGCATTGTCTAAGGGACTGAATTCCCAAAATATATGCAGCAAGGGTACTCAAAGTGACTTTCAGTCAGGCAAGGGGGCACCGATAAGGAGTTTTATCGAGATATTACTTCCTTGCCTGTGAGTTTTCTCAGTGCGGGATGAATCCATGTCGCCAGCTTGTCACTAACGCATCTCGTTCTCTCCAAAAGCAACGTTTCATCTTTCAGCTGGGGCTCATTGCCATGGGATTACTATTGATAATGGAAAAATAAATGAAACGTACTGTGCCATCTTCTTTCTGTCCCTTCAGTGCAGTAATTTTAATAGCAGAGCCATTCAGGGTAACTTACAGGAAAAGAATGCAAGGTGTCTAACCACCTCTTGGTCCCTGATTCAGGAGACTGAATTTTAGCCACAAAGGATAACCCACCATTAAAGGTAATGGCAAAATCAAATAGGATTACGGAGAAAAATAGGTGCAAACAAACCAGACAAAATAAAATGAGGATGAGATATAGAGGATACTAGCTGGATAACCGTGCTTCGCGACAAAACTATGTGATTGGGCTGTGCCAGAGAAATTCGGTTCACAATCCATTGACTCACTGGTGGTCGGTGATTGAAACACAGAAGGGAATATCACTCCCACCGCCTTGAGTCTGGAAGCAGTTCCATAGGTGGAAGGTGTAGATATTTTGGTGAGATACTGACGTTTAGTACTGTAAGGAGCCCAGGCTGCTCCTGAGTGAAGGAGTGGAACATCCGCCAGTTTGAACTGAGGTAATAGAATGTGAGGCAACTGGCAGTTGGAACAGAATTCTTTTCAGGTGGGGAGGGAGAGTAGAACTCCTTAGCATAAGAGCATGTTAATTACTGTATAAGAAATAGTAATGATCTGATGGTCATTTCCTAAAATCCTTTCTCAGCGAGGACCTAGAAGCCATGAGGAACATACGTGCCGAATTTCATGTTTGTAGGTTTTACGATTCTGGAGATTTTGTGATGAGTGAGTGGTATTTGGCTTTTATATATATAGATTATGACCATTTATTTTTAAGCACTGAATATGATCTCTTACACCTTTGGAGCTGTTGGTAAATTTGAAATTTTAGGAACTAAGCATATGTGCCATAGAAAGTCATCCTCTTAACAGAATGACAACAAGTAGTACTATTTTTCCCCTAAATGAAACTTATTCAGTTAATTTTGCAAAAGGGGAAGTGATGACCTCAATAGCCTTTGCAGTATTTTCAGTACAGTTCCTTCCCATTTGAGGTGCTACAGTGGTGATATTGGTTCAAACTGCAATTGCTATTTTTATAAAGACCCCACTCCAGCAACCAATGGATAACATTATTTGGGTGAGAAAAGATGGAGATATTGGAAATGTCATAAGGGTTTTTTATATATACTTGAGGGACATAATTGCAGGCTCCAACTGCAGGTATGTGCTTGCTTTCCATGAAGGCATATGCAGGTCTTTGCAGAAATAATATTTAAAAATCAGTAATTGATTATGAGCCTATGACAGGGTTCACAGATTTGGTTTCTTCACAATTGAAATACCCAATAGAAACATTGCTATTTTTTTGCCAACTAATCCTCTCCCCTCCTGATATTTTTAAAAAATCAAAGTGTAGAAATTATTTTTTTCCACTGTATTTAGCAGTTACTCCTTGCTGACTCCAGTGGATACAGTGAAGGGATTTCTTGGTGGCTGCATTTGTGATCTTTCTGTCTCAACAACATCCCGCTTCGAATGTAGTTGGCCTAGTTCCATGATGGTGAACCTATGGCACACGTGCCACAGGTGGCACAAGGAACCATTTGTTAGGGCAAGTGAGGCGTTGCCCTGTTAGCTCCAGCATGCATGCGTGCACTGGCCAGCTGACTTTGGCCTTCTTTTGAGCCTCTTTTTTGCCCTTTGGAGGCTTCCGGTTTGCTTGTAGGGCCGTTTTTCACCTTCAGGAGGCTTCTCTGAAGGCTCCGGGGGGGCGAAAAATGGCCCTACGGCCAAACCGTAAGTCACCATTTCCGAACTTTCCGGTTCCCCGTAGGGCCATTTTTCACCCTCTGGAGGCTTTGGGGAGCTCCTGAAGCCTCTGGAGGGCCTCCTTGGGGGCGGTGGGCTGTTTTCGCCCTCCCCAGGCTCCTAGAAAGCCCCTGAACACACCAAAAGTGGGGTGGAGAGTGCTGGGTGGTGTGCATAGCATTATGGGTGTGGTATGCCCACGTACGACCCCTCTGTGCTCCCTCCGGAGCCAAAAAAAGATTAGCCATCACTGCCCTAGTTAAAGGGCTTTATATCCTGACTTGCTATTACAACTAGACTTTGAAACTATTCCTATAAGAAGGAGTTCGAATAAAACTGATTTGATGCCTGTTCTACTTGCGCATAATTCCTCTGTTTGCTAATGAGGCTTTGTGCATTTAAAAGAAAAGCAAAATGTTTGTTCTGTGCTCTTGGACAACATGTATGTTTTTAGCTGTAGTCTTCTGCCTAGGCTTCATCTATTCTTCATCCTTGATCCGCTGTTAATTTGAATGTTATTCAAAAAGCTATAATAGCATTAGCACTTAACTTATATATTGCTTCACAGTTCTTTACAGTTCACAGAGTCAGTCTATATACTCCAACAATCTGGGTCCTCATTTTACCAACCTTGGAAAAATCGAACCCTGAGTAAACCTTGAGCTGGTCAGGATCGAACTGCTGGCAATAGGCAGAGATAGCCTGCAATATTGTATTCTGACCACTGCACCAACATTCATTTAGTATTTGTTTCATAACTGTGGCTGACAGCATGTGAAACTCTACCCTTTCAACAAGTGGGAATGATGGGAGTTGTAATCCAATAGATCTGGTGGCCACCAAATTACATGATTCTCAAAGTTTCTAAGTTCTGCAGCTCTTTCCCGGTTAAATATCTAGCATGTAGGATCTATCAAGAGATTTCTGGGAATGCCAGGTGGGGTGGGGTGAGGTAATTAAAAGAATTGTTGTACAATACTGGGAGCTGCATTGGAGCAAAACATATGACTTACATGCAATATCAGAATGCAAGCATGAAAGACCAGCATTTGCAATGTGGCAATTTTGTCACATGCACAATGTGGAATGGAATGGAATGGAATGGAATGGAATGGAATGGAATGGAATAGAATAGAATTCTTTATTGGCCAAGTGTAATTGGACATACAAGGAATTTGTCTTTGGTGCATATGCTCTCTCAGTGTACATAAAAAGAAAGGATACATTTGTCAAGAATCGTAAGGTACAACACTTACTGATAGTCCTATGGTGCAAATAAGCAATCAGGAAACAATCAATATCAATATAAACCGTAAGGATACAAGCAACAATGTTGCAGTCCTGCAGTCATAAGTGGGAGGAGATGGGGGATAGGAACGATGAGAAGACTAATACTAATAGTAATGCAGCCTTAGTGAATAGTTTGGAAGCGTTGATGGAATTATTTGTTTAGCAGAGTGATGGCATTTGGGGGGAAAATGTTCTTTTGTCTAGTTGTCTTGGTGTGAAGTGTTCTATAGCTCGTTTTGAGAGTAGGAGTTGAAACAATTTATGTCCAGGATGCCAGGGTTCTGTAAATATTTTCATAGCCCTCTTTTTGACTCCTCCAGTATACAGGTCCTCAATGGAAGGCAGGTTGGTAGTAATTGCTTTTTCTGCAGTCCTGATTATCCTCTGAAGTCTGTGTCTGTCTTGTGTTGCAGAACCAAACCAGACAGTTATAGAGGTGCAGATGACGAACTCAATAATTCTTCTGTAGAACTGAATCAGCAGCTCCTTAGGCAGTTTGAGCTTCCTGAGTTGGAGCAGAAAGAACATTCTTTGTTTTGCTTTAATTTGTTGGTTTTTAATTAGATTTCTGTGACCTGAAAGAGAAAAATCTACCCACCTATTTTCTTTTCCACGATTGCATTGGGTTTGAAAAAATAAAAAGAATATGGGGTTGCTTGCAGGAAAATTCCAGCACTGTTGAACATCCATTTAAATTTAGAAAGAATTTAGACCATCTTCCATCCAATGGCCACCTGCAGCAGGTTGTCCAATAACTCTTTCATGAGATACAAACTTTTGGCTGGAAGCTCACCAGAAAAGCTGCCATTTTGTAAAATAAAAAAGCACTATTAATTATCATAAGGTTTTCTCTGATTGTTACCGGTCCTTTGTTGGGGTATAAGCTTCTCTCCAGCTGTGTCTTTGAGACAGTCCGAGGGGGATGTCTTGGTTGAGAAAGAATCTGGTGTTTCTCAGAGAAACAGCTGCTTTTAAAAATGGTGTCAGGAACATTCCAGCACTGTTGAACATCCATTTAAATTTAGAAAGAATTTAGACCATCTTCCATCCAATGGCCACCTGCAGCAGGTTGTCCAATAACTCTTTCGTGAGATGATACAGATTCATGGCGAGAAGCTCACCAGAAAAACTGCAGTTTTCTTTAAAAGGCACTATTAATTATCATAAGGTTTTCTCTGATTGTTACCGGTCCTTTGTTGGGGTATGAGCTTCTCTCCAGCTGTGTTTTTGAGACAGTCCGAGGGAAATGTCTTGGTTGAGAAAGAATCTGATGCCTCTGAAAGAAACTGTTGCTTTTAAAAATGGTGTCTGGAGCTTTCTGCAAGGTTTTAGCTAAATTATGTTATACAATACAATAGCAGAGTTGGAAGGGACCTTGGAGGTCTTCTAGTCCAACCCCCTGCCTAGGCAGGAAACCCTACACCACTTCAGACAAATGAATATCCAACATCTTCTTAAAGACTTGTAGTGTTGGGGCATTCACAACTTCTAGAGGCAAGCTGTTCCACTGATTAATTGTTCTAACTGTCAGGAAATTTCTCCTCAGTTCTAAGTTGCTTCTCTCCTTGATTAGTTTCCACCCATTGCTTCTTGTTCTGCCCTCAGGTGTTTTGGAGAATAGTTTGACTCCCTCTTCTTTGTGGCAGCCTCTGAGATATTGGAACACTGCTATCATGTCTCCCCTGGTCCTTCTTTTCATTAAACTAGACATACTCACTTCCTGCAACCGTTCCTCATATGTTTTAGCCTCCAGTCCCCTAATCATTTTTGTTGCTCTTCTCTGCACTCTTTCTTGAGTCTCCACATCTTTTTTACATCGTGGCGACCATGTTACCTACACTCATATCATATGGGATGTGGTGGCTCAGTGACTAAGCCACTGAGCTTATCAATCAGAAAGGTTGGCAGTTCAGTGGTTCAAATCCCTAGCACCGCATAACAGAGTGAGCTCCTGTTACTTATCCCAGATTCTGCCAACCTAGCAATTCAAAAGCACATACAAATGCAAGTAGAAAAACAGGAGCCACCTTTGGTGGGAAGGTAACAATGTTCTGTGTGCCTTTTGCATTTAGTCATGCCAGCCACATGACCACGGAGACGTCTTCTGACAGTGCTGGTTCTTCAGCTTTGAAACAGAGATGAGCACCACCCCCTAGAGTTGGGAACAACTAGCGCATATGTGTGAGGGGAACCTTTACCTTTATTTTTACACTCATATCATAGTTTTAGGAAATGTCGTTCAGAAGTAATTGATTTCTAGGATTCACTAACGGTGCCACCCAGGGCTTCTTAGAAAGGGTTATCCTTTCCTCCTCATATTGCAGGGGTGTCCAAACTGGGAAACTTTAAGACTTGTGGACTTCAACTCCCAGAATTCCCCAGCCAGCTATGCTGGCTGGGGAATTCTGGGAGTTGAAGTGCACAAGTCTTAAAGTTTCCCAGTTTGGACACCCCTGTCATATTGTATGAAGTTTGACCCACATCGCCAAGAAAAAGCCAAGGATTTGTTACTACATCCTGCAGTTTGCTTAATCAGCATCACTTTGTCTCCAAGAGATTCACAGACAAATGAAATTATCCGTGGAGGTTAGCAATCCCGGGAGCCTAGATAACACTACGGGCCTACCCTCCCTCCCTTTTCTGCAAGACATTGATCAGCAAGCGTCATTATCTCTTCCCGTTTGATGGGAAGGAAAATAAATCATTTATTTTTCAGCCAGATTGATTTATGAATATCTTCCATTTTAAAGGTAATTAATTTCATATGAAGTCATTGGCTATGTGTAGCATGCAGACACTTGAAATATTGATGCTGCGCCTTGCTGTTATGATGGAAACCCTGCCATTTATCATTTTGCAATGCTCAGAGTTTGCAAACAAACAACACATTTGCAAGAGAGGAAGAATATGGATACTTTTTACCCTCTTCTTGGTTTCCCAGCTCACACGCGTGCTAATAATTGATGGGAATGTGTTGTCCTCTTTTCTGTGAAACGTGAGATGTGGTTCACTTGTTTGAATGACCCAGGTGTGCTATGCCCTGAGGGTTTTTCTATAGTATTATTGCCTATTTCCTCCTTGGACCAGCAACTAAGTGATTTGAGATGCCATTAAAAATAGCAAATAGAAGTAGCTTGGAGGCAGGAGAAATTGCAGCTGGAAAGGAGCCATAAACCATCATGCAAGTACAATAATTGCCAGTGTAAACATTTTAATAATAAAATATTATTTTCCCTGCCTTTTCCTCTTTCGGCAGTTTCCTTTCGTGAGGAGTTCAAGATAAAAATGTTTGCATTGAATTAGAGAAACAAAGGGTAAAACACACAGGCTTTATTGGTTTCATGCTTTGAATAATTCTTACATAACTTTCCCCTAATCGGTAGCATTTTCCTGAAGTCGAAGAAGATGGCTGAGGGACATTTCTGCAATCCTGCCAAGGCCATTTGTAGGACTCTGATAATCTCAAATGCCCTGAAATTCAGCAGAAGGCAACCCTGTTCTCTACCAAAGCAGGCTAGCTCAGGCTTTCCCATAATGAAAGTCTTCCAAAGGGCCAAAGTAATGCTATTTTCTATCAGTTCCTGAACTCGCATGAAAGAAGTCTAAAACCTCCTAAGATCTTAAACGATAATGCTTACATCTTCTCCAATTTCAGTGTTTGCTGAAATTCTGGCCACTAAAAATGATGTTTCATGTGTGATAAGGCCAGAAGTGGAATCTAAATGGAAGCATGCTGACCCCAGTTATAAAACTAGGAACAAAATGAAATTGGGATGTTTTTTGTTCTGTACGTTTTTAAAAGCATCTCTAGAATTTTCTCCAAAGAACAGCACCAACTTTTCTGCAACAAGAAGTAGTCTTTGCTCAGAGTAGGACTTGGCATTGTATAACTGCTCTTGTACAATAGGGTCATTAATCAAGTCATTGTTTCCTGGGTTCATATTATATAAAGGTAAAGGTTCCCCTCGCACATATGTGCTAGTCATTCCCGATTCTAGGGGGTGGTGCTCATCTCCGTTTCAAAGCCAAAGAGCCAACACTCCGAAGACGTCTCCGTGGTCATGTGGCCAGCATGACTAAATGCCGAAGGCGCAAGGAACACTGTTACCTTCCCACCAAAGGTGGTTCCTATTTTTCTACTTGCATTTTTAATGTGCTTTCAAACTGCTAAGTTGGCAGAAGCTGGGACAAGTAACAGGAGCTCACGCCATTACACGGCACTAGGGATTCAAACCACCGAACTGCTGACCCTTCTGATCGACAACCTCAGTGTCTTAGCCACTGAGTCACCGTGTCCCTTTCATATTATATAGCCAATCGCAAACTAACCAAATCCACAAAGGCCGGGGTGGGCAATGCTTTAAAAAGTCAGAGTCCAATTCTACCTCCCAAGGACTGTTAATACAAACCTTCTGATGATAGAATCTTGCCACCAGAAGTGAGAGATTGGGATTGTTTTTCAGTGTTCTAAGAATAGGAGAGGGAGGGACGACAAGGAAGGTCCCAACTATCCTAATCTTTAAAGCGCACCTGCCAAAAACAACTCCATGTTATCATTTTTTCAGTCCTATTGGGGATTATTTTGATGGTTTGGGAGGTGTTTAGGTTGGGAATGAGAGAGGCAAACTTCCTGGTCTGCTCTTCATCTTATGGAAAAATGGTGAGGGAGGGATCACATCAGAACCTAGAAACTAATATAAAGACTATTGGTTGTAATTTTAGAAGTCTCTTCAGTATTTTAATCCCTGTACTTTGTAATTTTATGTTAATCATTGTGTGTGTGTGTGTGTGTGTGTGTGTGTGTGTGTGTGTGTGTGTGTGTGTTCCAGCATAACTCTGGAACACCTCGAGCAATTTCAACCAAACTTGGTACGCAGATGACTTACTCTCTGGAAACAAATATTGTGAGGGTGAGACACACTTAACACCCCTTGGGGTATGTCTTCTGTTAAGATACAGCCTGTTGTGCTTTAAAATGAGTTCTACTGTACTGCCTTAAAATGGATTCTACTGCCCAGCACAGTGGAGTTGCCATGGTAATGGCTTCATGGTACTCCAGAGGGTGCTCCCTCTGGTAAGGGGGAGAATCCAACATTAGCAATTATATTTGGTCTGGACATTTTCCCCCTATAAATAAATACCTAGACAACGCCAGGTTATCGGCTAGTTTCATTCTATAATTATGGATTTGTTTCATTTTTATTTCTGTTTTAGAGTGACATGTTATTAGCTTTGTGCTGGCCTATGACTGAAATAAACAAATAAACAAATAGCAGTGAGGTTGGGGTGGAGGAATTATTCTCTTCCTCCTTCTTCACCTCCCAAAAACTGATCTCAAAATAGCAAATGCATAAATCGTGCAGAACATTCATCTGGGGCCTGTCTTGATGTGCAAACATACCTTGAGCATATCAATGACATTGTTTATATGTATATGAGACTTAGCTAGATGGTGTCTGAAGGTGGGGGGGAGCCTTTAAAATACCCGTTTGTTTGTTTTTAACTTAATGTGTATTGGTAGTATTGAATTCTGTTGAGAATAAATGCAGCAAGCAGAGACTGAGAGGAAAGAATGAAATCTGGAGTGTTGTGAGCATTGGACTGTGGACTTCTATATTAATTAATCTAAAGCCTAGAAGAGGATGGTCAGTATTACTTGTGCTCCTAACTTAAATACCTGTTTAGCAGCTGTGCTACTGGAATTTATTATGTCCTGATGAGGCTGGTAATAGTATTCTTGGTTATTCAGGAAAGTAAAGTGGTAGCTGTCACAATGATTACCGAACACTTTTACACTCTATATGATTTTTGCTACCATTTTTTTCAGATTCCCCCAAATTAGCATACACTTGTAACCTCTGCATATAAACAACGCAAAAGATGTAATGTGTTGAGTGTCCAGTGGCTCAACAATGTAGAGATGTAGCCAGAAAGGAAAATCAATAGAATAAATAAATCCCTTTGGCCCAAATATCACAGAATGTATTATCATTATTTCTGCTCTTCAGTACAGATGTCACTATTACAAAAGGAATTTTGTGATGTGCTCTGTGGATTACAAAGATCCCACTAAGCTGGTATGAACAAAATCACCTTCACAACCTTTCTGTTCATTCAAGAGTTTATTTTTCTTTGGGCATATTTATATTTCTCCAATTGTACTGACTTTACAGCCCTGCGGCGTATCCTCAAGAGAAAATAGTTGCAATGAAAGAGAGGTAAGTTGAGGAGAATCTCTTGGAAGATCCTTCCCAAAAAGTTCATTTTGCCTTCCTCACTCCAAAGCCTCTTTCATCTTTTCTCCTAAGATAAGGCGCTTTGCGAAATGAAGTTTTCTTTAGGCAGATAATCAATTCGTGAAAAATCTACTCCAATTGTGGCTTGGTCCTCTTTTTTTCTTCTATATGTCATTGTGTCTTTTTTTTTCTTAACACCTGAAGTATAAATATGGCTGTATTTACTGAGATAATGCATGCTTAATAAGCTCTGTATTATATACATTTTAAGGTAAAGGTTCCCCTCATACATATGTGCTAGTCATTCCTGATTCTAGGGGGCAGTGCTCATCTCCGTTTCAAAGCCAAAGAATCAGCGTTGTCCGAAGACATCTCTGTGGTTATGTGACCAGCATGACTAAATGCTGAAGGTGCACAGAATGCTATTACCTTCCCACCAAAGCTGATTCCTATTTTTTTTACTTGCATTTTTTTACGTGCTTTCGAACTGCTTGGTTGGCAGAAGCTGGGACAAGTAACGGGAGCTCATTCCATTAGGCAGTGCTAGTGATTCAAACCGCCGAACTGCCAGCCTTTCTGATCGACAAGCTCAGTGTCTTAGCCACTGAGCCACCGTGTCCATAATATAAATACTTTATTACATCTTATTTTAAATGAAGAGAAGGTTTAGGGATGATATGATAGCTGTCTTCCAATACTTGAAAGTATTGGAAGAAGGGGTTGTTTTATTGCCCATGGTGTTCTCACCGAGGCTTCCCAAGAGCATGAAACAAATTCCTTGTCCTGGCAAAAAAACCTTTTACTAATTTGTTGTGAATTCTGCTCATTCACAGCTGGCAAAGTCTTTCAAAGAAGATTCAGTCACAGACCTTATCTGGCATAGAGAGCTGCCAGGCCGATATCTGCAGAACTTGGCAAGGAGTCTTGGAGAGTCGCAGGCCAATTAAGCAAACCAAGTGTCTCCTGCAAACTCCACCCCTCTTTCACTCCTCTTTTATTTTATTCATCGTCTGGCCTTACTCCCAAGTTGACCCCTGTTCTTCAGCTGTTCCCTTGGTCTGGCAACTCTGCGCATGCGCACACTGGGAATAGGCTCCAGCTGTTCATCTGCCTCACTGATATCTGACTCTGAAGGCAGCTGATAACTGTCAGATGGCCCTGGTCCCCACTCCGCCTCTGACACAGAGCCCCCATCAGAGCTTTCCCCAGACTCCAGGACTGGCTCATGTTCCTCCCCAACCTCCTCACTGTCCAAATCTGCTGCCAGCTCCGCAGGCCACTGGTAGGCCAAAACACATGGCACCTGAGGGCAGAAGAAGAAGTAATGGGTGAAGCTCATCAGAGGGGGAGATCCTACCTGGAACCAAGGAGGAATTTCTTAAGAGTGAGGGCAAATAATCAGTGGAACAGCTTGCCTCCCACAGTTGTGGAGGCTCCATCACTGGAGGTTTTTGAAAAGTATTAGACAACTATTTGTCTCGGATGGAATGAGGTCTCCTGCCTTGGATAAAGAGTTACACTAGAAGACCGCCAAGGTCCGTTCTAGCCTTTCCAATTATATATTTCTTAGTTGAGCAACATGTCACTTTCAACTTCTCACAATGATTCTGAGGGACATTACGTGATAGACCATGTATGTAATTAAACTGTTTAGGTCCACCTACATGATAAAAGGATTGACTTGGGAGAACTCAAAGCTGAAACCAACTTAGTTTATGTTTATAAAATTGGACAGAACAATACGAAACTTCCATATAAAACTAGGTTTCCTAAATGCTTTTGGAACTGGACTGCAGATTTTTAATTCTTAAAAAAAGGAATCCTCTCTTCTTTGTATCCCCTGTAATCTACGTAAATGGCATATTAAGGTAAATAAGTGTCTTCTTTCAAAAACAGCAGCCTGGGTCTGTCTCCCCACCAATCTCATTTTCTCAGGCAGTACCTAGAGTATGTACATATCCCAAATTATTGCCAGAAGCAATAATGAAATGGAATGAGATATGAGAACTTAAAGAATAATATCTCTTTTTTTTTTCAATCACTCACTATTCATAGAAACCAGAAAGAGAAACAAATATTCATGAGATTTTCAGTCTGGAAATAATTGCTCAGGAAACGATGCCACTTAGTTCTTTGAACTTAGATATCTGGAAATTGAGTCATGGCAACTAAACTTCTTTTCTTGTTGTTCTTTTCTTGTTCCAAGTAGATTCTTCAGTTAGATAAGTTTGTTAAAACCAAGGTACTCAGACTGAAGAAGCTACTTACATAAGCGGCAAAATATTTCAAACCAACTCAACTTCTAGACAACTCTGTGTAGAATCTACACACCAGAGGTTCGGCCCGGTTCAGCCGAACTGGTAGTGGTGGTGGTGGCAGGAGGCTCCGCCCACCCATCCAGACACTTCTGCACATGCGTGCAAGAGAGAGAGCACGCATGAGCAAACCTGTAGTAAAACTGGTAGAAACCCACCATTGCTACACACTGTGGAGGACTTGAGAATCTTCACTGATATTCTGCATTAGATATGTTACTTCCACTCATAGTGATTTCTCTCCTGAAAAACTGTACAAAAGTTTTTCTGGAGCTTAGGAACAACTTTATTTACTCTGGTGGGATTTATTTTGGTGTTTTTTTTTTAATAGAGGAACTCAGAATTTGTGGAGAATATAGACCTGACCTTAGGAATGGAGAAAAGATAAGTAAACCATAAAGGAGGAGGAATCAGTTTGGGGAAAATTACTCAGACTGGAAAAAAATGAAGGCATGATTTTCTTTGATACAACATGAAATAGAGAAAAACTCTGACGCACTTTCAAGGGTCAGTTGCTCTATACTACAACAATAAAGAATGAAATCTTTATTTTACCCATTTCTTGATCTTGCTTGCCCTCCATATCCAGTTTTATCCCATCTATGGGATGTCCGAGTAACTGCAACTGTAAACTTCTACTGAACAGAAAGAATCCAGGCAAGTTGACACTGCCTGCCATCTTCCTGAGTGATGAGTCTGCCATTTTGCATCCTAATTGTGCACAAAAGGCTATTGCATTCGCTTTTCCGCCCAGCAGTGGACTGGGGAAAAAAAAAGATACATGCAGATTATGACTGGATGATAGCGCTGATAATAGCCATCTTACTCCTGTCAAAAATACACAGACCTACTTGCTTCAAATCTGAAAAATAACACGAGTTTTTGAAAGATGTTTACAAGAGATAATGTTTTCCCCATTTGCATAACAAAGAACTGAAATCAGGCGATCCATGTTAAAATGACTTAAGGGAAATTTGCATTAGCATTTCCTATGCTTTCAGTATAGGCAATTGTGGGAGATAAATAAAAAAAACTCCATATGTTGAGAAAGTTGCAGATGAAAATAGATGATATTTTAAATGGATTTTTTGAGGAAAAAAAGAAAGAGACGGAGAACTTGGCATACTAAGGACGGCGGTAAAACAGAATGGACTTTTACTGAACTCTGTCTCTCTCAGATGCATTCAGTGTTGTGCATAAGATTGGGAACACACATTTAATGTATTTCCACTCCTTTATTCGCTTATGCAGTTGATACATTCATGCTATGCATGCTCAACTCTACTTATTTTCATTTCATTTTCAATGACCAGCAAATACTTCTTTAAAAAATCCATGCTGGGGGATATCTCTGTTGGGAGACAGAAAAGTTGTGCAGCGTAATATACAGCTAGAGAAACGTTGCTAGTAAAACACACAAATAGTATCTCAGACACTGTTAGTAAAAAACAATTAGCTTTACTGGTGTTGTAAAACTAAGCTACTGCTTCACAAGCAGTGATTGTAGATAGTTAGTCAAACAAAGTCCTTAACAAATAACAATTGCTTACAGTCAGCAATCCACAATTCTTCCTTCTTCCTTCTTCAAACACAGTCAGTCACGGCAAACAAGCAGATAGCAAACAGTAGAGATATCGAGCAGAGAGACGATCCAGCAGAGAGAGATTGCACTCTGCTTACTTCCTTTATTGCCGAGATAATTACAGTCTCTAATTGCATTCCAACATTCCAACATCCTTAAAGCAACACTGACCATTTGTCATCATGGTATTATATATTGCCTAACTCTAGGAGTCTACTCCTAACAATCAATTTTATCACTGAGCTTCCCCACAAGAACTCTTAATCTGCCACAGAACCGTCTTCTGTTAAGGAATCCTGGTTGACCAGTACCCAGTCCAGGTTAGTGGTCTAGGACTTACAAGAAAAGTCTTATTTCCACAGTTCATCTTCCTTCCTTAAAAGAAGAAATGCATGGTATGGTCCAGCAGAGATCTTAAGAATTTATTGTGGCTTAAAAGAATTTGCCAACATTCTTTAAAGTAAGATGGAAAGAATTTGCTACTGAATAAAACATAATGGGCAAATTGGCCCATCGAGATGGGGGTTACTGTCTTTTTGGTTCCTCCTACACTTCTCTTCCTGTTGGTGTCTCTGAATTAGGCTTGTGGTCTTTTATTTTCAAGAAATTTCACATTTTGAATATCTCCATGGCATCTCTCTCCATGTTGCTAATTATCATCTATATATGTATCTATATCTATATTTATCTATATCTATATCTATATCTATATCTATATCTATATCTATCTATCTATCTATCTATCTATATCTCTATCTCTATCTCTATCTCTATCTCTATATATCTATATCTATATATCTATATCTATATCTATATCTATATCTATATCTATCTATATCTATATCTATATCTATATCTATATCTATATCTATATCTATATCTATCTATCTATCTATCTATCTATCTATCTATCTATCTATCTATCTATCTATCTATCTATCTATCTATCTATCTATCTATATCTATATCTATATCTATATATATATATATATATATATATATATATATATATATATATATATATATATATATATATAAATGGCTATGTGTGTGTGTGTTCCAACATACAGTAACTTTGGAACGCCTTGAGCAATTTAAACCAAAATTTGGTACACAGACTACTTACTCTCTAGAAACAAATACTGTGGGATTAAGGCACCCCTAACATCCCTCAGCATATATGTTCTGTTAAGATGCAGTCTGTTGTGCCTTAAAATGGCTTCTACCATACTGCCTTAAAATGGCTTCTATTGTACAGCACTGTGGAGTTGCCATGATAACAGCTTCACAGTACTCCACAAGGGGACTCCCTCTGGTAAGGGGGAACATCCAACATTAGAAATTGCAGCGACATTCATGGAATGGGGGTTGGGATAAAGAATACCCGGGCAATGCCGAGTTATCAGCTAGTATCAAATAAATTGGATCAGTGCAATTCAAAGGCTTTCAGGCTTTCAAAGACTTATTAGAGTCTTCACAGTCCTTCATAATAAGATTAGGAAGAACATGATTTTTAATTTTTTTTTAAATCAAAGTCTGAAAAATGTCACATTTATCCATTATGTCTCTGTAAAATCTCAGGTTTACTCAATATATGGTCAGTGGTTCAAGAAGCTAAATGTGCAAGGAAGTGAAAAATCTATCAACATAGCTTATGAATAAAAAGAAATAGAACTCTTCATGTCAAATCAGGAATTCAACCATTGGCTCTAATTAAGCTGTAAGAAATAGCAGCCTCTTGAGACCAGCAAGTAAACCTGCTTCTTAAAGACTGCACTGCATAATTGAGCCCTCCTTGTACCCCTGAGGTTCATCCCTCAGCCCACATGGCCAGGAGAGCCAGTTGAAGCCCACAATCTGGGATGTACCAACTTCAGAGACAGCAAGCCCAGTGATGCTTCCTGCTGGTACTCTACACTGAGGGGGATGTATGGCATGGACCAGGGGTCAACAAATTGTGGCTCTGAACCCACATACAGCCCTTTCATCCCTCTGCTGCGGTTCCCTGGCACCAACTGGCATCACAATTTTGAGAGGAGCTTCTGTTTGGGGGAGGGAATCACGGTGTGCCAGGAGGAGGCTCTATGGCAGTGGTTCTCAACCTTCCCAATGCTGTGACCCTTTAATACAGTTCCTCATGTTGTGGTGACCCCCAACCATAAAATTATTTTCATTGCTACTTCATTAACATAATTTTGTAATTTTCCAATGGTTTTAGGAGACCCCTGTGAAAGGATTCGACCCCCAAAGTGGCCGTGACCCACAGGTTGAGAACCGCTGCTCTATGGCAAGGGGCAGGTTTTCTGGTCCACTCCACAATTGATAGGGCTTTCGGTTAGAACAGGTAGAGGAAAAAGGCTGCTGCACTAGGAGGAGACTCTCTGGTGGGGGAACCAGACTTCTGGTCAGCTCCAGAATTGGACCGGGAGGGGGGAGATCCCAGTTAGGACCTTTCTGGCTCTTTGAGTGTTGGAGGTTGCTGACCCCTGACCCTGATCTTTCCCTAATTTCCATCCTACCACAGTGCATGATCTCCATTATCTTTTTCTGTATATTTATTATTCTAAACTGCCTCCTTTAGCTACTTTTTTCACATTTCCCAGAAACACTGAAGTGGAGTTGAATTAGACACAAGCGTGTGCTTGTTCCCCTGTCTCGGCTGATTGGGGTGGAGCCAGTGGTGTAGTGGCAGTTGCAACTGCCTTACATGTGGTGCTTCCCTGGTTTGAA
Organism: Rhabdophis nuchalis; assembly: GCA_039707465.1. NCBI lineage: Eukaryota > Metazoa > Chordata > Lepidosauria > Squamata > Natricidae > Rhabdophis > Rhabdophis nuchalis. The sequence goes on from CM077651.1 coordinate 22,534,041, forward strand.
TCCCAGTGGGGGTGTGGCTGGCGGATGGGAGCTGGATAGCTCGGAGTGGATCTGTCCTGGTCTCCCTTGTTTGTTTGTTTGTCGGCTCAAGACTTAACATACATACATACATACATACATACATGCATGCTCGGTTCAGCTTTCTTTTCCCTGTTTTTTTTATTAGACAGTCATGAAAGCAAGCCAACAGTCTTTTCTGAGAAATATCTGGTAACCTTCTCACTTACCCACCTTTAGAAAACAACTTCACCATTAAATCTGAAGGAAAATGCAAGTGAGATGCTGATGAAATATAAATGTTCTTGGAGCAATCTAACAATATTTTAAACTAGTGTTTGTCTGAGGATTCAGGGTTTTTCCTATTCCACACAATACATGTTGATCAAGGGATTAGAGAGAGATTTAGCAGCAGTGTGTCATGCAGAAGACAATAAAACAGAGTCTCTTTTTTAGGTAAGGTAAAGGTTCCCCTCGCACATATGTGCTAGTTGTTCCGACTCTAGGGGGTGGTGCTCATCTCTGTTTCAAAGCCAAAGAGCCAGTGCTGTCCGAAGATGTCTCCATGGTCATGTGGCCGTCATGACTAATCGCCGAAGGTGCACGTACCAGGAGTCAACTCTCCCACCAAATGTGGTCCCTAATTTCTACTTGCATTTTGATGTGCTTTCGAACTGCTAGGTTGGCAGAAGCTGGGACAAGTAATGGGAGCTCACTCCATTGCGCAGCACCAGGGATCAAAAGCACATAAAAAATAACCATGGAGAAATCTTTGGATAGCACTGGCTCTTCGACTCCGAAATGGAGATGAGCAACGCCCCCTAGAATCGAGAATGACAAGCATATATATATGTAAGGGGAACTTTTACCTATGTACATTTTCACAAGGTCGATGTGCTTCCATGAGACTTCAAATGTTTTATTTTACTGTTCAAGAATGGTGGAGTTAAAGTAAGTCAGTTTTTAGAAAAATGTGTCAGTTGCCTGCTGATTATCTAAAGCACTCCAGGGGTCTTTTTCAGGACTCTTTCTCAGATATACTTGAAAGGTTCAGGGATTGAATCTGAAGTGTTGGGGCTGTGTTTGTGCACAGTACAATTACAATTTACTGCAATATGGTGTACAAACCATCAACTCCCATGGGTAGTTGATGATTCAGCATGTTGTGTGAACTCATAAACTAAGTAAATTATTGTGAAAGGTAGCCACAAATAAGCAGGTCACGGGAATACAGATTTGTGCATAAAATGTTCACTGTACAAATGATTTCGAAGAAAACATTAAGAATTCATACCAAAATAAGAGTGATATTATACCTGGGAGAAAAATTCTGTAAACCCTTTTCAACCCAAAAAGAAGCAGAAACAGAAAGAAAAAACTCGTGTGAAACAATAAAAGAAGCGAGAAGAATAAAAAGTGTGCTTAGAACATTGGCTTATGATGAAGGCCTATTTGAAGCCGGTAAAATTTTAGGGGGAAAAAGTTCAGATGGATATGATTTCTGCAAGTGGGATGTCTACTGAAAGATGCAAAAACGATCAGAGAAAAATATTGGTTGTAGGGAATTGGCAGGGAACACCGAGACACGTTGCATTCAGAAAAGGAACTATGAAAGTCTCTGCATCCATGTTGTTTTCAAATTGGGCTGAAATTAGGCACAGAGAATTTAGGCATGAGGTAACCTTCTCTGCTAGCTGCAAAGATTTTCTGAAAAGGAGATACAGCGATCCCTCGTTTTTCGCGGCTTCATGTTTTGCGGCTTCAGTGCGTCGCGGGTTTTTCAAAAATACAGAATAGAAAAAAAATGCATTGGTAGGAGGCAAGCGCCCCCTAGTGCTTGCTTTAAACGATGTCCACCAACTTAAGTTTCCGGTATAGTGTATTGCGAATCCTACTTCGCGGTTTTTCAGTTTCCGCGGAAGGTTCCGGTCCCCATTAACCGCGAAAAACGAGGGATCACTGTACAAAGCAGTTTAAAAAAAACACAACCTCAAGCAGGAAATGGTTCTTTACGGAAGGATCAGAATAATTATTTTCAATATGTCTTAGCTTTTGATGAGGTAATCTGATGCAGTCAGAGAAACTATGTCAGTGTATCATCTAAAAGCAATGACGCCTCATTATACAAGAGCAAAAGGTGAATGATTGTTAAGTGCAGAGAAAACTATGGAGCATCGTCTACCAGCTTTCTATAGTAAAAGGACAAAAAGTACATATTAGGATCAAGTTCTTCCATGGCCAGATTTAAGTATTCCTTGATGGGAGTAAAGGTTTTGCTTTCTTCTCTGTTATTAATTTGTCATGGCTTTCTTTTAATATTGGATTTCATTTCCTTGTAATATAATTAGCTTCCATTCTGATGTAATGTAATTGCTACTTTTTCTAATTGATTTCGGTGGGTGCACGTATAGCTGTTATAAGAAGTTGGCATTGATCTCTGCATTGGCATGGATAAAAACAACAGAGGCTATTAGCACTGATCATTCTTCCAGTCAAAAATCCACACGCAAAAAACATTCTTTGGCCAAAGATGTCTCCCCAAAACCATCTCTGTGGAGAAGCAGCATTTTTGAAAAGCTACCACTGGGAAGAATGCATGCAAAAGAAACTGGGCATCAGGTTAGGTTGGGAGATGGATAAATATTCCAGAAAAAAGTGGTGATGCCCCATATCTATGCTGTACCAAGAAAATGACACGAACTCATCAGGGATGAAGCCTACATAAAAGACAATTTTTAAAACAAATAAAATGAGTTGTTATTGTCTTTTTATATTATGCCCATGTACTTTCATCCACCAACAGATTTCATATATAATTAAACTAGTAAATGAGGAACTGGGTAATTGATTGCTGTACTAAATTGGAATTCATTACTCTTTTCAAATCAATGTGGGAACGTGATATTTTTGCTGATTTTGGGTTAATCACTTTCAAATAGATTTCACATCTTACTTTTGAAATTTATTTGTATTTATTATGCAAACGTAATTAGAAGTGCAAATGCATACTATAATATTAAAGGATCGATATAGCCACATCATTAATCAGTTTGGCAACAAAAAATGTGAGGGATAAAACGGATATCCCTTACATAGAGGAGAACGCTATGTTTGAAACTCAGCGTGTTAGTCTTTTGCAGCCAAAACAACAACAAAATTGTGGTTTAAAAACAAATGTTTTATAAACCAGCCATTGCTGAATTATGATCATGTTCATATAAATGTAAAAAATATTGTTCTGTAGGTGGAAAATTAGAGGCACTAACTATGCTTAAAGACTAGGAAGATAAAAGAAAAATAGTAACAGTATTTAATTAATATTTTGGCAGCTTCTGGTAGTGAAAGCATCTTTCAATATCTTTTATGTTAGCGATTCTGCACCTTCTTTTTTCTATGCAAAGATGTCTAAATCTCCATAATGACATTTAAATCTCAATTATGCAACCTTAAGGCTGCATGTCTTCGCATACATCAATCTCACCATTCCCCAGAGCAAAAAGAAGTCAGAGCTGAAGAAGCTTCTTGAATGAGAAGCAAAACATCTTCAAATAAAAATCAGCAAGTCCAGTTGCCTCTTGAAAAAGCACTTGGGACAACATGACCTGGATGACTGAGAATCTCCATAGACAGAGGAATGGGTGAAAAAAGTGATGGAGGTAGCAGAGGTGGCAAAACCTGGCTGTTTAAATTAGAGAAAAGAAGATATCCGGTTTTGTCTCTACTTGGAAACCATTTCTGGACTTTGTGCTCGTGGTAAGAAAAAAATGAACTCTCGACTTTGGGTTTTGCTGGTTAATCTAGTTTGTTATACTCGAAATGGCTAGTACTTGTCAAGCTGGGGACAATTACTTGAAGCTGTAATTCTATTTTATACTTTACTGCACTAAAAAATTTAGAAGTCAGTGCTTTTATTTTCTTTCCCGCTTTCCTCTTTCTTTTCCTTACCCATTTATTTATTTTCCTTTGTATTTTATATCATTATCATTTTAATAACACTCGTGGACGGAAAAGAATGTGTGTCTTTGCAAGGAGAGTGTTGTCACTGTGCTTTATGTTGGCTACAGAAGCCATACAATCCATCTTGGTGCTGGAAGCAAAGCAGCAGAGACCCTTCTGAAGCACCAAGGGGGTCCAATTGTCCTCCTCCAGCTGCTTTGCTTTGAGGCAAGCAGGTTCTGTTGTGTGTGTGTAGGTCACTGAAAGGCCAGAGAAGCAGCCCAAATAAAAAGAAAGTGATGGCTTTGATCCATTGTTTTCACTTGACAAATCTGCTTTGATGCGATCAAATCAGAGGTTAACCACCTACTTGATTTCCTGTAGGAATAGTTGGCAACCTTATTTTTATTTAAATGCCTATGGAGATTCTTATTTAAGTTAGTCTGAAAAAAAACTTAAAACATTATAAGACAATAGATGTGCTGGTATTCGAGCTGAATTATTTTATTTTTATTTTATTTGGTTTGCCAAACATGTACAAGATAACAGGTATAAGTATAAACAGGGACATGAGCAATGGAAATGAATACAAATAAATGCGGACAGTAAAGCAGGAACTGTAGACACGCTGATGCGCTTATGCACGCCCACTTTACGGACCTCTTAGGAATGGGGTGAGGTCCACAGTGGACAGTTTGAGGTTGAAGCTGTGAGGGTTAGAAGATGTAACAATGGAGTCAGGTAGAGCATTCCAGGTGTTGACCACTGTTGGTTGAAGTTGCATTTGTAGGGTTTTGGGGATCTGAATAGATTGTGCTAAAGCAAAGCCATTCATTGAATATCTGGCTAAATGATGGGAGGGCCCACATGCTTTAGGGCAGTGTTGTTGAACCTCAGCAATGTGAAAGTTGTGTTGACTTCAACCCACAGAATTCCCTAGCCAGCATTGATTAAAGTCCATATATCGTAGCATTGCTGGGGTTGAAAACCACAGCCCTAAAGAAAGGGATTGGCTTGGAAAGGAGCAGAACAATTTTTGAATCACGCTTCGGCTTCCATGATCAACTGTGTTCTTGGCAATCTTCATTGGTAATGTGGAAATTTGAGGAAAGTTCACCCAAAAAGAGCGCTGGAAAATTAGAGTGCAAAACAGAATCAGAACGAGCCCTTAAGTCTTTACCCAACATTTTTTATAGTTGCCTCTGGATGAATCTTGCTTTCTTGATTGCTTCTTTTAGGCCAAAAAAAAAAATGCTGGATTTTCCCCCTTACTCTATACCCGTAAATCATTTAATGGCGAGCTTGTCAAATCTCCATTTTAGTTGTATCCATATTTGATTTTCTGTTGACGCATTTAAAATGTATAACATTTTGTATAATCGAGTTCCCTTTTCCTTTCTTTTACAAGAAGTAGTTAGCCATTTCTACGTATGCTGTTCTGAACTCCATAGAGCAAAAAGGAGATACAAATTCAGCAATCAATCAATCAATCAATCTCAAGGAAGCCTTTTCTCAGCCCTGTTTAATAGGAACAGATATCTTCAATGCCCACCTCTGTAGAAACTTTAGGTTTCTATGAAAGTTTTGCAACTATCAAATCCAGATCTCAGTTCTCGAAACAGTGTTTTGAAGGCCTTTGAAGATTTGCCTCTTCCTCAGGCCTTTGCCAGGGATGATTGAAGTCCCATCTGATGTTGTGAGTTTGGATCTTTTTCATTCCTATCCAGTTTTTGCATTCTCTGCCATATTTTACTCCTTTATTTCTGTCTATAATCATGTGTGCGTATGTGTGTGTTTGTGTGTGTGTGTGTGTGTGTGTGTTTGTGTTTGTGTCAGTGGTGAAATTGAGCTGGTTCTATCTGGTTTGGGAAAACCTGTGGCAGCGGGAGGCTCTGCCCACCCACTCAGACGTCATCACGCCTGTTTTTTGATGCTCTGTGCATGCGCAGAAGGTGCGCTCACATTTGCAAACCGGTAGCAAAGATAAGTTGATGTCACCTCGTGTGTGTGTGTGTGTGTGTGTGTGTGTGTGTTGAAATCATTCAGAGATTATATCTGAGATTTTTTGAAAATGATTGTACCGCATTGATATTCATCTTAAACCCCTTCCTTTCTCTAAAATAAGCCATTTGAAGACCTAAAAACAAAACGATAATAGCATAAAATATTGGTATACCAAGGCAACCCTGTCATTTAACAGATTTAACAGATTAACAGAGTTGGAAGGGACCATGCAGGTCATATAGTCCAATCCCCTGCTCAAGCAGGAGACCCTACATCTGCCTCTACCTAGGATTGAACTCACAACCTCCTGATTGTGAGGCGAGAGCTCCACCTCTAGACGTATTTGACTTTTGGTGTCTAGATTCTGGGGAGGGATTATGAAAAACCTACTTTTCAGACCTGCCTTGACAGGTTCTTTATCAAAGAAAGACCCTTGACTCCATTTGTAGTGAAAGGTATAGTTTTACTAAAAGCCAAGCGGGATTACAGTATAGCAAAGCCCGAACTAAGTATTCACAGGTCAAATTTCCCTGTTCCTCCCCTTTGCAAATCCGATATTCCAATTAACTTTGAATAAACCATTTTGGGAAATGTCTCTTCCTCAGCAGCTAGTCATTGAGCCATTAGCCATTACCTTACATTCTTGATCATTTGACCTTGTCTTGTTGTGTCTGGAAGGTACAATGAGCAATCATTATTGCTCCTTCCCATCCAGTTCCTTCCCCCCATAGTCCATGGCAAACTGGCAGCTAGTGCGGCCGGCCTGGCATAGTCTTTTAATCTGTTTTTATTAGGGGTTTCTATTGGGGATTTTAGAACAGGCTTAGTGGTTTAATTCAGTTTTAGCGTATTTATTGTATTTGATGTTTTTATTGTTGTTTTATTATTGCCTGTTCACCGCCCTGAGTCCTGCAAGGGAGAAAGGGCAGTATACAAATCTGAATAAACTAAACTAAACTAGTAAGTTCTATCCTCAGCATATGAAGTCAGCTCGGACACTACTAGTTTCTCAAATGGCAGTTTATAATCTCTTAAAACAGATCTTTCCAGTTCTATTTCAGTAATGAGAGATGTTTTATTCTACCGTGGTTCAGGTTTCATGGCAGTTTCTTATTATTTCTAAAAGAATTTTATTTATTTGTCCATCATGACAGCATTACAGCTAAGTATTATTGTTATACCATTCCTAACTATGAACGTGCCATTCCTTCTTTGTTTGTCATGTTCTGACCGAAGGTGACCAATTCTTGTCCATCTCAATTTGTTGATACCTAGAAGTCAATGGGTGATTGATTGATTTCATCTTCCACTCTGTTGAATCTTCTCATGTTCAACTTCTTACACTCCATGTTTCCACTGTGAATCTGCCTTTAGGGGGTCCTTTGGTACTCTCTGTCTTAGTGGTTTTATCCAGACTTTTCATTACCCCCCAAGACCACTCCCATTAACACCGACGGAGCAAGCACTAGTTATCTAGTTTAGGTAATAAAACTTATGCATTAATTTTAACAAAAAAAATAAGCACTTGGTTGAGAAGTTCAGTAAGCAAAAAGGTTCATATATTACTTTTTCAAACCAAAAAAAAAAAGGAAACTAAAAGTTACCTTTTATGTTTTAAAAAGTAGCATTTTTTATATTGTTCAGACAAAGCTAACATTATATTTATTAGAAATGACTCCAGTGAATCAATTTAATTCAGGTGTTACCTTTCTCTAAACCATATTGCAGAAGCCCATCATTAGAGCAATTTCATTAAATTATTAGTTCTTGTTACATTCCATCCAAAATATCACTGCAGATAAAAAATATTGTGAAACAGTGCCGTATTTGCAATCACCTTTAAACCCGTAAGGTATAGCTAGTTATGGCCAAAGGTGAACATAATTTTAGCAAAACAAGCAGATGAAAATCTATTAAAAAATCCTGCTGAGATCAATTACAGTTTCTCCCAAGTAATGGTGCATAGGGTTACAGCCCACATCTTATTAATTTCACTTGTCAAGCTAAGCATATGTCTAACGCTTTCATATGGGAATTTAGTTTGGATTTGGGCCAGAACAAATATTAATTTGCTTTTATTAATTTTCTAATTTGCCTGAAAGATACCAGTCTGTCTTGCCGTACATGAGGGACTCAGAAAAATAGCCAAGATAGATTTCTGCTCAAAAGATTATCAAGAAAGAAAGAAAAAGCTTCTTTTAAGACCAATAAGATCTAAACATTTTGCAAAACAAAAGGGTAACACATAAATTATCGTGCTGAAGAAATAATAACACTGCTTTGTAAAAAAGACAAAAATGTTTAATCTACTGTCTTGTTTAAAGATGTTTAATATATATAATGCCCTCTTTGTAGGCATTCATTATATATATATGTGTGTGTGTCTGTGTGTGTGTGTGTGTGTGTGTGTGTGTGTATGAATGAAATGCCACTCACCCAACATCACAAATTCCCAATAACCCTAAGCCTACAAACTTGAAATTTGGCACGTATGTTCCACTTGGCTTCTAGGTGCTCGCTAAGAAAGGGTTTTTTGAAATGACCATCAGATCATTAGTATTTTTTATACAGCAATTAACATGCTCTGATGCTAAGGAGTTCTACTCCCCCTCCTCACCTGAAAAGAATTCTGTTCCAACTGCCACTTGCCTCATATTCTGTTGCCTCAGTTCAAACTGGCAGATGTTCCATTCCTTCACTCAGGAGCACTCTGGGGCTTCTTCCAGTACTAAACATCAGTTCCTCACCAAAATGACTATGCCTTCTACCTATGAAACTGCTTCCAGACTCAAGGTGGCAGGAGCGATATTCCCTAATGTGTTTCAATCACCGATCACTACTGAGCCAACGGATTGAACCGGAGTGAAGTGGATTTCTCCTGCATTGCCTGATCACATAGTTTCGTCACGAAGCACAAGTATCCAGCTAGTAGGTTATAATTGAGTGGGAGTAATCTACGGAACAGAAGGTTAGTAAATCAATGCATCACATTTAGAGAGCTGTGAATGTCATCTCTAAGATTCTTCTTGTGCCTTTCTGCCTTCAGCTGTGAAAGAGAGTAGCATGGCAAGCAGACTTGGAACTATTTCCTTTCCCTTCTAACAGAATTCTCCTTGCTCTGAGATGGGAGCTGGTTCTGTCATTCCACATTCAGTTTAGCATGAAGCCAACATTGCTATACACTTACAGTATTGCCAACTAAGCATTTCCAATCCTGGCATCACACGGCTCTTTGGGAACACAGCAGCAAAATGATGGCAAGTTAGAGCCTGGAGGAGAAAGGAGATGCCCACATTTCCCAGAAATAGCCAATCGGCACCTCACTAGTCCTACTTACTAATGGTCATCTAACTTCACTTCTGATATAAGGGTGGCAAAGGGTGGCAGTTTTTACCCTAGTCTTTGGCTGCCATTGGCTGTTTTTACCTGAAAGGAGAAAACATGTTAATGCCAGTAGGGCTAAGGATGTTATATCCCCCTGCCATTCATGAGCTGAGAGTGAGTTGATGGAAACATGGAGTCACACAATCACATATAAAAAGATGCTGCCAGGGTTAGATACCAAGGTTAGCTGCAAACATGCAACACCTTCTCAAGTCATCCAATCATCCTTGTGCTGAAATAATATGAATGCGGACACTGTTTTTTATTACTCAAGTAATGACTAGCTGATGCTAGAAGATGTTCCAAGTCATTATCCTGCCTATATCAGAATTAAATAGGAAAATATTAGAATGTACAGAAATGAACAGATTAATGCTGGCAATTAAGGAGAAAGAACAAACTGAATATTATATGATATGGGAATTACTTCATCAATGGTTAGAGAATAAAAATGGAAGTTGGAAATAAAAGGAGATTAAAGATGAGTAGAAAATATGTTAAGATAGAGATATAAACAATATGATAATTGTTAGTATGATGATGATTATGTTTAATGTTATCATTACATGTTTATTAGAAGATACCTTAAGAGGAAAAAAATGAACAGGTTCACTAGATGCAACTGTTTAATATACTATAATTCTAAGATTAGATAATTAATATCAATGTAAATGATGTTGTAAATTTTGATGGTTATTGTACAGAGATATTTGTACCCAGATGATACACTGTTTAAGGAAAGATGGAATGTTCATATTTTTAAAAACCTTTTAAAAAAAGAATCAGAATTCCACTTCCAAACTCACTTATGGACACCTAAAAAAATAATAGTAGAAAACATATGTAAAATTACTGAAGTTTCATGAGATCACAAATCTTATTTCAGTGCTTTAGTATCATGACTATCTTGTGCAAGATCTCATGAGATTTCATTGAGCTTATCTAAGATGTCAGTGTGATTCAGTTTAGATTATTTACCATGTAGAATAAGTTACTGAATTATGGTTAAGATCTCACTGAACATTGCATAGTGGTGTGAATGATCTAGAAACAGTGACTGACTCTCCAGCAGTGGAATAATGAAAGCAACACCAAACCTCCAGGTCAGCAGGGCTGAAGACTAGTGTCAGGCGTCCCTCATTCAGTGTCCAAGAAAGAAAAACCCCAACTCCATTTGAGTAGAGATAAAGGTACTTTTACTGGACATGAAATGAAAACAGCTAAAGTGAAGCAAGATCTGAAGCAAAAATACAGGAGCGTGTACATACCAAATGTTTACCCAAGACCCTCCCCCCAGTTACCCCAACCCAATGTCCAATCTGCAACTCCCAAAGGTGTCATGTGGGGTGCATCTTCAAGTGGCCTCATTCAGCTGGTATGCAGAGATGGTTGACCTTGACCAAGCCCAAACACGAGCCATCAGCATGTGCAGAAGATGGTGAGAACAAAACTCCCTTCATGATAGCTCCTCCAATACCAAGTAATTCCCTCCCCCAATACCACAAGCCCCCTTCCTCCCTGTTACTATGGCAGCCGATAGCAAGCAAGCAAGCAAAGTAGAGGCTGACAGCTAGGACAACTTGAGAATGTCTCTGCTTCAAGTTGACTTATCAAAAATGTTCTGAAGACAACAGCAGAAAAGAGGAAGTTTTCTTTTATTCTTAGCTTCACTGGAATAAGTGAAGCCAAATAACTGGCTAGATAAACCAATGAACCCTATGTAGAGTTGATCTTCTTATGTCTCTGTCAAAGGTTCTAGAAATCCAGAAGCAACTAATCGCTGCGTAGAAGTTTAAGAAGTCATGTGCCAGATGCAAAGCATCTGGTTTTTTTATTCCCATTTACAAATCCAAACAGACTGCAAGATGACATGCCTGCTAGTGTGTATTCCTGCTCACTGGAATTTCTCTTACCGTCCCTGTATAAAATCAGTTGTGAGGCATTGCCTGTGTTCTTTTAAAGCAGTTGTAGTCAACCTGGTCCCTACCGCCCACTAGTGGGTGTTCCAGCTTTCATGGTGGGCAGTAGGGGTTTTGTCCGATACTGAAACACCTTCCTTTTTAAAAATTTAATTGACTTCCCTACTTTATAAATCACCATTACTGTGGAACCGGTGGGCGGTTAGAAAATTTTACTACTAACAGAGATACAAAAGTGGGTGGTCAATATAAAAATATTGACTACCCTGTTTTAAAAGAAGACATATCATTTGATATCATTTAACTAGAAAAAGCAGGGTTGGGGAACACAGGAAAAACGATCCATTGCCTAAAACTAGCAAGGGATGTGGTGACTCAGTGGCTAAGATGCTGAGCTTGTCAATCAGAAAGGTCAGCAGTTTGGTGGTTCAAATCCCTAGCACCGCATAACGGAGTGAGCTCCTGTTACTTGTGCCAGCTTCTGCCAACCTTCGAAAGCATGTAAAAATACAAGTAGAAAAATAGGAACCACCTTTGGTGGGAAGGTAACAGCGTTCTGTGCACCTTCGGCATTTAGTCAGCCGGCCACATGACCACGGAGATGTCTTCGGACAGCACTGGCTCGTCAGCTTTGAAACAGAGATGAGCGCTACCCTGTAGGGTCAGGAACGACTAGCACATATGTGTGAGAAGAACCTTTACCTTTACCTAAACTAGTATTGATGATGTAACCTAGCTTAGATAATGAAATGTCTGTAAGAAAACCAAGCTTTTGTACACCAAAGTACACCAAAGACCTCTCAGCTACAAAAACACTAATGCCAGTCAAAATGTTTTATGCAAAGATACAAAAAGAAATTTAAACAAAATCTTTGCTTTTAAATGATGATTGCTTTTTTAAAGGCAGTGTGCACATGGCCATGCTAAATCTAGTTCTGAGCCCTCAGATGTCTGTGAATTGTTTGAAAAGACTGATTAACTAACAAAGTCTTTGACCCAGAATTTATCACTCAGTCTGTTCCAGAGGGTGCAAAATAATTATGTGCTGGGGTAAAGGAACACTTGTAAGATCCAGAATACTAAGTAAGTTGATGGATAAGCTGGCAGTGGTACAGATTGTAACAAGGACAGTGTGGGTACATCATCATCCTCGTATTACACACCCAGAGAACGGTGTGTAATTAGACAAATGAGCATATGTAGCCCCAGTGGTATCATAAAATGTATCTTCCCACATCAAGCTGCATTTTGTAAAAAGCCCAAAGCATCAAACTTGGCTTGTACCTGTACATCATGGCAAGAATCCAATATTTATCCCATTTTGTATTGCAAGGAAATGGAGTCCTTGGGGTTAGAGAGAACAGCTGCTTTAATTACGAGATCCCGCTACGTCAAGTTGAAGTTTTCAGTGTCTTGGGCAAAACTCTAGACTTATCCACCAAGGGTTCGCTTCTATCAGGTTTCATTTGTATGATGGATAAATCTATGAATGAATTATTTAGCAAATTATCTGTTTCAGGTGTCCTGACAAAAGCATCTTTTGTCTTTGCTGCATGAAAAGTAGGACGTGCATTCTTAATTAATTCAGTTTGTCAACTCTCCGTTGTCTTTTTTTTTTTTTCTTATGTACCGATGACAGCAGATGGCTTTAGGGGAGAAAACTTTTAAGCTGCTTCTTATTCCTTTAAGCTGCTTCTTATTCCTTAGCTGTCCTATATAGCAGGAATTGTTGTGTTGGGGCATAGTGTACAAAGTTATGGAACTTTGGGGCTACACACACAAGAAAAGATTGATTATTGGCTTTTCTTATCTGCCTTAAACCAGGCACCTATCCCCATCCCTGGTTCTTTTGATCAAAGTGGCTGTTTGTCAAAATCATTTGTCCTGCATAGCAATTAGAGAAACTCTCATTTGAATAGGTGCACTAATTGGATGGGAAAAGGAAATTTATTCTCATTTCTCTCAAGTGAGGTTAACAAAGGATGGAGGGGGGTGGAGGGAATAATTGCATAAGAAATTAACTCTCCTGTTCCTCCGCATGATCACAACAGTAGTGACTCAGAAGAGAAGTGGAAAGTGACACTCAGCAGGGTGGGCAATCCCGTTGTCTGCTGAGTCTCCGTGGACTTTCACAACTGCCATCCAACTTTAACATGCAACACACCTGCCACAACACACCTGGTATACAGACTGAGAGTCCGCACTGAAGACAGTCATCCCATAACTATATTTTAAGAGTAGGCAACCAGTTGAAAAAACACATCTTCAATGTAATTCAGATACACCTGCAATACATTTAGGATCAGACACCTGAAATATAGTTAAAGCAATGCAGATTTTTGGAGCCAAGATTGCACTATGAGGACCTGTTAAAAATCTGCTTCATTCGTTCAAACATTCTGTGAATTCTGTGCAGCAAATAAGAGATTAGCTTGTTTTCATTTCTTTGTCCTGAGATAATTGCAAGATTAAGCATAACCTGTGAAGTTCCAGAGTTACTGATTATCTAATGACCGATCCATTTGTTCTTTAACAGATGCCATGCTTTTGGTAGCAGACAGACTAGAGGGACCATTCAACATTGAGTCAGTTATGGATCCCATTGATGTCAAAATTTCTGAAGCCATTATGAACATGCAAGAAAACAGTGTGCATGTGACTGGAAAGGTATCAATTTTTGCTATTAAATGTTTGGAATAGATAGCAAACTAGAAGGCTGTGTTGCATTCATGTTCCTCTTTGTTGACAATTTGAAAACCGCCTATGTACATTTCTAGGACCGCAAGCAGTTTCATAGAATCACAGAGTATAAAGTCGGTATTGTCATCACATAGACCAACTAGCACCCTGACCAGGGGTGAAATGCTCTAACGTCTGCTATTAGTTTGCTTCGCAGGCGCACTGCAGGCACTAAGAAGTCTTTTCTCAGCCTGCAAAGGTAAGTAGAACAGCAAGTGGGGGGGACGACACGACATCTGTGCTGCATGATTTAGATTTGCTAGAAAGCAGGAATTCCTGCTTTCTAGAGAATATAAATTATGTGGCACAGCTGATTGTCGCACAGCTGATCATCGGGACTCTTTAAAAACCTTTTTCAAGCATTTTTTTTACTACCAGAGCGTAGTAAAAGCATTTTTTAACTACTGGAGCGACCAGTAGTTAAAAAATGCTTTTAAAAGTTTTTTCTAAGTTCCGATGATCAACTGTGCGTTGCGATTTCTAGCAAATATGAATCGTGTGGCACAGCTGATTGTCACACACCTGACTACCGGTTTGCCTGAACCGGTAGCATTTTTTTACTACCGGTTCAGGTGAACTAGTGGCATTTTTACTACCACTTTGGGCGAATCGGCCCAAACAGGTAGCATTTCACCCCTGACCCTGAGCCACAAATCCATGCTAAAGAATCCACTGCTAAATCATCCTCAACAGATACTTTTCCAACTTTAGTCTAAATATCACAAGGGAGATTTTTTCAAGGAAGTGTATTCCTCGGTTGAGAAATTCTTAACAGTCACAGATTATGATTTAACTCCATGACATCCCTGCAGGTATTTGAATATATATTCAAATATATATATATTTGTTTTCGTAGATTTTCACGGGTATAGGTATGTAGATTTTGGTTTATTCGGGTCTTTTCCCGTGTAAAATATTCGGGAAAAGACCCGAATAAACCAAAATCTACATATATATATATATATATATGTAGATACATATATATATATATATATATGTATCTACACACACAAACCTGTTTTTCATGGGATTTTTCCCTCCTACTGGGCCAGTATCAGCTTGCTTTTTCTCCTTCAAACACACTCCAATTTGTCATTATCCTTCCTAAAAAGGTAATGCCAAGACTTGGATGGAATGTTGAATGAAGTAAAGGGAAGGGGTTCTAGAAAAGTTTGTTTACATGTTCATTGGTTCTTTGAGTCAGTTTCTGATTCTCAATGACTGCTGGAATTAATCTGTATATTGTGCTTTTTGGCTTTTATGCCTAAGGCTCAGGACAGTTTGGCTTTTATGCCTAAGGCTCAGGACAGTTTGGCTTTTATGCCTAAGGCTCAGGGGTGAAATCCAGCAGGTTCTGACATGGTAGTGGAAATTTTGAGTAGTTCGGAGAACCTGCAAATGCCACCTCTGGTTGGCCCCAGAATGGGGTGGGAATGGAGATTTTGCAGCATCCTTCCCCTACCATCCCCAGCTAAGGCTGGACTAGAACTCACTGTCCCCTGGTTTGTAGCCTGGAGTCTTAACCACTACATTAAACTGGCTCTATTTTTACAAGAAGAAAAAAGATGTCACAGGAGAAATATAAATGGCCAGAGTCTCCAGGCATATAGGAAGGAGCACAACTGGATCCATTCAGGTCACTGACCTCCCTCTATGAAACATGGAATGTTTGCAGGGAAGTTTGTTTTTTGATTTCCTGTAGAAGGCATCATTTTGTTGGCAGATAAGCTTGATCAAGGTTAACCTTGCCTTAGCAATAGAATGAAGACTACATGGTGAAAATATATCTTCTATAACAGGGGTCCCCAACCCCCAGGCCGTGGACCGGTGCTGGTCCGTGGCGTGATAGTAACCGGGCCATGTGACCGGTTCCACGTGACCGCCGAACGTGCTCACGGCCCACGTGACTCAACTCACCCGCTGGAGGCTCCCACCGGTCCGCGGAATTTTTTTTACATGAAACCGGTCCCTGGTGCCCAAAAGGTTGGGGACCCCTGCTCTATAAGAGCTGAGGTGGCACAGTGGTTAGAATGCAGTATTGCAGGCTAATTCTGCTGACTGCCAGCAGTTCAATCCTAACCGATTCAAGATTGACTCAGCTTTCCATCCTTCCGAGGTTGGTAAAATGAGGACCCGGATTGTTGGGGGACAATATGCCAACTCTGTAAACTGCTTAGAGAGGACTGTGAAAGCACTGTGAAGCGGGATGTAAGTCTAAGTGTTATTGCTATTGCTACCCAAAAAGAGCATGCTGTTTAGAAGCCATCTTTGGGCCTTCTGACCTAGGATTTTTATCCATAAGTTCCCACCCAATAATTCTCAAAGCTTATTAATATTGGCTTCCATAAAAACTAGTATGTATGGCTGGGCTTCAGTTTCATTTCGAATAGAATCTTGAATGGAGCTCAAGATGACCTGGTCAATTTGTCACAAATTTCCCATTGCTTACCACCATTTTACCCAACTTTTTTTTCCATTGGTATAATTTGATCTAGGAGCACAGATGCCTTATCTCTTCGTTTACTCACAAATTACTTTCTTGGCAAAATGTCTGACATGCTCATGACAGAGTCACCCATATATACCAGTGTCACAGGCTTTTAATATCAAACGTGATTAAAACATGGGTGAAATTATTCATCTAGAATCCATATATCTCCAGCCTTACCTGATCTCAGTATAGCCAACTGTAGTTTGTGACATTTTGGTAGGGTCTCTGATTTAACAATAACTAGCATCAATTAGCTTAACGTCCTCTTAATTTCAAGTCTCCTAGGTTCACCTAACTGTATCATCAACTATGCTGAAATTTTATGATAAATCATAATCCTCATCCATTCATAATCAATCATATGTGCCTCCTTCTGTCTATGGAATATTAATATTTAGTTGGAGTTGGAAGATTTGTCCATTATTCTATTTAAACATAAGCCTGTTTATTGCCCCTATTTTGTATTCCACAGTTTTGTGACTCTCAGGACATATGTTATGATTTTTCCTTTATTGATGTAAATGCCTTTTTTGATCAAACATTAGTAGGGATTATACCAATGGCAGCCTGTCTTGTTTTATCCTCCATGTTCATTTAAAAAAAGACCTCAACCACTGAGTTTGTCAGAAAAATGTATTCCCGTATAGTATTATAAAATGGGTTATGAAATAGGCAGTTGCTGCTAAAAAAAAGTTAGCATTTCCATGGAAAATGGGGCAGTTGTGAAGGTCCAGAGCATATCTGCTGAATAGTAAGACTAGCAACCAGTCGTCATCTTCATTTAATGACCCATAATCCATTGTGGAGTGGAGTCTGGGTAACTGAATGGAGCTGAGTATTTATTGGCCAGATGCTCTTCCTTTCACCAATGCAGAGTAAATATATTCTCATTGTGCCCAGAGAGAGAAATATCTGCCTCTACCTAGGATCAAACTCATAGCCTCCTGATTGTGAGGTGAGAGCTCCACCTCTAGGCCACCATACCACTCCTAGTGAGACTAGCAACTCATTATTCAGCCTATCTGAGGATTGAAAACCAAACCAGAATCATTCAAACATGGCATTCATGAACCAAGGCCGGAGGTGGGTTCCTACCAGTTCGGGCTGGTTCGGCTGAGTAGTAACTTGGCCAGACATGCACCCAAACCGGTAATATCCTTGGTGGCACCATCTTGATTTTATGCTCTGCACATGCGCAGAACAATCTTCATTGGAAAAATGTAAATGTACAGACCTTTTAAGGTGCAAATGCACATGCATGCGGAGCACACGTGCACAAATTGTTTTGCACGCCGAACTGGTAGTAGTGCTGGCAGGAACCCACCCCTGACCAAGGCCTATCTGATAAGCAGATAGGAGCTTATAGTTCAGATTTAGATAATGCTAACTGAAATTTCTAAAATTACAGTATACCAGTTGATTGATGACCTTTAACAAATAAATCCACTAAAGTTTGGCATAGCAAGTTAAAAAAAAAAATCTACTTTGTGACATAGTATCCAGTGACATCAGTATCCAGTCAGAAAATGAATGATTGAAATTTTTATTCCAGTGGTTCTTTTGTGTGTAACTGAATATTATTCTTGCAGGTTTTCCAAGGGTGTGGCCAGCCTAAACCAGCTCCAGGTGTAAGATCTTCTCGATCCATTCCTGAAAACTTCAACACTCGCTTTCGACCTTATAACCCAGAAGAAAGACCAACAACTGCTGCTGGCACCAGCTTGGACAGGCTGGTAAGTAACCTTCTGTGATCATATACATCAGGGGTGTCAAGCTCAAGGCCTGGGGGCCAGATCCAGCCCATGGGGTGCTTAGATCTGGCCCATTGGGCTGCCCTGGAAACAGCGAAGGAAACAGCCCTCAGTGCTTCTGCCAGCTAAAATGGCATGTAGCCCTCCTAAGCTCTGTTTTCGGCTGCAATGGCCTCCTGCAACCCTTTGCCAGTGAAAACTGAACTTGGGGAGGGACAATCGGGCCACCACAAGGATCCTTGACACAAGTGATGTCAAGTTGGCCATGCCCAGCCTAGCCATGTCCATGTGGCCCCCCAAAGACAAACACAACCTTGAAGTGGCCCTAATGAAATTGAGTTTGAGCATCCCTGGTGTACATGTAGTCCTTGACTTACAGGAATTCCTTTAGTGACTATTCAAAGTTACAACAGCGCTGGAAAAAGTGATGTATGGCCATTTTTCACGCTTATGACCATTGCAGCATCCTCATCGATGAGATTTACATTCAGATGCTTAACAACAAACTCACATTTATGATGATTGCAATGTCCCTGGGGTCATGTGATCATTTTTTACAGCTTTCTAACAAGCAAAGTCAATGGGGAAGCCAAATTCTCTTAACAACGGTGTGACTAATTTAACAACTGCCGTGATTAACTTAACAAATGTAGCAAGAAAGGTCATCAAATGGGCAAGGCTCACTTAACAAATTTCTCACTTAGCAACCTCAAAGTTGGGCTCAATTGTGGTCATAAGTCGAAGACTACCTGGTTTAACCTCTTTCTGATTAAAATTGAAAGACCATTATTTTGAAAGTTGATCCTCCCACTGATTTTGTGAAGGTGCCAAAGGAAAGACATAACACTATAACGACAATTATTTTCCTCTCAAAAATGAAGCCGTATATTGAGACAGTATGTTGGGATACAAGAAAAGAAACAAAATGTAAGTCACAATGATATATTTCTGCAAACCATTAGAACAACATAAGAGCCTCTAGCAGGGCCCTTTAAGCATTTTCCATGGGAAAAACAAGTTTTTCTATTCTTTTCCTTGATCATCACTAACTCCTGATGAAGAGCCCAGAATAAAAGGCCCAATTTCTTCTGTAGGTTGCAAAACCAACTTCAGTGATTTAAATTTGCAATTCTTCTGAATTTAGAGAGATTTCCCAGAATGCATGCATCTCTTAAGACAGATTCCCTAAGAAACTCTTTGTCACGTTCCAAGTATCCAGCACCAAGAAACCACAAGTAACACAAGTTGGTTTGAAGCATTTTATCCTGGAAAGCGTGAAAAACTGGCGTTGAGTGACATACAACGAATGTCAGCAGTAACTGCGATCTCTCTTCCGTGCCTTAAATCTCCTTGCACACGCCTACCAGGGGTGGGTTCCTGCTGGCATTACTGCCAGTTCCGTGCGTGTGTGCATTTGCGCCTAAAAAGATCTGCGCATGAGCACAATGTTAGAAAATGGGGGGGAGGGGAATAAATTGGTGCAATGAAGATTGTGCTGCGCACGCACAGAACCAAAATTCAAAATGGCGCCGCCGCCAATAGAACCAGTTCGGGGTGTGGCAGGCTGAGTTGCTACTTACTTGGCCGAACCAGTCCAAACTGGTAGGAACCCACCTCTGGCACCTACCCCACTCCCTTGGCTTCCAGGCGCCACGAACAGCCTAGAAACTTCGGTCACGTTTAGACCAACATTCAGCTGCTGGGCCACTCTCCGTGTTGCAGCTGAGTGGCACTTCGCTTCCTGATGCCCAGCTGCTGATCAACACATGCAGCAGCGTCGCAGCTTCCACCCAGTGCCCAGCTGGTAGTCGGTCACTCCACAGCGGTGATGTGCAGTGCCTGGAAGCCGTACGGATCTGGATGGGAAGTAACGGACTCAGGCTCAACCCGACCAAGACCAAGTGGCTGTGGTTTCCGGCTGCCCGATTCAACCAGCTCATTCCATCGCTGGCCATAGGGGGCGAACATCTTGCCCCTGTGGATGGGGTGCGCAATTTGGGCATCCTCCTGGATGCCCGGCTGTCCATGGAAGATCATGTGACAGCCGTGGCCAGGAGGGCGTTTTACCAGGTTCGCCTGGTTCGCCAATTGCGCCCCCTATTGGACCGGGACGCCCTTCGCACAGTCACTCATGCGCTCGTGACATCCCGACTGGACTATTGTAACTCTCTCTACATGGGGCTCCCCTTGAGGTGCACCCGGAGGCTTCAGTTGGTCCAGAACGCAGCCGCGCGAGCAATAATGGGGACCTCTAGGTTCACCCACGTAACACCGCTCTTGCGCGAGCTGCACTGGCTACCTGTCGTCTTCCGGGTGCGCTTCAAGGTGTTAGTTATCATCTTCAAAGCGCTCCATGGCTCGGGACCTAATTACCTGCGGGATCGGATCCTGCCCCATACCTCCTCACGGCCGATTCGCTCCCACAGAGAGGGACTTCTCCGGGTGCCGTCCACTAGACTCTGTCAGCGGGCGACGCCCAGGGGAAGGGCCCTCTCTGTGGCGGGCCCAGCCCTCTGGAACGATCTTCCCCCCGATATTAGGACAACTACGGACCTCCGCTCCTTCCGTTTAAAATTAAAGACACATCTTTTTCGCCTGGCCGGCCTTGGGTAGTCTCTTTTAAGGTAAGGGGTTTTAGGGGTTGTTTTAATTTAGTTTTTAGCGCAGGATCAATTTAATTTATTTTTAACCTTGTATTTTGTTGTGATCTTATTTGTGTTTTTAATTTGCCTGTGCCCCGCCTCGAGTCCCTTTGGGGAGAGAGAGCGGGATATAAAATTAAATTATTATTATTAATTATTATTATTATTCGCCACCTACCAGCTGATCAGCGCAAATTTTTGATGTCAGTGCTCGTTTTTTCTTCTTTGCACCAATATATCTTTTGTGTGCAATTTTCAGACACATTCTTTTTCGCAGTCATTCACAAATGGGCAGGAGAGTTGTGAGGAGCTCTGACTTGCTTCACAGCCTCTGGGTAGGCCAGGCTGTCCCTTGGAGCAGCTAGCTTCAAATCCCTTTCACAAAGTCCATGTCAGGTTTCTTCTTCATCCCTCTTTTGGCCATTGTATGAATGGAGGAATCCAGGGGTCTGCAAAGTCAGCTCTTTTAAGACTGGTGGACTTCAACTCCCAGAGTTCTCCAGCCAGCTATGCTGGGGAATTCTGGGAGTTGAAGTCCACCAGTCTTAAAAGAGCCGACTTTGCAGACCCCTGCATTAGCGATCAAAAGGCAAGATGGGACAGGTGGCAGACTTAAAGCAGTGTAGTTGCAAAATATGCATTTCCAAAACATAATATGTTACTCTTAAGAGAAAATAGGAGAAGAGCAATTTGACAGATATTTTTCCCCCTTTTGGGAGAAAATTGCACATACCAACAACTGAAATAAGTAATCCCCTGCTTGTCACATTAAAGTGCAATCATTTCAATTCCCAATTAACTTTACAATAGATTCCGTTTTAGTGCTCTGCTCATCATTAAATAAGCATTTATTGTTGTTAAGTGTCCATATGCATAACGCATCTCTCTCTGATAAAGTTTAATTAAGGAATTCACATTTCATATAAGTTTAAGACAAGAAACCTTGTTTTATGACTACATTAAACATAGGCAATGGTGTTTGGCAATCGGTCTTCAACTATGGTTTATTCCCTTTTTTTTTACCCCTTAGAAAAAAATTCCTCCACCACAACCATCCTTTTTTTTTTTTGGCAGGGTTTTTAAGCCTTTTTAAAAATAGTAACTTAAGTAATAACTGTGAGAGGGATCTTAGAATCCTAGTGGACAACCATTTAAATAAGAGCCAGCAGTGTGTAGCAGCTGCCAAAAAAGGCAACATAGTTCTAGGCTGCATAAGCAGAGGGATAGAATCAAGATCATGTGAAGTGTTAATACCACTTTATAATGCCTTGGTAAGGCCACACTTGGAATACGGCATCCAGTTTTGGTTGCCACAATGTAGAAAAGATGTGGAGACTCTAGAAAGAGAGCAGAGAAATGCAACAAAGATGATTAAGGGGCTGGAGGCTAAAACATATGAAGAACGGTTGCAGGAACTGGGTATGTCTAGTTTAATGAAAAGAAGGACTAGGGGAGACATGATAGCTGTGTTCCAATATCTCAGGGGCTGCCACAAAGAAGAGGGAATCAAGCTATTCTCCAAAGCACCTGAGGGCGGGACAAGAAGCAATGGATGGAAACTAATCGAGGAGAGAAGCAACCTAGAAATAAGAAATTTCCTGACAGTTAGAAAAATTAATCAGTGGAACAACTTGCTTCCAGAATCGGTGAATTTTCCAACACTGGAAGTTTTGAAGAAGAGATTGAACAACCATTTGTCAGAAATGGTATAGGATTTCCTGCCTAATCAGGGGGTTGGGCTTCAAGACCTCCAAGGACCCTTCCAATTCTGTTATTCTATTCTATCCTCTAGAACAGTGATGGCTAACCTTTTTTGACTCGTGTGCCAAAAGCGGGGAGAGTGCAGGGGAGTCGTGCATTAGCGTGCCACACCCATAATGCTATGTGCGTGACCCTCTGCTTTTGGTACGCTTTTTATGCCCTCCCCAGGCTCTAGAGGCTTTCTAGGAGCCTGGGGAGGGTGAAAACAGCCTCCACTCCCCACCTCCAGAGGCTTCAGGAGCTTCCCTGAAGCCTCCAGAGAGTGAAAAATGGCCTCAAAAGAAGGCCTAAATCAACTGGCCAGCACACACAAGCGTGCTGGAGGTGACAGGGCAATGGCTCACGTGCCCTCAGAAATGGTTCCGCGTGCCACCTGTGGCACCCGTGCCATAGGTTCGCCATCACTGCTCTAGAAGCTCAATAAAGAGTTGTGAAAGTGCATTTTAAGTGCATGGGATAGGTAGCATTGCTTTCACGCTTATGCAGGGAGAGTATTGCCTTCTTGGAACCCTTGTACCAAACCACAGAATCAGAAGATATCTCAGGTCATCTTGTCCAATCCATGCTGAGTGAAGAATTTCATACAATATTTTGAACAGGTGGCTATCCGGTCTCTTTTTGAAGAGCTGGAACAAAAACATGAAACAGCTGATTTCTTCTTTCACCCGTTGGTAGCAATTAACATCAGAAAATTTATCCTAATATCTACCCTAAATCTGTTTCCTTGTAGTTTCAATCCACTGGTTCAGCTCTTTCTCTTCAAACGATGGAGAACGACTCCAAAAAGCTTGATTTTCGCAGCATTAAATTTAAAAAAAAAAGGCCCTTTGGAAAAAAGCAAAAGAACAACAACAGCCCCAAAATGTTTTACTAATATAAAAATACACTCCTAATATGCTGTCTGACCTTGCTAGACTCAAAACCAAGCTATAAAATAGAACTTGAGCCTTTCATGTCTCTACCGGGGACATTTGCACGAATGCCATTAAATTGTTCTCCAGCAAGGAAGGAGAGATTTTTTTTAAATGCATTTTAGAAAGCTGAAAAAGGCCAAGCCGAATGGACTAACTTCAATACATTCTTTGGATATTTCAGCCAACAAGAGTGAGTTGAACTATCATAAATTCTTATGGTGGGCCAATATTAAGGGATGGGGTCAGTGGTGGGATTCAAATAATTTAACAACCAGTTCTCTGTCCTAATGACCAGCTGGGTAGGCAGTGGTCATGTGACCGTGTAGGTATGGCCAACTCAACATCACTCAGGTCAATGGGCGCTTCACCTTAGCTGTTACAATGTAATAAGGGTTAACCAGAGAGGCAGTTTCTGTAAGCAGGGCAATAAAGATGAGGCTAGAAACAACACCAGAATGTTTCCTTCCTGCCTTCCTTACAGGATTAGCCCTGTAAAGTGGAAAAAAACAAAAGGAGATTTCTTCCAACAACCAGTTCTCCTAACTGCTTAGAAAGTTAGCAACCAGTTCTCCTGAATAGCTACGAACTGGCTGAATCCCACCACTGGATGGGGTAATTGTGCAGAATTGGGCTATAAGCATTCTATATTGAGAAGTGGGCTGAGAAAGGGGGGAAGAAACATTTTAGAGCAACAGCAGTGTGTGGCATCAGCCAAAAAAATTAATACAATCCTTGGTTGCATAAATAGAGGCATAGAGTCAAAGTCACATACAATAGAACCTCTGGTCATGACCATAATTCATTCCATAACTTTGGTTGCAAACCAATTTGGTCATGACCTGAATCTAATTTTGGAAATTTGGATGCTTTAAAAAAATGGTGCGGAAGGGGAAATCAGCCACGAAAAAAATGTGAATTTTTTGGTCGGAACCCGATTTGGTCGTGGTCAGAAGCGTTCGTGACCAGAGGTTCTATTAGTATCGCTTTACAGAGCCTTACTAAGATCACACCTGGAATACCGCATCCAGTTTTGCTCAAAACGCTACAAAAAGATGTTGAGACTTCAGGAAAAAGTGCAAAGAAGAGCAACTAAAACGATTAAAGGGCTGGAGACTAGAGATGTCTAGAGAAAAAAAGGACTAGGGTGACACAATAGCAGTATTTCAATATTTGAAGGACTGCTACAAAGAGGAGGGGGTCACCTTATTTTTTCTAAAGCACCAGACAGCAAGACAAGTAACAATGGATGGAAATCAATCAAAGCATCCTGGGATTAAGGAGCAACTTCCTAACAGTGAGAGAAATTAACTCGTGGAACAGGTTGCCTTCAGAAGTTGTAGGTGCTTCATCACTGGAGGTTTTTAAGAAGAAAATGGATAGCCACTTGTTTGAAAGGTATAGGGCCTCCTGCTTGAATAGGGGGTGGGACTAGAAGACCTCCAAGGTCCCTTCCAGCTCTATTCTGATTGAACTCAGGATCTGCAGCAGTTGTACAGAGTCATCCTTGGATCTTCACCCCCTCAGCAAATCGCACTGCAAGACCATCTATTCTGTGCAATGCCATTACATTTTAGGGGAACATTTATCTCTCTCTGACTCTACCAGATTCATTTTTGCATTTCTGCAGAAACAGCGGACAGATGAACGGTCTCCCCAATTAGCTGCATTTTTCCATTTTTCTTTGGGATAGGCTACGAGGGGCAAGCTTAAAGCTGGCTGTTCATGTTTACTTATGAATGTATTGATCATTTTTCTGTGCAAATAAAACATCTTCAAAGAGACAAGTAGAGGCATAATAAATCAATTGAAACCTGTAATAAAAACGCACCAATAAAGAAATCAATACACACAGAGATGGAGAAAAAAAAATGCACAGTAGAAATAATACTTATGCAATCCTACTTCATAAATCAGCATCTTTAGCATTTTTCAGCCTGGTTCTATTTCATGTTGACTTGGGATGCCTTGGGAGCTTTAAACCAACCTTTTTGGAGGACACCAGATTGGGAAAACTGCTATCAATCATGAATGTTTGAGATCGAACTAAAAATGGTTTTAAAAATGTTATTTAGCTGACCA
This sequence comes from Rhabdophis nuchalis, assembly GCA_039707465.1. Taxonomy (NCBI): domain Eukaryota; kingdom Metazoa; phylum Chordata; class Lepidosauria; order Squamata; family Natricidae; genus Rhabdophis; species Rhabdophis nuchalis. The sequence continues at coordinate 22,559,658 of CM077651.1, forward strand.
CCTCAGACAGAGGTTTTCAGATTGTTGAGGTCAGGTAAGGAAACAAATGCCATTCACCTGTAGATGACCTTCACTGAACCTTCTGAGAAGACAATTAGGTTGGAAGGGCCAGGCCTGTGACAAAGATAAAGCAGAGATAAAATATGTCAATTTCAGCAATTGGAGAAACAGAAAGGGGATGTTTTCCCTACTCTTTCCAGATTTTAAACTGCTTTAAGATCTTAAATTGGTTGTGAAAGAAATGATAAATAAAGGCAACCATTGTAAAAATTAGCTGTTAAAAAGGCCCCTTGCCTTTGTCAGTTGTTAAGCTGCACATTCCCTACAACAGGGGTCCTCAACCTTGGCAACTTTAAGTCTGAAGGACTTCAGCTCCCAGAATTCTCCAGCCAGCAAAGCTGGCTGGAGAAGTCTGGGAGCTGAAGTCCTTCAGACTTAAAGTTGCCAAGGTTGAGGACCCCTGCCCTACAAGATACTATGCAGCAGAGACAAATTCTTTGTGTGTCCAATCACACTTGGCCAATAAAGAATTCTATTCTATTCTAATCAAGCTTCCAGACAGATTAGAAATCTTGGGATTTGGAGCCCTTCTCCCTCAAAGGGGGGAAAAAAGGGGGGATTTCAGTCTGATAGAAAGCAAGCTATCAGAAATGTTAGGCCCAACAATGGAAAATAAGGTAGGAAAGGGCAGGGAAATGGGTTAGTTTGTTACGGTGGGTAGGATACCAATCTAGAAGCTGAGAGATCATGACTTCCAGTAGCACCATAGGCACAAAGCCAGAGGGGTGACCTTGGGTCCTAGCAAGGAGGAAAGGGCTTGTCACTTTTGAAAGTCTCGCCAAGTAATAATGGCATTAATCAAGGATGAGTCAAGACTGCCTCAAAGGTACATGCACACCAGTGTTGGGTTGCAGGCGGTATGCCGGAGCCTGCCTGGAGCACTGGGCTCCGTTCCGTCATAAATATGAGTCTATTGGCAAGTCTCTGAAGCTTGATCTCATGGCCTTGGGGATGTTGCAGTCGTCATATAAGTATGAAGAGCAGTCATAAGTCCCTTTTTTCAGTGCTGTTGTAACTTTGAACAGTCATTAAATGAACTGTTGTATGTCAAGGACTACCTATACATTCCAATACAAAGTAGAGTGGAATGTTTAAATCAACTGAGAAATATGTTTATCGTCAAAGCATCAGAATATCATCTAAAACAGGGATCTCCAACCCCCACTCAGTGGTCCCGCACAGGGACATGGCATGTCAGAAACTGGGCTGCGTAAACAAGCCCCATCCACGGAATGCAGGCACCACGTGAAACCAGTCCACGAAAAAACCTGATCCCTGGTGCCCAAAAGTTGGCGGCCACTGATCTAAAAGACTCTCAAGTTATATGTGTCATAAAGAACAATGGTGGCACAGTGGTTAGAATGCAATACTGCAGGCTACTTCTGCTGACCGCCTGGAGATTGTCGGCGAGCACATGCATGCGCCTTCCAACTTGCATGAGTAGCAGGCAAGCACACACATGTTCCACTTGTATTGAGCCCTGATGGCACAATGGTTAGAATGCAATTCTGCTGACTGCCAACTGCCAACAGTTCAGCAATTAGATTCTCACTGACTCCAGTTTGTCGAAGCCTTTCATCCTTCTGAGGTTGGTAAAATGAGGACCCAGATCAGAGGTCTCATTCTCGCAGCCCGCGGGCCAATTGCGGCCCACAGGACGGTATCTTGAGGCCCCCACAGTGATATGAAAGTATAATATTAGTATTAATATTAGTATTAATATTAATATAAGGAATCCCAGCCTCACCCAGACTCTGCCTCCAGTGGCCCCCCAGGTAAATTGAGTTTGAGACCCCTGACCCAGATTGTTGGGAGCAATAGGCTGACTTGAGGGGTGAAATCTACTTACCTTCGCTACCAGATCACAAATGTGAGCAGCGCGCTCCGCTCACATGCGCCACTTCCACACATGCACAGGACCTGCCGCGCGTGCACAGAATGGATGTCCAAAAATGGACGTGATGATGTCTGGGCAGGTGGGCGGAGCCTGCTACTGAGCGCACCTGCAAAGGTAAGTAGAACAGCAAAGGGGGAAATCCACTGTGCCACGAAATTTGTATTAGCTAGAAAGCAGGAAATCCTGCTTTCTAGCTAATATGAATTACGTGTCACAGCTGATCATCAGAAATACTGGTTTGCCCAAACTGGAAGCTTTTTTTACTACCGGTTCGGGCGAACCGATCTGAACTGGTAGCATTTCACCCCTGGCTGACTCTGTAAATCGCTTAGGACAGGCTGTAAAGCACTGTGAAGCAGTGTATAAGTCTAAGTGCTATTGCTATATAAAATTAGTATGGAAAACAAAACATTCAGATAAATTTTCAGTCTTTTTTTTTTAATGCCTATTTATGGCTGAAGAGTCTTGGAAAAATCCAGTAGGATCAGACTTACTGAACCAAGCTGGAGCAATGAATGGAAAAGATATGGTTAGTAATGCTGGCAATTATAATATGATAAACAGGGTTTGCATTCAATAGTTCTTGAGAATTAAGTAGAGGGTGGGGGAAGGAAAACATGCACTTAAAAGCTTTTAAAGAGTTTAGCATAATCTGCGGGATCGGATCCTGCCTCACACATCCTCACGGCCGATCCGCTCTCACAGAGAGGGACTTCTCCGGGTGCCGTCCACTAGACTTTGTCAGCAGGCGACGCCCAGGGGAAGGGCTCTCTCTGTGGCAGGCCCAGCCCTCTGGAACGACCTTCCCCCCGACATTAGAACGACCACGGACTTCCGCTCCTTCCGTCTGAAATTAAAAACATATCTTTTCTGCTTGGCCGGCCTAGGTTAGTCTCTCTCTATGGGGTTTTAGCTGTTTAAGTGGGAATTTTAGTATGTAAATGGGTATTTTAGCACAGGTATCGTTTAATTTGTTTTTAATATGTCTGTATATTGATTGTATATTTATTGTTTTAGTTTCCCTGTGCACCGCTCCGAGTCCCTATGGGGAGAGGGAGCGGTCAAGAAATTAAATTATTATTATTATTATTATTATTATTATTATTATTATTATTATTATTATTATTATTATTATTATTATTATTATTATTATTATTATTATTATACAAAACAGTGGTGGGATTCAAACATTTTTACTACTGGGTATGGCTTGATGAGTGTGGCATGGCTTGATAGGCGTGCTTGGTGGGCGTGGCAGTGGAAGGATACTGTAAAATGTCCATTCCCTCCCCACTCCAGGGGAAGGTTACTGCAAAATCCCCATTCCCTCCCAATCAGCTGGGACTCAGGAGGCAGAGAATAGATGGGGTTAGGGCCAGTCAGAGGTGGTATTTACCGGTTCTCCGAACTCAAAATTTCCGCTACCAGTTCTCCAAAACTGGTAAGCACCTGTTGAATACCACCTCTGATACAAAAGTCTGATTGGATATTTGTATATTATCCGTCACAGCATGCATAATTAAACTTCATTCACAGTACAGGTAGTCCTCGACTTACAGCCACAATTGAGTCCCAAATTTATGTTGCTAAATGGGACATTTATGAAATGAGTTTTGTCCCATTTTACAACCTTTCTTGGCCCGGTGCAGTGAATCACTGCAGTTGTCAAATTAGTCACGCGGTCGTTAAATAAATCTGGCTTCCCCATTGACTTGGCTTGTCAGAAGGTCGCAAAGGGGGATCACGTGACTCCGGGACAGTGCAATGGTCATAACTATGAACCAGTTGTTGCCGAGCGTCTGAATTTTGATCCCGTGACCATGGGGATCCTGCAACGGTCATAAGGGTGAAAAATGGTTATAAGTCCCTTTTTCCAGTGCCGCTGTAATTTTGAACAGTCGCTACATGAACTGTTGTAAGTCAAGGACTACTTGCAATTTGCTGATACTGATACATTATCCTTTTTGCGGCTCTCTCCTTCCTGTAACCTAACACTTTGTCTTGATTTTTCCCTCTTTCTCCTTTTCTCTCCTGCTTCCTAGAGGACTATCTGGAGGACAATGCAACATGGTGTAAGCTCTGGTATTCTTATTCTTGATTTTCATACCCATTAACATATTGCTGATTTTGCTGACAAATGACATCTAATGTTATTCACAGAGCAATCTTTTTCCCCCCCTCCTTGCAAAATAATCTGATTTATAGATTGCTTTTGCAGGCTAATACATAGGTTGAGCCTTCACATTCTTATTACTCTCTTTTTTTTTACATATGCTGAGTGTTGGTCATATAATTATGATGGTTCGTTGCACAGTCAGCCAGATGTTTAGACTGGATCTGGCATTTGTTATCCAATTATCAAGCCTCAATGGTCGGAGCTCTGGACCTAAACCAGCAATAAGATGCCATGTGTTTTGGGGCTTACTGGATTTAATGAGCAGGACTCTAGCACTCAATGAGTTCCAAAACCAAATGTAAAGTCAGCAATGGGAGCTTCTGCCTCCCAGTGCGTTTCAACTAGGCAAGCCACGCCCCTCCGCCGCCGCAGTCCTCTCTCATCCCTCTCAGCTGTTCATCGGCTAGGCCGATTAGATGCCCTTTGCTGATCTGCTGCTCTGACGAACAGCTGATCATAGCCTTGCTCCCTGCCGATCAGATGCTTATCGCCCCCACCTAGAATCCTGGCAGGCTTCTGTTCTCACAGACCCCCACCTTCCCGCTGAACAGCTGATAGTTGGCTTGCTCCCCACCAAACAGCTGCTTCTCGGCTCACTCCATGGAATAGATGCTTGCCTCTGTAGCTTCCAGACTCCCACCACCCATTACCAGTGCAGGGATTCCTTCCCCCTCCAGGTATGGAAAACTCCGGGTTCAGGATTTGACAGGCGGCTCCCCTCTACCAGGGCCAGATCCCAAACCCAGAATTTGTCATCAAGTCCTTCCCAGGGATAGGGATAGGGATAAGAATAGGGATAGGGAGTTGTTGTTGTTTGAAAGGCATCGTCGCAGAAAAACGTTTATGTTTATGATGCTTATATAAGCACCATGTGAAATCACAGGTGCCAATTCTTTAGCTAGTGTTGGTTTTCATGTGCATCAAGTTGTTTCCAAGAACCAGGGAGGGTGTGATGTATCAGTGTGGTGGAGTATGTATGGATTCCCATCTGTCAATTGCAAAAGGCCACACCAGCTTTTGCAATCAACAAATGGGACTTTTACCAATGTGCGAATTTTCTAAATTTATATACTGCTCCTTCTGTTCTTAGGGTGCAATTCAGAGGTGGGTTCCTACCAGTTCGGACTGGTTCAGCTGAGTAGGTAGTAATTCGGCTGGACACACGCCCAAACCGGTTCTATCCTCGGCTGCGCCATCTTGATTTTCCATTCTGCACATGCTCAGAGCAATCTTCTTTGAAAAAATGTACTTTTTTTTCCCTTTTCTAATGTTGTGTGCATGCACAGACCTTTTTAGGTGCACAATCTTTTTTGCGTGCCAAACCTGTAGTAATGCTGGCAGGAACCCACCGCTGGTGCAATTATCAAAAAGTGGCAGCCTTGTGCCCATGTCTAGGCAATGGGGGAAAAAACACCATCTCATGGAAAGTATCCACAATCTGAAATGTTGAAGCAGAGGAAAATTAGATGCATTTACAGCTCTTGTATTGCGCTTTGACAAACTGGCCAAATCAAGGAATTGCTTGCAGGCGTACCTCCAGTGTAGCAGATTAATTGATAGGTGTAGTACATGGGTGAAACATGCAGCATGGCAGCCTTCCCTATAACTCAATGTTTCTCAACCTTGGCGAGTTTAAGACGAGTGGACTTCAACTCCCAGAATTCCCCAGCCAGCCATGCTGGCTGGGGAATTCTGGAAGTTGAAGTCCACTCGTCTTAAACTCGCCAAGGTTGAGAAACACTGATATAACTGATGGTAACTTGCTGGGATGTACTTAAGAAACCTCAGAAGACATATGGCAGGCAGGCAAGGGATTATAAGTAAACAAGGCCTCCTCAAAATATGTAGTTCTCCTGTCTAGGCCTTTTAAACAACAGATCATGATATAGTGTTTCAGTTTCCCACAATGCTAAATGTGAGCCCACAATCTAAGATTTTTTGATATGGCACCTAATATGCCATTTCAATCACTGGCACCACCACAGCTGGTTTACAGCATAATCTTTCAACTTCCATTTTTTTGCATCTTGATACTTAGTAATCTTCTATAATTCTTTGTCTTCTAATCTATTCTATTATCCCCTGATATCATCACCACACACTTTCTTTTGTTCAACCAGAGATAAATCTGGTGTGTTATATGAGCCAAGACTTCATCCATTTGTATTTGGGGAATCCCTCAATATTTAAAGATTTCCCATTTTTTTACTATTACGCTGCTGGTTCTTGATCTGAATCTGGGAATGACTTGACTCAACTCAAAACAAATTCCCCTTGTTGAATTCTAAATATTTTTTTCTACCAGATGCTAGCAGGAGATCTTGATATTCTAGATTTTAAAAGGATGAATAGAGTGAACACATGCTTTCTCCAGCTGCAAAATCATTTCTAGCGTGGTAGCTATGGCATTTTTTTTTTAAACTGACCATTGGCACATTCAGTCTTCCCAATTTCTGGTACTTAATAATGTACCAAATGATAAATGTACCGTGAGTGCCATGAGGCGTATATAAAGCCAGGCTTTCAGTCTCCAAATTTAAATTTGGAAGTGGAGAAAGACTTGATGTGTCATTCATTCCTTAGCAGAAGTAACAAATTATTCTGTTATTTCAGCAAATAAATAATAAATATGTTGCAATTAGTTTCCTGTAGAATGCCTGGCAAAAACAACAGCAAAGGGATTTACATGTTGGACAGCACATTGTTAACTTCACTGATAATTTACAATAATATATATATTTATATATCTATCAGTAGAAAGTATTCCAGAAAATACATGATTTGATCATTTAAAAGCATGAAAATACAGATATTGCTTCACACCTAGCACGTGCATTTTAAAAAAGAAGAGTCAGAAACCAAACATAGAAAATGCTTCTTTTTTTAAAAATAAAATATCTAAAGAATTCTAAAATGAAAAGGGGAGAATCAAGGTCTCACTGAAAACTTCCTAGGGTTGGTTAGGTTTCTTCCCACTACTTGGTATAATCCAGGTTCAGTTAGATTGGCCTTGCTCAGTCAGACTCAAAAATCTCTTCGTTCATTCTAATACTTCCATTTTTGTTAATTCTACAATAGCTTCGTCTGCCAAGTCCCCATTTGCTTTTGGTAGGAGGACGTAAAAATTAATGTAGAGGGACACAAAGGTGTAAAGATCCACTAGAGTGGCAAGATTGAGAAATCACTTTACCCCTTGACTTAACTATCCTCTAGGACAGGGGTGTCAAACTCGATTCCATTGAGGGCCACATCAGGGTTGTGTTTGACCTTGAGCGGCCAGGTGGGGCAAGGCCAGAGTGGCATTTTCAGTTGCAATGGCCGCCTGCAACCCTTCGCCAGTGAAAACGGAGCTTGGTAGGGCTGCCTGCTGCCCTTGTGAGCTCCATTTTCGGCTGCGACGACAATCTGCAACCCTCTGCCAGAAAAAAACAGCCCTCCTGAGCAGCCCTGCTGAAATCCGTTTTGCTGGCAGAGGCACCGCGGCCCAGATCTAAGCACCCCGCAGCCCAGATCTGGCCCCGGACCTTTAGTTTAACACCCTTGTTCTAGCGGGCCAGATCTAAGAACCCCGCAGCCCGGATCTGGCCCCGGACTTTTAGTTTGACGCCCTTGCTCATAGTTTTTGCATTTTGGAGAATGATGAAAACATCTTTTTATGTGTTTGTGTGTGTTTCTTATGCATGAAAAGCTATTTCCCATTACTGCCTCTCTGCCACTTTTTCCTGGCTACTGTTTTCCCTTTGTTATCAAGGGTATTCAAATGGAATCTCTTCCGCCTGTAGCTTCATCCTTGCCCAGGAAAATATAACATGTCATCTGGCTAGATTTATGTAGCCAGATGACTTTCATTAGCAGAACAACAGAGGAACTGATGGTTCTTAATTCTTAAGCCTGATTTAATTGGTGTCAGAATCCAGAATTTCTTTTCCAATTATTAGACTTCGATTTGATTTCTTCGCGCTCTCTTTTTCTTTCTCTTATTCTCATTGTGGAGCTTTTATTTTATTTCGTTTTTTAGATCAGGGGTCTCCAACCTTTGCAACTTTAAGTCTGAAGGACTTCAGCTCCCAGAATTCTCCAGCCAGCTTTGCTGGCTGGAGAATTCTGGGAGCTGAAGTCCTTCAGACTTAAAGTTGCAAAGGTTGGAGACCCCTGATCTAGATGACTCTTGGAAATTCTTGGCGAAATGGCTGAACATTTTATAGCGGGAATTCCTCTTTTTGAAAAGCTGTCCTGATCAATGTATTAAAAATAAAAGGAAGAAAGGCCATTTAAAGTGGACCATCGATGTAGAATCTTTTTACTTATATTCCAGTATAGCAATTATTTCTAAGTTTGTATCTACGAAATCCAAACCAAGGCTGCAAACACAATTCTTTGGCTACTTTCATGACACGTCTTCTCAAAAGCCATTTCCAGCTTTTTGATTTTAAGAAATGCAGTTCTATGAAGAGATAGAACAGAAAAGGCATTGTTGTGGATTTTGCCTTTGACAGGCATAGCTGTAATAGGAAGGCAGTTTGTGGTAAATGAAAAGATAGCTCCCAAGCTAAACGTACAGTATATCCTCAAATATCCTTTTAGTTTGCTTGTAATGGACATTTGGACTCTTTGAGGACATCTAGCTTATTTATGGGCATGAGCCATAAATAATAAATAAATAAATTTATTAAAGATTTTAAGAAGGAAGGAAGGAAGGAAGGAAGGAAGGAAGGAAGGAAGGAAGGAAGGAAGGAAGGAAGGAAGGAAATGTTGGAAGAAATGTCCTTCTGGGTTCGGCTCCAAGTAGGGGAAAAGACACTGGAGACATGAAGGCTGCTTGGAAAGATGGTTTAATGGTGGACAGGACCACATGGCTTGAGTCCTGAACAGAAAAGGTGATCACATGCTTCAATGTTGGGTGAAGAAGAAGAGACAGTAGGAATGGGTTTGCTGGCCTTTTTATAATCTGTTCAGCCCCACCTCTCTGTTTCCTGACCTGTGTAAGGAATGTATTCTGATTGGTTGTAAGACTCCCATGGGACCAAGTTTGAATTTCCAGATGCCATGTGGTGAGTTTTTCTGGAGGGTTAATCCTTTCTTTATTATGCAAAGTACACTAGCTCAGGATTTAATGTCTCATTGTCAAAAGTGGGGGGGGGGGGGGCAGGAAGCTGCAAGGAGCGACTTCGTCTTTAAAAACATGTTTCTCCCTTTTCACATCCCGAGAAATATAATATTCTGCCTTTTCAATATTTCCTAGGATATTTCATTTTTCTAGGAGAGGACTGGGTACTAACGTCCTACGGAAGGAGGGAGGGAGGGAGGGAAGGAGGAAGGAAGGAAGGAAGGAGGGAGGGAGGGAGGGAAGGAAGGAAGGAAGGAAGGAAGGAAGGAAGGAAGGAAGGAAGGAAGGAAGGAAGGAAGGAAGGAAGGGAATTGCAGAGTTGAAAGGGACCTTGGAAGTCTTCTGGTCCATACTCCTGTTCAAGTAGGAGACCCTATACCATTCTGGACAAATTACTGTCCAATGTCTTCTTAAAACATCCAATGATGGAGCACCCACAACTTCTGATGGGAAGCCATTCCTCCAATTAATTGTTCTCACCGTCAGGAAATTTCTCCTTCTAGGAGTTCTTAATTCTCCCTGTAGCTAATGTCGAAGTAGATTTTAAATGTAAGGGAGGGCACTCTTTAGATATAGTTTGTAATCCACAGATATATTTAAAAAATGAGAGATGAATAAAAGCTAAAAGAATCTCAGCTGAAAAGAAAAAAATAGTATCTCTTGGAGAAACACCTGTTTCATTTTGCAATTATATCTTTGAAAGTATGCACAGTTAATGGCAAAAAGAATTATACAATTGATATTGAAAAATTAAAAAGAGCTCAGTTGATATAGGGAAAAGAAAGAGATAATAAATGTATAGTTGCTGTGATTTGTCTGCAATGTGTTCCACATAACAAAGGAAAGGGCTCCTTTCTTTCCACCAGAATTGTGACAGCCATGCTACTGAGCTGAACTCAGAATAAACTTTGCATCCAAGTAAAACTTTGTTTTCCACAAAGTCTTCTCTTCTCTTCTCTTCTCTCGAAGTCCAGTCTTTTCTCTATTCACTCATTTTCCTATTTCACTCATTTTCCTGTGGGTGAAATTCTGTGTTTGTTTAGAGTTGGGCTTTTTTTAAAAGCTTTTGAAGAGATTATTTCTGGTCATCAGTGAGGAGAGACATTGTTACCCCTCTGCTCCCGTGATTGCAGGAAGTGGAGAAGGAAAGAAGGAAGGAAGGAAAGGAAGGAAGGAAGGAAAGGAAGGAAGGATTATGAAATTGGTATAGAATTCATAGACCTGTTATTAGACATTGTGGGCTTCATTTTCGCTGTCAGAAGGTTGCAGGAGACTGTTGCAGCCGAAAATGAAGCTCGGGAGCACATTTTCATTGGCAGAGCGCATGGGCCACAAAAGGCCCCCGACATGCGTGATGCTTAGCTGGCTATGCCCACTCTGGCCACGTCCCCTACCCCACCCCCAAGGTCAAACACAACCCTGAAGCAGCCCTCAGTGAAATCGTGTTAGACACCCCTGGACTACACCAACAAGGAGAATGAGGAAAAAATATATGAGAAACTTTCGCCTAATAATATTCAATACAAAATTTAAAAGCCAGCTTCTCTGCCTCTAAAATGTGCTTCAAATCATTCTCAAAACAGTCCTTTGCAAGCGTGGGTCTCAAAGTATGGCATGGAAGGTAAGATGACTCTATGCTTCGTTGGCAACAAGAAAACCCTGGGGCCTGGTTTTCACTATGCCCGGAGTGTCTGCAAAGTCCAAGAAAACTGACAAATTATATTCACCCTGACCTCCTTTTGGCATAAATATTCCATCAAGGCAACAGTTTCCTCAGATCCAAGTCTGAAAACAGACAAAAATGTGCCAGAAAATCAATTTCTTTTCAAAGCTTGCATTCAGCAATCAGTGTGTCTTTTCAGGAAAACCAGAGTGATATCAAAACGTAGCATGATTTAATCTGTCATTGTGGGTTTATGAAAGATAATTGTGGTCAAGATTTGTGGTTCAGTTTGAAGCCAGTACTATAAAGTTTGTGATTCTTCTTTTTTAAGAGTAAGACCAGAGTAAAGCGGCTGAGGCAGCTCTGGAATCTATTGAATCTATTTAAAAACAAAATGGGAGTTCTGGGTAGCCTATAAGGACAGCCTATAACAGTGATGGCTAACCTTTTTGTCCTCGCGCGCCAAAAGCATGCATGCCCACATCCATAATGCGATGCACACGCAATGCTCCCCCTCCCCTGCGGCATGCAGCCCTCGCCCATTTTTGGCTTCTAGGTTGGTGCAGGAGGCCTTCCAGGCCCAAAATGAGGCATGGGGGAGAGGGCCTTGTGCTGTGCCCCTGCGCCCAGTTTTGGGCCTGGAAGGCCTGCTGCACCAACCTGGAAGGCAAAATGGGGCACAGGGATGCTGCACGAGGCCCAAAAATGCAATGCAAGTGCATGAACCGTTCCCCGACGTGCGCACTCCCGCTACCAAACTGGTAGTGAGGAGAATTGTATACTATTACTGTTGTAATTCCTATCTGGTTTACCTCACAACAACCAACAACAATTTTCTCAGGCATCTGTTGTCTGATCCATATGATCAATGAGTACCAACCACTGACCATTTCTCCAGGGCGAGTACCAACCACTGGGTGAGTACCAACCACTGACCATTTCTCCAGGGCACAAAGGCACAAGTTCCTGATCTAGCCACACCCAGGTCATGGGAAGGCAACTTCCACCCATGTTTTTCTGCAATATTTCAAAAGCATAGTTTTCGTCCTGTACCAGTTCAAGCGTGCTTGCTTTACATCCTCTGTATTTCATTTCATTGCAGGCATCCATTCTGCTACTATGAACCATTTACTATGGGAAAATCCCTCTGGTCACTGATAACTGACCAGCCACAGCAATGGTGGTGGTGTTTTTTTACAATTTCCACAGCATGTTGGAGAAAAGACTTTACTTTTAAAAGAAAGTATTTGTTTTAAAATAAAAACCCAATTCTACAAAAAGGATAGCAGTATTTAGGCTATAAATTGCATTTTACCGACGGCCATTGCGACATAGAAATGCCTCGGCCTCAGGAGTATATTGGCATGTATAAAATGAGCAGAAACACCGGCAGATAAAAGATAATGAAGACAATATATGTGCCGCTGTCATTTAAACGTCATTCGGCTTTCAACCATATATTTTCAGCAATGAGACATGTTGATGTTTCATATTGTAAGCGCTGCTCCTTTTATGAGTTGCATGTCATGTTTGCTTAGTCAAACCAATTTTTCTGCTCCACTCAGTTTTGTAGTGTCAGCCTACTCGGAGAAAAAAATCAAATTTCCTTGCTTCTCCTTCATACATCATCATTTAGAGTTGCCAACAATCCTTGTTCGGGAACCTGCGCTTGTTGGAGGCTACAATGTTCATTTTATTGCCGTGATGAGTGTGAAAGTGAAGGAGAAATGAGGAAGGTGTTTGTTGTTGTTGTTCTTCTTCTTCCTCTTTGGGGGACAGGAAGAGAAATGAGCAAAGGAAGAACTGATCAACATAATCTTATTTTCAAGGATAAAAGCATTGTCGATAGGAGTAAATTCTTATATCGAGGATCTGAGGACTGTGATGAAGATTAACTTACATTAATGAAGAATAGCTGTTGAAAAGAAGCATTTTGAAAATGTGTTTTAAAATAGATATTGAAGAATAGCTGTTGAAAAGAAGCATTTTAAAAGGTGTTTTTTTAAATAGAATCGTTACCAACCATCAACCAATAGGGATGATACTGTTGAGACACAATCGGATCATCTCTAATTTTCTTCTTCTTCTTCTTCTTCTTCTTCTTCTTCTTCTTCTTCTTCTTCTTCTTCTTCTCCTCCTCCTCCTCCTCCTCCTCCTCCTCCTCCCCCTCCTCTTCCCCTTCTTCTCCTCCTTCTTCAACATGATTGCCATCAGACATTGGCAATCCAACATGATTGCCATCAGACATTGGTAATCATGTTGGCGATCCCATTTTTAACAGCCACACAAAAAAGTGCTGTTGCATTTTGTCCAAACCAGTCTCTTAGATTTTGAAGCCACAATGTTCTTCTTCTGATTTTGAACTTCTTGAGGCTAAAGGGAGGAGCTTCTGGCTGTGTGGAGGGGGGAAAGAAAGGTAAAAGATTTTCCCATTTTGAACTTCTTGAGGCTAAAGGGAGGAGCTTCTGGCTGTGTGGAGGGGGGAAAGAGAAAGGTAAAGATTTCCCCATTTTGAACTTCTTGAAGCTAAAGGGAGGAGCTTCTGGCTGTGTGGAGGGGGGAAAGAGAAAGGTAAAGATTTCCCCATTTTGAACTTCTTGAGGCTAAAGGGAGGAACTTCTGGCTGTGTGGAGGGGGGAAAGAGAAAGGTAAAGATTTCCCCATTTTGAACTTCTTGAGGCTAAAGGGAGGAGCTTCTGGCTGTGTGGAGGGGGGGAAGAGAAGGGTAAAAGAAATAATACATTCTAGATTTGTGCGCTTAAGACTGTGATTGTATTTTATTTCAAAATGACTGGCTTAGTTCAATGTAATAACTGTTTTGCACCTGTCTTCCGCAGTACTCTTTTCAAATTTGGATACTGTCCCCCTTGCAGACAAATTAATAGATTACATAGACACATCACATATCTTGAATCTGTAATTTGTGCTCTCCAGGCAGAAATTAAGTGTCCAATTCGGCCACTCCACCCTGTGGAGATGCCACACTACCAGCCTCCTCTACCGCAAAGATCCCACAGAAGAAGAGCAGCCTGGACAACTGTGGGATCTGGCAGGGTGAGAGCTGTGACCCACAAACACAAAACTTTTGCTGTGTCCCAGCATAACAGATATAGCGCCCTTGCTGATCTTAATGGGGACACTAAAGTGACAGGTCAAGGTAATAATGACGACTCAAATAAGCAGCGGATTGTGGTCCAAAGTGAAGAACCTACTTCAGGAATGCAAAAGTGTGAACCAGGGATCATGCATCAGTCACACAACAAGAGCAAGGTACCCAAAAAGAGAAGTCACCTCCTGATTGGTGACTCAATCGTAAGAGATGTAAACTTAGGTAAGGATATGGAGGTTTTGAAAGATGTCAGATGTTTACCGGGTGCTACAGCCAGCAGAGACAAGAGGCGTATTCTTAAGATAGTCAAGAATGCAAGTAAGGACTGTAAAGTTGATGCTATTATACATCTTGGCACAAATGATCTGTCCCAAAAAGATGTAGCTTCTGTGCAGAATGATTTCCAGAGTTTGGGGTACGAACTTAGTAGTACAGGTTGTAGGCTTATCTTCTCAGAGATCATACCAGTATACAAGGAACAAAAAGGAAAGGGCCAGCGCATAGCAGAGTTTAATGTGTGGCTAAAGGAGTGGTGTAAAAAGGAAGGCTTTGGTCTTATTAGTCATGATGCCTGCAGCTGGTCCAATGATAAACTGTACAAAAGAGATGGTTTGCACCCATCCAAGAAAGGGACTGAGTTACTTGGCACTAAATTCACAGATTTCCTGGCTAAACATTTAAACTGAATAGTGGGGACAGAGAATCAATAGATAAAGAATATTTCTGTCCCCAGCAAACTAAAATTCATAGGGTTATCAGTGCGTGTAACATAGATATTTGTGCAGGTAATATTATCAACACTGCTGTCAAGCAAAACCAAACAATTAACAGTGAGTGCCATACCATGTACATGAACCATACAAGTGGCAAAGAAATAGGGGCAAAGAGAACCATAGTCAGGCATAACACAGGTTTCGTAGACAAAACACAGGGTGAATCAAAATGGACTCAAATGTCTATACACCAATGCACAGAGTATGAGGAATAAACAGGGTGAATTAGAAATTCAAGTAAATGAGGGCAGATACGATATTGTTGCCATTACAGAAACTTGGTGGGATGAAACCCACAAATGGAACATACAGCTAGAAGGATTTAAATTATTTAAAAGAAATAGACAAAATAAAAGAGGAGGTGGAGTTGCACTATATATAAGAAATAATTACATCTCTACAGAAATAGAGCACAACAATGATGAGAACTATCTTGAATGTATTTGGGTCAATATTAAAGGTTAGGGGGGGGAATGATATTGTCATAGGTCTATACTACAGGCCACCCAACCAAGCAGAGGAAGTGGATGTACTTTTTGCTAACCAGCTAACTAAGGTATGTAGGAAGCACACTGCAATAGTAATGGGAGATTTTAACTACCCTGACATCAATTGGGAAACAAACTCTGCACCAAGTGGAAGATCCAACAGGTTCCTAACAAACCTAGCAGACAACTTTGTTTCCCAAAAGGTAGAGAAGGGAACAAGGGGATCAGCAATATTGAACTTAATTCTCACTAACAGAGAGGAAATGATAGAAGGTGTAGAAGCTACAGGAACTTTGGGGGCAAGCGATCATGAAATACTGGAATTCAACATTATGCAAACAAAAGTAGTTGAACAAAGTCAAACTAGAGTCTTAGACTTCAAGAGAGCTAATTTCAATAAACTCAGAGAGAGCTTGGGAAGGATTCCATGAATGAGAATCCTCAAGGGGAAAACAACTTAAGAAGCTTGGGAAATTTTGAAAAATGAGATTATAAAAGCCCAGTCCAGCGCAATACCAATGAAGAAGAAAAATAACAGTTCCCAAAAGAAACCAGCATGGCTGCATAAAGAACTCTCTGACAAATTGAAAGACAAAAAGGATAAATATAAAAAGTGGAAAAAGGGGGACATAACCAAGGCAAAATATCAGCAAATAGCCCGAGCCTGTAAAGATGAAGTGAGGAAAGCTAAGGCTCGCAATGAAGAAAGGCTTGCCAAAAAAGTAAAAAATAACAAAAAAAGCTTCTTCCAACATGTTAAAAATAAGAAAAAAGTTAAGGAAACAATTGGTCTACTGCTGGGAGAAAATGGCAAGAAGATGATAAGCAACAGGGAGAAAGCAGAACTATTTAACTCTTTTTTTGCATCTGTCTTTACACAAAGGGATAAAACAGTCCAACCAATCAAAAACAGCACCACAAATATCAGATTAGGAACACAAGTTGAAATAGGGAAGAAAATGGTAAGTGAGCACCTGTCTTCCCTGGACGAGTTCAAATCACCAGGACCGGATGGATTACACCCCAGTGTTCTGAAGGAACTGGCAGATGAGATCTCAGAACCACTGAACTATATCTTTCAGAGATCCTGGAGCACCGGGGAACTGCCAGAAGACTGGAAAAGAGCAGATGTGGTTCCCATCTTCAAAAAAGGGAAAAAAACAGATCCAGGAAACTATAGACCCATCAGCCTGACCTCAATACCAGGAAAGATTCTGGAAAAGATAATTAAACAACAAATAAGTGAACACCTAGAAGCAAACCAAGTAATAGCCAAAAGCCAACATGGGTTTGTCAAAAACAGATCATGCCAGACGAATCTAATTGCATTCTTTGACAAAGTGACAAAATCAGTGGACCAGAGGAATGCTGTTGATATAATTTACCTGGACTTCAGTAAGGCATTTGATAAAGTAGACCATAACCTACTATTAGATAAAGTAGAAAATTGTGGGTTAGACAGCAGCACCACCAAATGGATTCGCAACTGGCTGACCAACCGCACTCAACGTGTAGTCCTCAATGGGACTGCATCTACATGGAAGGAAGTATGCAGTGGAGTCCCCCAAGGCTCTGTTTTAGGCCTAGTACTCTTTAACATCTTCATCAACGATTTGGATGAGGGGATAAATGGGGAACTCATCAAATTCGCAGACGACACCAAGCTGGCAGGAATAGCCAACACTCCAGAAGATAGGCTTAAGATACAGAAGGATCTAGACAAACTTGAACATTGGGCACTGTCTAATAAAATGAAATTCAATTGTGAAAAAAGTAAGGTCCTACATATAGGCAAGAAAAACCAAATGCACAAGTACAGTATAGGTGGTACCTTGCTCAATAGTAGCAACTGTGAGAGGGATCTTGGAATCCTAGTGGACAACCATTTAAATATGAGCCAGCAGTGTGCAGCAGCTGCCAAAAAAGCCAACACAGTTCTAGGCTGCATCAACAGAGGGATAGAATCTAGATCGCGTGAAGTGTTAATGCCACTGTATAGTGCCTTGGTAAGGCCACACTTGGAATACTGCATACAGTTTTGGTCGCCACGATGTAGAAAAGACGTGGAGACTCTGGAAAGAGTGCAAAGAAGAGCAACCAAGATGATTAGAGGACTGGAGACTAAGACATATGAAGAACGGCTGCAGGAGCTGGGTGTGTCTAGTTTGATGAAGAGAAGGACCAGGGGAGACATGATAGCAGTGTTCCGATATCTCAGAGGGTGCCACAAAGAAGAGGGAGTCAAACTTTTCTCCAAGGCACCTGGGGGCAGGACAAGGAGCAACGGGTGGAAACTAACCAAGGAGAGGAGCAACTTAGAACTAAGAAGAAATTTCCTAACAGTAAGAACAATTAACCTCTGGAACAGCTTGCCTCCAGCAGTTGTGAATGCCCCAACCCTGGAAGTCTTTAAAAAGATGTTAGACAGCCATTTGTTTGAAATGGTATAAGGTTCCTGCCCACGCAGGGGGTTGGACTAGAAGACCTACAAGGTCCCTTCCAACTCTGCTATTGTATTGTATTGTATTGTATTGCCTGGACCTTGTTTGCTTTCAATTTTTCCTTGAAGGATTAAGTTTATTAAAAATAAAGAAAGAAAGAAAGAAAGAAAGAAAGAAAGAAAGAAAGAAAGAAAGAAAGAAAGAAAGAAAGAAAGAAAGAAAGAAAGAAAGAAAGAAAGAAAGAAGGAATGAATAAATAAATAAATAAATAAATAAATAAATAAATAAATAAATAAATAAATAAATAAATAAATAAATAAATAAATAAATAAATAAATAAATGAAGTATGCCATATTTTTCTGGGTGTCACATCACATGTCCAAAATATTCTAACTTCAGCTTTTTAATGGCTTTGGTAATTTTCCTTGTCTTTCCCAGGGGACTTATCACCTCTTCATTTCTGATTTTATCAACCCAGTTTATACATAAAATCCGCCTGTAAATCCACTTCTAGTGGTCTCTTCTAGTCTCTTCAAGTGACTTTGTATCAGAAACCTGAAGGATTATATTTAACTAATAATCTCTATTATTATATTTAGGATTATATAAGAATTATATCCATATAATTCCGCTACTGGCTCAGGTGAACCAGTCTGAACCAGCTGAATCCCACCTCTGAACTGAACAATCAATGGCTTAATGGAAGATTACACTGCATAGAGGTAGAGAATGGGGGACTCCCATCCATCTTCCTCATTGACTGTCCTCATGACTGAAATTATTTCCTTCCAAAAGTCTGTACAGTAGAATCACTGGTCACGAATGCTTCTGACCATGGCTAAATCAGGTTCTGATTGAAAAATTAACTATTTTTTTTCATGGCCGATTTTTCCTTCCGTGCCATTTTTTTTGTAAGTGCCAAATTTTCAAAATTAGGTTCAGGTCATGACAAAATTGGTTTGCAACCAAAGTTATGGAACAAATTATGGCCACGACCAGAGGTTCTACTGTACTATACTCAGATAGGAGACTGTTCATATGCTAGGAATATACTGAAACACATTGGAAACTGAGGTAGATATTTTGAAATAATAGAAAATACTTGTGGCTCAAGTTTTAGATTTCAGCAGAGGTTTGCTCTCCAAGCTTGTTTCAATTAAATTTCTGAACTTTTTGTTACCAGTCTAAGTAACAACATCAGAAGGATGTTCTTGTTCTATTCTCCTTAGCTTATAAATGTCTTGTGTGCCAGTATGATCAGTTGGTTGTGTGATTGGTTGTTCGTTTGGTGCTATATTTAAATTCTGAACAGCTGATTGGTTCTCTTGTTGATTGGTCATTCGAACGGTCTGGTTTCTTATATATTCATATGCTGAATACGGATATTAACCTTACATCACAACTTCTGAGATTTTAACAACATGTGGCTTGTACATGAAAATTGTTCAGTTTATCCTTACAGTTTTCTAAGAAAATAAAGAATTCAGACACAAGAATATAAATTTAGGGTGACACATTTGGTTTGCCTGGAGATATTTTGTTTTTAACTCAGTGATAAGAATGAATCCTTTTATGAAGGATTACTTTTAGCGCAGCGGTACTGCTGCTTCATCCTCATTTTCAGCCTAGGACAGCACACCAGCGAGCAGTAGCCACAATAGAGTGTCCTCGTGCGGTATTATATTGCCATTGATTTTTGCAGTTATGGAGCATCTCACAAGAGCAGTTCATAAAAAAGAAAGCATTCTTTGAAAAATTAGGCATCAAGTCTACCCCTGTTTCCAGCGAAGGCACTGCTAGCTCAACAAAGCTGCCAACTGAGTGTTCAGACTGCTGCTAGCTTTTCAAAATTTGGAAGTATTTCTTCTCCAAAAGTAAAAAAAAAATATATCCTGTCATTGGGAAGGTACAGAATATGTCAGAAAAGTCAAGAATGCAACCAGAATGGGGCAAGCAAAGCTCCACTGTTTCCTTTGCAGATGTGGTGGTATTTAAAAAACATGCTATGATTGCATCACCATAAAACTACCTTGGAAACCCCTTCGTTCTCCAATATTTACAATACAATAGCAGAGTTGGAAGGGACCTTGGAGGTCATCTAGTCCAACTCCCTGCCTAGGCAGGAAGCCCTATACCATTCCAGACAAATGGCTATCCAACATCTTCTTAAAGACTTCTAGTGTTGGGGCATTCACAACTTCTGGAGGCAAGCTGTTCCACTGGTTAATTGTTCTAACTGTCAGGAAATTTCTCCTCAGTTCTAAGTTGCTTCTCTCCTTGATTAGTTTCCACCCATTGTTTCTTGTCCTACCCTCAGGTGCCCAGGAGAATAGTTTGACTCCCTCTTCTTTGTGGCACCCTCTAAGATATCGGAACACTGCTATCATGTCTCCCCTGGTCCTTCTTTTCATTAAACTAGACATGCCCAATTCCTGCAACCATTCTTCATATTTATTAAAATGCTTTTCATTGACTTTTATGAAACATGATGAAAAAATATGGGAAGAGACCCATGTATTCCTTATATTATTTGCCCTAAAAGTTTACTGCATTATGTTCATCTAGGCCAGGGTTTTCCAAACTGTGGGCCGCGGCCCACTACCAGACTTCAGCCTATTCACAACTGGGCCGCATCAGTAGATGGCTGGACTGTGCGCACAGTCCCACTCACAGTCCCACTCATGCAAATGTTGCAGGTACTCACGGCCATACTTGTGCAAGCGCTCAGGACTTTATTTGCATGAGCATTGTGCAAATTACAGCCCCACTCGCCTGAGTGCTCCTAACCCCACTCATGCAGTGCATGTGCCCCCACATGCGTGAATGCTATGGGCGCTCATGACCCCACTCGCACAAGCTTTGAGTGCACATGGATGTGCATGCCTCTCTCACAAAACTATGCCCTCTTCTTAGCCGTCTCTGCCAACTCCATCAGCTTCTGTCGCCATCCGTCCATGCTGGGAATTGAAATATCCTTCCATTGACTGTTTTGATTAAAGAAAAGAACATAAGTGCTGTCGTCGCTACATGGAAACCGCTTCTGGACTTTGTGCTTGAGGTGGGGAAAAAATGAAACTTGGATTTGGGGCTTTACTGGTTAGATAGATCTGTTGTTATAGAAATGGCTAGTTGATATTACTATGGAAAAGTAACAAGTTGAGGTTTGATGTTAATGCTTTATTTTACTGCAACAGAGAGAGTCGGAAGCCAATGCTTTTCTTTTCTCTCTGCCCCCCTCACTTTTCTTTCCCCTTCTCCTTCTCACTGTGTCTTCCTATTTGCTTTTGTATTTTATTCTGTAATCTAATACAGGGGTGTCAAACTCGATTTCATTGAGGGCCGCATCACAGTTGTGTTTGACCTCAGGGCCGGCTGGTGGTGTGTGGCCAGCTCAACTTCATTTGTGTCGGGGGTGCCTGGAGTGGCCAGAGCACTCTGTCAGCAAAAACCGGAAA
The DNA here is from genome assembly GCA_039707465.1 of Rhabdophis nuchalis. NCBI lineage: Eukaryota > Metazoa > Chordata > Lepidosauria > Squamata > Natricidae > Rhabdophis > Rhabdophis nuchalis. The sequence continues at coordinate 22,580,828 of CM077651.1, forward strand.
TCCCGAGCTCCGTTTTTGGCTGTGACCGCCTCCTGTGACCCTCTGCCAGTGAAAACAGAACTCAGAAGGGTTGTATACGGCTCTCCCAAGCTCTGTTTCCACTGGCAGAGGGTTGCAGGAGGCTGTCACAGCCAAACACGGAGCCCAGGAGCTTGTTTTCACTGGCAGAGGCACCACAGGCTGATCCTTCACTGTTTCCAGGGCGACCCTGTGGGCCAGATTTAAACACCCCACAGGCCTCATCCAGCATCCAAGCCTTGAGTTTGACACCCCTGATCCAGAGGGGGGTTGCAAATCCCAGCGGTACCAATTCACTCATGCTCCGTCTCTTAGGTGTGATGCTTCCTGCCACTGCCACTACCGGTTCGCCTGATTTGGGCCAAACCAGGAGCAACCCACCTCTGCCCTGATCTAATAAAATGTTTAAAATTGTAAATTGTATAAACCATCCCCTCTTTCCCCCACCCCCCTTCTCTCTTCCCCCATTCCGGGTTGCCAACTCAAAAGGTTGGGAAACTGATCTAGGCCATGCTGTAATAGGAAACACAACAGACTTTCTAACAGATCCTTTTCTAGCTCTGTGGAGCCAATATCCCTTGGCATCAAAAGGAGAGAGAGAAAATATCCCGCTGGCTTGCTCTGCAATCTTATCATTTCTGCAGATTTTGGGTTTATTGGATGCCCTGCTGCTGGCTCAGCATTTTATTTTTATTCTTTAAAAAGTGGCTGAAGAGCCTGCCGTTTATGCCGAGTAGAGCAAGGAGGTCACATTGGGCCTTCTCTCGGCCTAGGAAATTAATTCTGACAGATGAGATCTGGCCTTTGTGGTTTTTTTGAACAGGATTCAATCACTGAATATGTTTTGCTATGAGGGTTATTAAGGCTGAGCTAGTCCATCCGGTTTGTCTTTCTGAGCCAGGAAAAAGACATGGATGCTAAGGGATCTATTAGGAGCAACAAAGAAAAAAATAACCCTGAGCCACAACCCTATTCCCATCCCAGTGACACACACACACACACACACACACACATGGAGGAAGGGAGGGAGGGAGGGAAAAAGTTTACAGAAGAGTTCTGTTTGCAACTATAATTCCTTTACAAGGCTCCCCAAGAGTCATTGATACAACTCCTTGGTAAAAGTTCTAGTCTTAATTCTATAACTATATAATAATTCTATAGAAAAATTCTAAATAGAATAGAATAGAATAGAATAGAATAGAATAGAATAGAATAGAATAGAATAGAATAGAATTCTTTATTGGCCAAGTGTGATTGGACACACAAGGAATTTGTCTTTGGTGCATAAACTCTCAGTGTACATAAAAAGACAAGATACATTAATCAAGAATCATAAAGTGCAACACTTAATGGTAGTCATAGGGTACAATTAAGCAATCAAATCATATTGGTAGACAATCAATATACATCGTAAGGATACAAGCAACAAAGTTACAGTCATACAGTCATAATGGGGAGGAGATGGGTGATAGGAAGATTAATAGTAGTGCAGACTTAGTAAATAGTTTGACAATGGTGAGGGAATTATGTGTTTAGCAGTGATAGTGTTCAGGAAAAAAAAATGTTCTTGTGTCTAGTTTTTCTGGTGTGCAGTGCTCTATAGCATTTGAAATTTGAAAAACCACTACTGAACTTTATGCACCAAGCCCTAAAGTGCACTTTCAAACCAAAAGAGGAAAACTAATCTTTCCACCCTGAAAATATTTCCCTTGGGCCATAAGGTTTCATTCAAATTATTAAAGCAGATTCAAAATAGGAGGTGTTCATCAATATTATTAAGCTTTGCTAAGAACCTTTCTCCAGCCCGAACAATCTGAAATTATACTACTGATTCAGTTCCAGTCCATGAAGCAAAATAATTCTGTTCTGCGAATATCAATATTTCATCATTTGACTAGTCTGAAAATGGTATTATCTGATCAAATGGATGAAAATCCCATTCTATTACTCTGGCATTTCAAAGCATTATCTCATGCATTCAGAACAGCAAATCTTTATGTTTTTGAAAAAGAGCTGAGGAGGTTCTTTTGATTTTACAGATGTCTTTCCCAAATTTAAAACCTTATTTAACCAGAATGTTAGTAGACATTACAGCAGCTACTCATCACCTTTCCATCCAATATTAATAATTGCCTATTCACATTTATAGTTCAAAAGATGATTGCATCTTTTACAAAGTGGTTCAAAAGTTAATAGTAAAAAATGCCTTTTGCTATACCCCTTTTTCTGTATTTCACACTGGCATTATTTATGAACTCAATACAATAATTAAATAAACAGGTTTTACTGGTGAAAACAAATTATTTTCGACCTGTAACTTTGCAGAGGACAAAAAAGTATTAGAAATGGATTTTATGGACCACAAACAACATTGGAAAGGTCACTCAAAATAATTAACATTCTTTATAATACTTTAGATTCTAAATGTTAGAATAATGAAGTCTACATGACTTATTGGCCTAGCAACATATGACTGCCTTTATTTTACACAGGGGGGAGAGTTTTAGAAATATAAGTTTATGTAGTCCAAATAATATGGGAAGTTTCACACAGATGACATATTTAATATAACTAAGCAATGACAGCACCCAACATACAAAGAGAGGAAACTTGGAACTCTGCATAATAAAAATATGTGGATGCAATGATCATTTTATATCAAGAGCCGTGGTGGCGCAATGATTAGAATGCAGTATTGTAGACTAATTCTGCTGACTGGTAGAAGTTCGATCCTGACTGACTCAAGGATGACTCAGCCTTCCATCTTTCAGAGGTCAGTAAAATGAGGACCCAGATTGTTGGGGACAATGTGCTGCCTCTGTAAACCACTTAAAGAGGGCTGTGAAGCATTGTGAAGCAGCATATAAGTCCAAGTGCTATTGCTGTTACTATTTGTGAAAGCCTTTCTTGCATCTCCCTGCTTCAAATTAGTGTTTTACACCCATATATGTGACCAGGGCATCCAGCCTATTAGTGTCTAGTCCTTAGAAAATAAGGTCAGGGAGAATAAAATGGCAATGCTGCTATAGAAACCAGTTGGGAACTCCAGCCAAGCTACATGCCATTCATTTACTTCTTAGTGGCTTTTTCTGGCTTTCTCAAGCTTTCAATAATGCAATCAAGATTGATTCAGTGCCTGGATGTCCATGTCTTTTTCCCATAACTGACTCTTTGAAGGTTGTATCTGTGATTTAGGAGTTAGACATTTTTTCATCCAATCACTATTATCAAAGAACGGTGAGTTCAGAACTGGTAGGGGCAAAAAAGAGAACATGTATTTTCTTTCAAAAATAATCCCTCCTGTTGTGAGCAATCAGAATTAATTTAAAAACTGACCTACATTTCTCCTTCAACCCCACCCCCATTGGGGATGCTGGAGGACTGGAAGATATTAGGATCCTTTGTATTTCCTCAACATGTTCCCTGTGCAAGCTTGACTACAACCTCAGGAGAGAGATGGAAAGCATCAGACTTACTCTCTCTGATTTGAAATGATCTCTCCGCTTTTTGGACACGAATCCCAAATAATCTTATGGGAAGGAACGCAGCCTTCCTTTCAGGCTGGGAAATCTCTTTTCACTACAGAGTTATCCCAAAACTTTAGACTCAGCCATTCTGGTACAATCTCTTCCCATCAGAAGAAGGTCCGTTTGTTTTTCTCTTAATTTAAATTTATTGTTTTACCGTGGGGGGTGGGGGTGGGGAATACAAAACAGTAGAACAAACAAATGAAACAAAACAAAACAGAAACAGACCTTCAACTCTAACAACAAAAACAAACAAAGTTGTGTACAAAAAAGGAGGGGGAAATAACAGATTAACAGAGTTGGAAGGGACTTTGCAGGTCATCTAGTCCAACCCCCTCCCCAAGCAGGAGATCCTACATCTGCCTCCACCTAGGATTGAACTCACAACCTCCTAATGGTCAATTAAATTTCATATTTAACATTAGCAGAGATGGCGAAATGAACTGCTTTGATTAGAGATAATGTTCTAGGCAGCTTTATAAGAGTCTGGAAACCGTTGGTGGACTTTCTACACGTTAAATATAATGATGGATGGTTACCAGACAGATTTGAAAATTAGTGTAATGTTTAGCTCAACCTGTTGGCTGCTTTTTCTTCTCTCTCTCTCTGTGTGTGTGTGTGTGTGTGTGTGTGTGTGTGAGAGAGAGAGAGAGAGAGAGAGAGAGAGAGAGAGAGAGAGAGAGAGAGAGAGAGAGAGAGAGAGAGAGAGAGAGAGGATAATTTATTGCTTTTTTTTTCTTTCAGCACCTAGCCAGGGTGGATCTTACATGTTAAATGAAGGTCCATTTATTTTTTAGATCCTCCTCACCAACTGGGCTTTGACCCATTTGTCCTTCTCTCAACTTCTGCTCTGATAGGCTTTCAAACATGCAAAAGAATGCCCACTTTAAACAAACCCTGAACAATACCCAGACACGCCAAATCTGTTACAGCTATGGGGTGTTTGAGGGCTCTGGGAATTAATTGGACACCCACAGCCAGCCATCCTTAAAGCAAACAGCTGCATTTTCATACCCGGGAGAGAAAAGGAGGCAAAATAAAAGCTGGAGTCCTGATTTAAGCAGGCCTGACAGAGCTATTTAAAGGATTCCAACCATTAGCTGTCACCTCAATGGTCTCTCTTAATGCTGAGAGGAAAGGTGGTGATGGAACAATTTAGTCTGATTTCTGCTTTTTCTCTAAAAGAAATGGAGGCAGAGCTCCTTCAACTGAAACACTGCACAGATGGAAGCTTTTGTCTCCATTTAAGTTCTTCCAGCACATTTCTTTCCCTTGTTATTTCTCGGTGTATGAATAGGTATTAATAAGAAGATTGTGCAGGCACATCAAGACCCTTGAAAATACAATGATACAATCTCTTTAAGCAATTATATTGTGGTCCTTTCATTTCCACTTATGGGAGGGGTATCAAACTCAAGGCCCCAGGGCCGGATCCAGCCTGCAGGGTGCTTAGATCTGATCCGCAGGGCACCCCGGAGACAATGAAGGACCGGCCCACAGTGTTCCTCCCAGCGAAAAGAAGGTTCCCAACCTCCGTTTTTGGCTGCAACTGTCTCCTGCAACCCTCTGCCAGTCAAAACAGAGCTCAGGAGGCCGCGCGGAGAGCCCATTTTTGCTGACAGAGCGCTCAGCCCACCACAAGTGCTCCTGATACAAGTGATGTCGAGCTGGCCACGCTCACCCCAGCCATGTTCACTCAGGTCACACACAACCCTGATGTGGCCCTCAATGAAATTGAGTTTGACACCCCTGACTTATGGGGTCCTTTTGTTCTTTCTGTTGTTGAACAATGATCGTATCTCTCTGCAGTATTAAGAGCTATTGCCACAACACTGGCTATGCAGAAATATCTCAGAGACACATTAGCAGTGCGCCCCTGTGGAATGCAGTCAAAAGAAATTTTAGGTTGCAATCAAATCCTCAGTTATCTGGGATCAGGTCTTAGGGAACTGGTTAGACTTTAGGATTGAGTTGTAAGGCTTGCCAATAAATGTCTTTGACTATGCCACCATCTTTGTTGCTCTGGATAATTCTTATGAAACAGTTCTAGAAATGCATCCGCTTACTTGATGAACCAAATTTGCACAGAAGAAATGAACTATTACCGTAGATTTATATCCTGCCTTTATTTTATACGACTCATGGCAGCATACAGAATGCTCTGCCTTCTATTTTCCCCATGACAATAGCCCAATGAGATGGATTGGGCTGAGAGAGCAACTAGCTCAAAGTCACCCTGCCATCTTTCACATCTAGGAGGGGACTAGAACTCATGGTTCTCCTGGTTATAGTGCAGCACCTTAGCTACTATGCAAACTGGCTCTCAGTTTGTCAGTACATATAGTCCTCAATTTACAACCTGAATTGATCTTGGAATTATGGTCATAAGTGGCTTACCGTATAATGGGACCCAATTTTATCACCTTTTTTGCAACAGTCATTAAATTTTACCATTGGCCTTTTTTTTTTTTTCTTGCTAGAAACATGTAGGAGATGAACAGGCTGAGCTGAAGGGCAAGGTTAAATTCATCATCAGTTTGGAGTCATTACACAGCTGCAAGAGACCCAGGTCCAGCCTCTCAGTAACTCCAAACTGATGACACATTTAGCCCTGCCCTCTAGTTCAGCTTTGGCTCATCTCTTACAAAAATCAAAGTAAACACCGGAAATTAGCAAAAGATTGTTGAAAATCATGGTCCCATGAGCTACAAATACAAATCTACAAATAGCCATAAAGGTGAGCCAGTTGCCAATGGCCCAAAATGTGATCATGTGACTGCAAGATGTGCAGCTGTTGTAACTTTGAAATCAGTTTGTAGGTAGCTTTTGGGTGGCCACTAAGCAACCAATCATAAGTCAAGGTTAACACGTAACTTCCATCACCATGCTAATAAATGGGTAGAAAGATGGGAGGAAGTATGTGAACAGATCCAGAACTCTTGTTCCACAAATGAATGTTCAATTTTATTATTATCATTTCTAAAAAAAAAGAACCTTAGAAATATCCACTTCCACATTCTCACATAATTTTTACTGCTTAACTCAGAAAGAGTGGTGTTAAGATCATGGTGCAGAACAGTGGTGGGTGCCAGGAGGTACACCCCGGTACGGGCATACTGGTGGTAGTTGGGAGCAGTGGCCCCCATACCGGAATGGTGGCCTGTTGGGCCCACCACCTGCTCAAGTTCCTTACCACTTTTTGAGGAAAAGGGGCCAATTGTGCATGCTCACACAGTGTGTGGCACCTGCATGACCTTCGCTGAGCAGCTGAGTGTCACTGGGCCATGGTGTGCGCATTCATGTGCAGCGCATGTGCCTGACAAGCACACCCGGCCCCGTCACAGCATACTGGTTGCGATGGCCTCCAGAACCCACTACTGGTGCAGAAGGAAGTAAATGACTTCCCTGTTGCACTCTCAAAACTATAGTAGGTGTCTTAGGCCAGGTTTCTTTTTAGTCTACACCTAAATTTATAGGATGGAGTAAGGCAGGGATCCCCAACCCCTGGGCCGTGGACTGGTGCCGGTCCGTGGCTTGATAGTAACTGGGCCGCAGTGAGCCTCGGGTTCCATGTGACCGCCGAAAGCGCGCCTGGCCTACGTGACTCGACTCACCCGCTGGAGGCTCCCACCGGTCCGCGGAATGTTTTTTACATGAAACCGGTCCCTGGTGCCAAAAAGGTTGGGGACCCCTGGAGTAAGGGACTATCAAACTTTTTTTTTAAAAGACATATCTTTGATGTCCTTGGTACAAAAGTCAAAGGAATAATGTCACATACATGGGTCAAGTCCAATTTTCTTGATTCTTTTTCACCCTCTCGAAATTTCTTGCCATGTTCCTGTTTCCAAATGCTATAAACTTACAGATTTTAGTAATAGGGTTCTGGGGACTTTTTGGGGGAAAAAATGAATAAAAAAGGTTCAGAGCAGGAGTGGGTTCTGCCCAGCTTTACTGCCAGTTTGCTCACACATGCGTTTGCGCACATGTGCAGTTCAATTAAAAGAGTTCTGCACATGGGCAGAACTAAAAAGAACAAGATAGTGATGGTGGCAACAAGGGAACCAGTTCAGGGGCGTGGCAGGCCTGAGTCACTACTGGTTGCAGCAACCCAGGCCGCCATTCCACTACCAGTTTGGCTGACGTGGGCCAAACCAATAGGAACCCACCACTGGTTCAGGGTAAGGGACAACTCCTTGGCTGCCAGTCACCTTTTAATGTGTTAAGAAGGGGAATCATGACAAAAATTAGAAGGACTTGGAAAGGTTATAAATTTCACTAATGACTGATTTTTCTTTTCTTTCCCTGGTTGAATGTGAAGCGTGACATTTAATCCCTCTACCCATCTTGAGAAATCATTCCTACCCTCGCCAATTGTTGCTAAGCTGTAGAAGCATGCCAAACTAACTGCGTAGTGTTACCTCTGCCAGAATGTCTGATGGGAAGGGGGAAAGAACTGATTCAGAGACAGCCCTACAATAAGCATCACTTCTTGTGCCAGAATGATCATAGTGCATCCTCTCAATTGTTGCTTTTATGTACAGGGGAAGAAAAAAAAAACCTTGCACTTCCTACTAGAGGAATCTCCAGTGTTCTCGCCACATCAGCTGGCATCTGGCACTGGCACTCATTAATTTTCAAGGGTGGAGGGGAAGAAATCTGGTTCCTGGTCAGTTTGCATAATGAGATTTTTAGGTTTTCATGCATTTTAGATACACTTGGATGTGATTGTCTTTTCCTCCCAGAATTTTCTAACTTCCCAGAAGAGGAGGGAATCAACAGACCAGCTGCACAATGAACTCATTCCTTTCTCGCAGGGACTCCTGACTCAGGTGCAGCTATTTTGCCACATGGGTGGTGTTTGGCAATCAGGCAGGAGTGTTCATCGTGACCAGTGGTGGGTTCTGGATTCCGTTCCAACTGGTATGGTTGGAACAGTCCCGGTGTCACCGACATGCACGCACGCAGTGCATGCCTGCATCTACCTTGCCTGCGACACTTCCACAAGCCTCCACGACGCTCCAGCGGCTTGGCGGAGCATCATGCAGGCGCCATATGCACCATGCATGTGCGCAGAAGTGCCAAAAGCTTTTTTGTAACGCTCTCTACATGGGGCTCCCCTTGAGGTGCACTCGGAGGTTACAGCTAGTCCAGAACGCAGCCGCGCGGGTGGTCATGGGAGCCACAAGGCAATCCCACGTAACACCTCTCCTGCGTGAGCTACACTGGCTACCTGTGGCCTTTCGGGTGCACTTCAAGGTGTTAATGACCATCTTTAAAGCGCTCCATGGCTCGGGGCCTAGTTACATGCAAGACCGTATCCTGCCCCATACATCCCTTCGACCGATCTGCTCCCATAGAGAGGGCCTTCTCCGGGTGCCATCAGCCGGGCAATGCCGGTTGGTGACACCCAGGGGAAGGGCCTTCTCTGTGGCGGGCCCAACCCTCTGGAACGACCTGCCCCCTGAACTCCGTACCACCATTTAATTGGATTTTAATAATTGATCTATTTATGTACATTGTGTTTTAATTTGCCTGTGCGCCGTCCTGGGTCCTTTTGTAGGAGAAGGGCGGGGTATAAATTTAATAAAATAAAAAAATTAAAAATTAAAAATTAAAGCACAGATAAAGAGTGAGGGCAGGTGGGTGGGCCCTCCGCAGCACCCTACTGGAATGGTATCTGGTGCTCTGGGCAGGTTCCAGTACACGTACCGCCTGCAACCCACCATTGATCGTGACACGTATTTAAAAAGGGATGAGGCTTTGATTACATGGTTGTGACATCTTGACATTTCCTTCCTTCAACCTGACCTCACTGCATTTACTCTTGCCCACCTTCCCGCCTCTACAGTTAAAGGGAGCGAGTCCATTATGCAATAGACTTATTATGCAATGTGTAATGCAGATCTGTTCTGAAGAGAAACTAAATCTTCTAGTATTTTGTATCCAGGCATCTGAAATGCATTTATGAAGCAGACAGAGAAATGTTCACAGTTACAAAAGAAGGGATTTAAATAGAAGTAAACAGATTGGATTTTAGGAAGTAATTCTTAATAGCAATGGAGTTATTCAACAGCAGAAGAGGTGATGGACTCCCTCTCATTGGAGGTTACTTGGACATTTTTGGATGGCCATCTGTCAGAGGTCTGTAAATCTGTAGATTTCATCACTGGAAAGACTTAGACTTGATGATCTTTAAGATCTCCACCTATCTTCAGATTCCCTGAAATCATATTGCTTGCCTTCCTCCTCCTTCCTTAATGACCTTTGTCAAGAAACTAGTACAGCCAAAAGTTTAAAAGTGCTGTTCTGTATTTTATGAAGACCCAACTCCTAATTCCCTGACTTATTTGAAAAGTTTGACTTGGCTGTTCAATACAGGATTTGGTTATTAAATGTTCTCTCTAGGATGCCTTTGGCATTGATGGACAAATAATCTATGAGCTCCTGTGACAGGTCTCTGACAGCACATGTCTTAGGCAAAGATTAATTACAGGTATTCACAGGCTAAAGTGCCTTTTTGGTGACTAAAAATATTATAGGATCTGAATTATAGTTAAACATAGTTAATCACTTGGATGTCTATATCAGTTATTATCTAGCTTTTTTTAAGGACATGGAGATTCCTACTGTTTGCGCCACATTTTAAACTGCTTGGGAAGATTGTATCATGTTTTTATTTATATAACTGAAAATGGGGCTCCCTGCTCCTTCTTTGGCCAACCTAAGGCTACCTACAGTGGTTGGCTTCTCTGCCTCAGGGAAGACTAGAAGTTGTGGTCTCACAGTTACCAGCCCAGCCCCTTAATTATCAATGGGTGGTTGGACTAGAAGATCCCTGAACTTTAATGTTTACCACTGTCACCTTTAGATTCTTTCTCTTACTGGGTTTATGATTCCACTCAGGTTTTGATTATTGAAGTATCCGATGGGTGACCCTGAAAGTTCTCTTTGGGGAAATGTTGATTTTCTGAAAAGAGAGGCTTACATGAAGATTTTGAAATCTGTAGGGAAAGCTACTAGCTAAAACATGGCAACCATTCTCTGATAGAAGTTTGCACTTCCTTTTAGAGGGAGGGAAGGAGGGAGAGAGGATTTTAAAGCCATAAAGAAAGTAGAGATGACCAATTCATATTACTGGGTATGAGCAGGATTGACATTTTTATCCATGTTGCATGATTCTAGAGCAGGGGTCTCCAACCTTTGCAACTTTAAGTCTGAAGGACTTCAGCTTCCAGAATTCTCCAGCCAGCAAAGCTGGCTGGAGAATTCTGGGAGCTGAAGTCCTTCAGACTTAAAGTTGCAAAGGTTGGAGACCCCTGTTCTAGAGGGATTATTAGAGAAGAGTCAGCAATTTAACCCAACCACTTAGTCCTTAATCTCATGAAACAAAACACACAATAACCTTTAGAACAGACACCTAGCTTGGCAAGTGAGCTTCCAGGACTGTAGAAATCCATTAGAGACACTTATATTCCAGGATTCGCCTTTTCAAGTCTTAGGTATACCAGTGAAGGGCTTTGTGCTGCTGTTCCAAGTTTTTTTTTTATCTTGAACTGAGTTGGCAATGTCAGCAGTAGAAACCAACAGAAGGTGGCAAATGTGGATGTCATGTCCTTAGACTTCAGTAAGTCATTTGAGAAAGTTGATCATTTCCTTTCTAAACAAATGGAACAAGATGGGATGGAAAGTCCCACTTCTAGCTGGTTGTTGGTTTGTTGTTGGTTTAATCATTTGACTCATCATATAGTCCTTAATAGAGCCTATGGCTACATGGAGGGAAGTATGCAGAAGACGACTTCAGGATTGTGACCTAGACCCAGTGTTCTTCAACTTTTTCATAAATGAGTTAGTTGTGGGGAGAAAAAAATAAGATTTGCATAAACTGACAGGAGGGAGGCTAACACTTCAAAAGACAGGCTACAGCAGGGGTGTCAAACTGGATTTCTTTGAGGGCCAGATCAGCATTGTATTTCTCCTCAGTGGGCTGGCCGGGGGTGGGGGGAGATGACAGATGCCTCCTGCAGCAGCCTGCCAGCCAAAATGGTGTACGGGAGATGCATGTGCCCCCCCCCGCAGCCCATTTTTGGCCTGGACAGCCTCCTACAGCACTTTGCCAGCCAAAATGGGGTGTGGGGGACACATGCCCCATTTTAGCTACCAGAGACACCACGGGCCAGTTCTTTACTATTTCCAGGCCGGCCCTGCAGGCCAGATTTAAACACCCTGTGGGCCAGATTCAGCCTTGAGTTTGACACCCCTGGGCTTCTGGTTCAAAAGGAATGTGGTAGGTTTGAACTTCAGCCATTTTTAAAAAATAGTACAGAGGTAAGTAATCTAATATTTTACAATTAGATAAGAAAAAACTAGATGTAAAGACACAACTTAAACTGCAGATGTCTCAGCAGTAATATTTGTGAGAAGGATCTGGGTGTCCTGGTAAACCACAGATTAAGCATGAGCCAGCAAAGTGTCTCAGCTGCCAAGAGAGACAATGCAGTCTTGGTCTGCATCAAGAAAGGTACAATACTGAGATCAGAGGAAGGGAGTTCCACCCTGTGCTTCCTTATTCAGACTGCACACTGAAAACTGTCCAGTATAGATCACCATAATATAAAAAAGATGCTGAGAAACTGGAAAAAGCACAGAGTAACGAAGAGTGAGTGTCTTGGAGATCAATCTCATGAAGGAACACTTAAAGGAACATTACATGTTTAGCCTGGAGAAGGCTGCAGGGAGATATGATAGCAGTCTCCCAATACTTGAAGAGCTTCGTGTGAAAGGGGGGTTGGAGTTATTCTCCTTACTGTAATAAGGGTAAAACAAGAATTAATAGAGGGAAGCAGGATCCAATCTGGGTCAGTCACCAGGGTCAAAAGGTTGGTCTTCTGAGCTTTCAGACTCGTGCTGGAGCCCATCCTCAGCAGAGTGTGTGTTTTAGGCTACTCTCAAAGCCTACTTTCTGCTAGAGAGAAGTTCCCTGGCGATGGGCTCCAGCATGAGTACGAAAGCTTGGAAGACTAAACCTCTGGGTCCCGGTGACCGATCCAGATTGGATACTGCAATATCCTAGGATATTATATTCATCTTCATTGATAATGGGGGAAAGCTTTATAGAGGGAGAATCAACCTGGAAACAAGAGCTATTAAGCAATAGAACAGCTGGAGTTGAGCATGATGAACTGCAGTGGTGCAGTGGTTAAAGTGCAGTACTGCTGGCTACTTCTTCTGATCACCAGCTGCCAGCAGTTTGGCAGCTCGAATCTCACCAGGCTCAAGGTTGACTCAGACTACCATCCTTCAGAGGTGGGTAAAATGAGGACCCAGATTGTTGAGGGCAATGTGCTGACTCAGTAAACTGCTTAGAGAGGGCTATAAAGCACTGTGAAGCAGTATATAAGTCTAGGTGCTATTGCTATGATGATTCCAAGCAAACTTTTTACTGAAAGTTTGAAACAATGGTTGGACAGCCAGTTGTCTGGGATGGTATAAGGCTGGTCTTAAAGAAGACCACTTTGATTCCTTCTAAGTTTATGAATCTGACAGTTGACCAATAAATTTCTGGATTCAATCACTATTTGGTTCACATATGAAATGACTTTCTTGGGGACTCTCCAACTAATATGCAAATGAAGCATAATTATGCTTCAGGCATCATATTTTTCTGAATTTAGCAATACTCATAACAAACCAAATGTCTTCAAAAATCTGATATACAGTATATAGAGATACATATTTTAAACACACTTATTTTGTTACCTTTTTTTCTAAGTAACCTTCAGTTCTCTGGACTGATTACAGTGATTGAAAGCATGTACAACAAGAGACCCATCTTCTTAGTAATTTTTTATATTCTGCATTTTGTATTTTTTTATAATGTTCATAGCATTTACCCACTATGAAATTGCTAACTATTGCCAGATAGTTGTATGTCTTAGTTGTTACTTGCCAATAAATTTCAATTCTCTTTGGTGGAAAAGTGGAATATAAATCAAAATATTTCATAGTTGCAATTCAATAGTGTCATGTGAATCAGCCCAGCTTAAAGGTCAACCAGGGCTGGAGTTTTCCCAAGATTAGTCATCCAGTCTATCAAGGGTCAAGAAGCATTCTGTGTTCTCAGAAAACATTTTTTCACACTTGCTGTCTTGGTGAGCATTAGCTGAGATTCACATCAGATTTGATTTCTGAGATTAACAGAAGAGCATCATATTTCATGGTCTGGGGTTTGTAAAGCACAGGGTTGAGCTAATAATGCATGTAGGCATGATAAGTACCCACATTTTCCTCTTCATGTTGGCAGAAATTATGTTGTTCAAAGGCCTGATCGCAAATAGCCATGATAATCAGATACGTTTTATATTGATTTTCTTTTCTTATCACACAATAATCATATAATGCGGTGAAATGTTGTGTCACGGCTATTAAAGCATGCAAACACATTAGTATAGAATTAGATCTGCAATGACAAAGACTAAATATTATGCCTGGGGTGAGTTATTTTCTAGCTGTATCATTAGAATTTTCCATACAATTGTTAGTAGATTTTTATTAAGCCATATTTTTGTAATACACTCTGCTGTCCAACTCTTTTATTCTTTTGATCATTGATTTAATAATTTTCAATAGTTTCAAGAAGAAACTAGACATCCATTTGTCAGTCTGGAATGGCATAGGGCACATGGGTTGATTTAGAAGACCTCCAAGGTCCCATCCAACTCTGTTCTAGTCTAATTTCAAATTTCATGAAATATAGTAGAATAACAGAGTTGAAAGGGACCTTGAAGGTCTTCTAGTCCAAACCCCTGCTTACATAGGAAACCCTACACCACTTCAGACAAATAGATATCCAACATCTTCTTTAAAACGTCCAACGTTGGTGCATTCACAACTTCTGGAGGCAAGTTGTTCCATTGATTAATTGTTCTAAATGTCAGGAAATTTCTCCTTAGTTCTAAGTTGCTTCTCTCCTTGATTAGTTTCCACCCATTGCTTCTTGTCCTACCCTTCTTGCCAGTGGCTTTGGAGAATAGTTTAACTCCCTCTTTTTTGTAGCAGCCCCTGAAATATCGGAACACTGCTATCGTGTGACCCCTGGTCCTTCTTTTCATTACATAGACAACAATTATTGGTTGAATTTTATGTTTACCAACAAAGAAATAAAGGGAAATAGTATAGATCTATTTCAAACTATTTAGCTCTCATCAGTTAGCCATACCCTTCTGGGATTCAAATCCCAGCGACTTGCATATTAGGTAGATGTATTAACCTCTAAGCTACATGCTCTCCTCGCTTTGTCAGCTATACCAGGGGAGAGATTAAGTGGGTTTTTTTCTGGTGGGACCAGTCTCTCAGGGCAATCAGGGCTTTATCATTTTTGTGCTCCATCCCATAATTGGGTAGACCAGGTTGCCCTGATAGATCAGTCTCACAGGAGAAAAAAACATATAATGATGGATTGGTATGAATTTGACTTTATAACATAAAAGCCTTCATTGGAGAGGTGACAGTTTGTTATGCTTCTTCTATTTGGTCAAGACACAAACCCCTAAAACTGAAGTCAAGAATTATCAGGTTGGAATGGATGACAAAGTCATGAATGGATGGATGGGAACAAGGAAATACAGTACAGAAAAAAATGATATCCAAGAAATAATGAATGAGAATGATGACTGTTAAGTATCAGTATAAAAAAAGATCTGAATGTTTCAAAAACATACTTGAAACATGAAGTTAAAAGACAAAGAGGAATCCAAGTATTACTTAGGCTGGAACTTATGGTACAAATGGCTAGAGGAAAGAGGGAAAAAATAGGAAAGCAATAAAAGGAGGAAAAAAGATCATGAGACCAGAAAATAAATACAAAACCACAGAATTAACAAGATAGGAAAAATATAAGATAGATTGTATATAAAAATAGTACGAAATAAGAAATATAAGAGAATCAAATGTATACATAAGATGCATTGTATGGAATCAATAGAGATAAAAGATATGTAAAATATGTATATGTATAGATATAGATATAGATGTATAAGGTATATATGTATAGATAAAAGAAACATACTGCATATTTAAAGATGTAGAAGTGTTGCAAAAATGATATAAATGTATGTTAAACAATTTTTTAAAAAGGAACATGAGGTTAATTGTGTTTGACAAAGGAATGAACATGCATTTGAAAGTATGACCAATTTGATTATTTATTATATAATTTATTAATTTAATTTGTATACAAATTAAATATAATGTAAGATACACCATTTTGCTGTAGAATTCGGAATAGATTGTGTTTGATTGTTTATTATATAAGGGAAAAATAGGTAATGTAAGATTTTGGGGTAGAATTCGGAATGGATTGTGCTGAAAACTGACATGAATGAAAAGCAAAAAAGTGAAAGGAAAGGAGAACAATCTCAAAAACAGAAAACACGAGTGCAGCATGAAAAAATATCAGAAGCCAAATTTCTCTCCGAACAGAAAGAATAGAAAATGTATGTCAGGAAAGAGGGTGTGAAAGCTACTTAAAAAAAATAAGTTACAAAGTACTAAAGTAGGGTGTTGAGTCATGCTAAGTGAGAAGCGTGAAAAGGAAAGCTTTTTGGAAAGATGATGATGGAGACTTTGATTGACAAAAAAATACATATAACAGAACAATTGCTGCAAAATGTGGGGTGGGATCAATCTATTATATAACGTGCGTAGAGAAAAAGAATTGTAGTTAAAACAGTAAGGCCTTGTGAAGAATAAAAAGGAGAGAGAAAATGATAAAACTTTTGATCTGTTTTGGAAGGGCACGAAGATGATTAGAGAAAGAGCTTCTCTCAAAATCAGTGGAATGAAAGACAAGCATGATTAAATTGTTTGGGATGAAACTAATGTTAGGAAATACTGGAAGAAATATTTTAGGGATCTGAATGGAATGCTGGTATGGAAATAGAATTTTTTGATATGTAAGAAAGTGATGCTATAATTATTAGGTAAAGGTTCCCCTTGCACATATGTGCTAGTTGTTCCTGACTAGGGAGTGGTGCTCATCTCTGTTTCAAAGCCAAAGATCCAGCGCTGTCCAAAGACATCTCCATGGTCATGTGACCAGCATGATCAAACACTGAAGGCACACAGAACACTGATACCTTCCCACCAAAGGTGGTTCCTATTTTTCTACTTGCATTTAGCATGCTTTTGAACCTGTTTTCCCAAAAATAAGCCCTAGCGTGTTTTACATATATACCAAAATAAGCCATACTTAAGAGCCTGCTCTGTCAGCCAGCCACCCACCCACCCATTCCATCTGGTTGCTTGTGGTGGCATGGCCATGAGGCAAGGCTGAGTGTTCAGTATTGCCAGCATTCAAACTGATATAACAGTGTTAGGTCTTATATCTAATCTGTTATATTATGAACACTAAAAAGTTCAATAAATCAAAGGTGCTACCTGCAAATATGTTTTTAAAAACCAAGAAGGATAATATTGAATGAAGTCATCCAAAATTTGATACCAGTCAAAAATATGTATAATTTGGATATAATTCAGGATTCAGAGAGCCAAAATCCCCATCCTTAACTGATAAGTTTTTCAATGATATTTTTGGATCAAAACAAAAGCTCATAGAAATTTAGAGAACAATGTGTTGTGATTTTTAAAACGTTTTCCAGATATGTATGGAAATATGATGCATAATTTAAAGAATCCTCGAAATTAGACTCATTTTTAGAACATTTATCCTATTTCAAAGGGAACAAGAGTTTCACTTACTGTATCAATATCCATAGAAATCTCTTTCTTATTCACATTTAATATAATTTGAGAAAGATCACATGGGATAAGAATATCTAAATAATTAATAAATCCAATATACTGTAAATGCAGAACACATAATTACTTAAAACTCTAGCTATCAATTCCAATTTACAGCAATTAATAGAGTGTCTTGCAACTCACCCAAACCTCATTAATCAAGTTCAACAAGGCCAACATTGAAGCATGATGCTCCGATATATTTATATATATATATTTCTTTAATGTCTTTGCCTTATAGTTTCTGCACTTGGTATATTGCTTTCCCTGATGAAAACAGTGTAAGGGCTACCAGAATGCAACAATTTCAGTGTACAGGCCACCTAGAGAGCAAATTCAGCCCAGATCCTTCAAAATACTTCTAGTGCCGCAATTTGAGATACACAGTCTCAGTGACAGGGATTGTGTGTGGAAGTCACCTTCTCGAAATGTGAATCAACAAATGGGAGGTATATTGATTCCTTTTGAACGTGATAAGTCAGGATAATAATATTGAAGTGGTGAAAAAGCTGTGGGCAATTAAGAAAGTACAGCATGCTGTTGGTCCTTCACTATTAATGAAGCAGTGTCCATCAAGAATTGGGAAGATAGTAATGGTAACTCCCCTCTTTGCATATATTCTTCACAACCAGCCCTTGAAAAATTGCCTAACACAAGTGCCCATAATAATAATAATAATAATAAATTGAGATTTATTAACCGCACCCTCTCCCCACAGGGACCCAAAATATCATTTGCGGTAGTCCCATCATGAATCCAAAATCCTAGCATGCTCCTAGTCCTTCTTAATCAGATAAAACAAATTAAATGACTTGAAGAACCAAGAGACCAGGGGTGGGCTGCTATCGGTTGGCCTAGGTTCGGAAGGACCCATAGCTAACGTTATGGCTGGTTCAGAGACCCTCCAAATCCCACCCCTGACTGGCCTCGCCCACCCTTCCCCTCCCCAGAGTCTACACGCACCCCATTTTGGAAGCGAGGTAAGTGCAGGGCCCGCACGGAAGCTCAGGGAGGGGGGAAACGGGGTTCCTGGAAGGTCTCCAGAGCCCAGGGGGCAGTTTTCGCCCTCCCAGAGGCTGATGGAAAGCCCATCATGGCGACACCCACCCAGCAACCAGGCAGAGAACCCATTGCTGAAATATTTGAAGCCCACCACTGCAAGAGAGGCTTAATTTACCCTACAGGTATCTTGTGTTGAGGCTTGGTTTCTGAGTCTAACAGCTAAGGGAATACTAAATAAATTCTGCCTCTAGCCCTATAGACCAGTGATGGCATGCGGAGCCATTTGGCAGGGCACGCGAGGCGTGTGCTGACCAGCTGATTCAGCTATTTTTAAAGCCATTTTTTGCCCTCCCCAAGCTTTATGGGAGCCTGAGGAGGGCGAAAACAGCCCCCCATGCCCCTGGAGGCCCTCCGGAGGTTTCAGGAGCTTCCCTGAAGCCTCCAGAGGACTAAAAATGACCCTACGAGCAAACGGGAAGTCACTTCCTATAAAGGCTCTGGAGCCTGGGGAGAGCGATAAAAGCATGTAAAAAATGGGGGGAGCACCTGTCATCTATGCATGCGCACTGGGGGAGCACGCATTGCATTATGAGTGTGGCACGCTGGCACACGACCCCCCTGTGCTTCCCCCATTTATGGCACATGAGCCTAAAAAGGTTCGCCATCCCTGCTATAGACTATTCTATGCCTGCTCCCTAACCTAATATTGAGCATAATTGACCACATCGCCTTATGTTTATTTTCCTTATTGGTCCCTAAGCAGTTCAGCTGCAAATGTATCAGCCTTTATATTTTGGAAATGTTTGTGTTCACATCTGAATGCTGATAATCTCAAATAGATTTCAAGAATGACTAAAAATAAATACTCATTTTCCCACACCTCAAATTAACACCAACGACTGTTGACAATCACATTTAGGTGTCCATCACTGTTTTCTGATTTGGAAGTATATCCAGAAAATTTGTCTTGCACTTTCAACATTCATATGTGTGCACTTGGCATGCATCAAAATGTGGAGAAGAGGAGGAATTTACTAAGGTATTAATTTATAAAATTGCCTTCATGAACCCTGCTCTCTACCTATGAACATTGCACAATTTATTAAGCGTTATTTAATTAGGATGATTTTTTATTTTAAAAAAATCATTTCTAAAATGTCGAATTGATGGAGAATTCTACTTCTGCAATTAAATTAGTGTGGGAACTGACTACTGTATTCTGTAGTTACCTGAGTCCTTAACTGTTTGCTTTTACTTTCTTGATAAGATTAATGTTTGTGCCTTGAATGTTGGCACTTAGTTGAAAGAAGTGGTACAGAAAAAAAAAACTCCCAGCTCTTCATCTTTAAGATGCTAGTGTGTTTCTGCCACCGCTTTTATATTCATCTGTGCAATAAAATGTGTATTGTGCAGAATGCTTTTGACGTTCTTGAATGAAATTTACAAGGTAACTTTTTAATACTCTTCTCTAGTGTTCGTAAAGTAAGTCCTCCAGGAAAAGGAAAGCCACTTTTCATTTTATGTATTGTATTTTTGTAGCACCTGGGTCCCAAAAGGGACCCTGACAGTTTATATCAGGTATGCCCATGTGGCCCTGAACAATTAATAATGCGGCCCCATGAGATTTTAAACTTTTAACATTATTATGTGCAGAGGTAGGTTGCTGCCGATTCAGCCCGGATTGGCCGAACCAGTAGTAGCGGCGGCAGGAGGCTCTGCCCACCTTCCCGGACGCTTCTGCGCATGCATGGAAGCGTCATGCGTGCACAGGAATGAGCATGGGAGCATGCCCAAGCTGGTAGTAAAAGAATTAGCAACACGCCTCTGATTATGTGATTTATATACATTAAGTATATTATATATTTTATATGCAGCCCAGGAGTGAAATCTACTTACCTTCATTACCGGTTTGCAAATGTGAGCGTGCATTTCTTACTACCAGTTCGGGCAAATGGGTCTGAACCGATAGCATTTCACCCCTGCTGCAGCCCCAAACAATTCCTCTTTACTCAATGCAGTCAAGTCAAGTGAAAAGTTGGACATCCATTGCTCATATCGTAAAATTTAAAACATCATCAAAAACAACATAAAAATAATACTGTGATCAAATGAAAATTGCAAAGTGCAAATAAGTGTAATGGCTTTCTAAACAAGCCATGTTTGTGAGGCTGCCTGAATCCCTACTTTACAGCAGGGGTTCTCAACCTGTCGGTCGTGGCCCACTATTCGCCACCAGGCTGTGTGAGCGGCTGGCTGGTGTGCACACATGCGTATGCAAGCACAGTCCCACTTGCATGAGTGTCGCAGGGGCTCAGGGCCCCACTCGTGCAAGCTCCATAGGGGCTCGCAGCCCTCCTCGTGCAAGCGTCATGAAGGTTCACAGTCCACTTGTGCGAGCCTCACATGGGCTCATGGCCCCACTCATGTGAGCAATAGTATATGTATCATACATACAGTACACATGCACGCTTCCCTCCCACAGACCCATCCCTTTACAATCAGAGGAACTCTGCTTACAGGTGCAATAATAGGAATTTCTCTTTCAATAGCAAAATATCTCCCCAGTCTTGAAATTCATGCCTAAAGGAAGTATTTGGGTTATGAGACATGTGAAGTCAGAGGTTCATGATAAAACTCCCAGTGCTTCAGCCCAAAGCTCTGTCGGCTAAGGATCTTTTTTCTCACACGGGCCAATCAGAGGATTTTAGGAAATCTTTGGAGCAAAAAAACACCTTATCCATCTGAATCTCTTACCAATAAAGAGCAAGAAAGTTTTTATTTATATAAAATGTGTTTATATAATCTAGTAAATCTGATAATATTCCAAACCAAAAAGCAGAGCCGAGGCCCCATAGAACTAGAACATATATGGACATAAAGGTTCTGCAGAAATTGAACTATTCAGTAGAGGGCAGCAATGATGCACAGCTCTTTGCTTCCATCAAGTGGTTGTCTGGATTTTGCATCTCAGGTGGGTTTGCCACCTTTAATTGCCACAACATGGGGCATATTATGGCACAGTGGTTAGAATGCAGTACTGCAAGCTACTTTTGCTGACTGCCGGCTGCCAGCAGTTTGGCACAAATCTCACGAAGCTGAAGGTTGACTCAACCTTTCATCCTTCCAAGGACAATAAAATGAGGACCCAGATTGTTGGGGGCAACATGCTGACTCTAAACTGCTTAGAGAGTAAAGCACTGTTAAGTGGTATATAAGTCTAGTGCTATTGCTACTTATAAATTATGTTGCCTCATCAAATAATACTTCCCAAATCTGTAACCCAGTATCATACCTACAGTACATATTTGAACTTCCTAAATTCAGGAACCAGCATAGCACTTGTTGAACTTTCTAGAAGTATTAATTAGGAATGAAGCAATTTAGTCAAGTATGATTTAGGGCCTCAATGGAGATAATGAAATCATTGTCCCCCTTTTTTTTAGCTTAGATTGACTCTCTAAAAATGTGTTAACTTCAGCACTATTTTGTAATTAAATATTGATTGATTTATTCAAACAGTCAAACATTATTGTAATTATCACTAAAGAGTTGTAATGTGAAAGTTATTGAAATTGGAGGCTTTTACATTTTATTTCTATTTGACCTCTCTATTTACATATTTTTCTTATACATGGATTTTAAAAATCTGCCAAATTAAGATAACACTATACAGAAATGATGAAATAGTCCCTGTAATCATACATTCCATAATATATTTGATCATGTAAGTCAGGTGAAATCCAGCAGGTTCCAACAGTTTTTGGTTACCTGTTAGTGGAAAGTTTGAGTAGTTTGGAGAACTGGTAGCAGAAATTCTGAGTAGTTCAGAGAACCGATTGTAGAAATTTTGAGTAGTTTGGAGAACTGGTAGCGGAAATTTTGAGTAGTTTGGAGAACGGGTAGTGTAAATTTTGAGTAGTTTAGAGCAGGGGTCTCCAATCTTTGCAACTTTAAGTCTGAAGGACTTCAGCTCCCAGAATTCTCCAGCCAGCAAAGCTGGCTGGAGAATTCTGGGAGCTGAAGTCCCTCAGACTTAACGTTGCAAAGGTTGGAGACCCCTGGTTTAGAGAACCGATAGCAGAAATTTTGAGCAGCCACCTCTGGCTGGCCCCAGAGTAGGGTGGGAATGGAGATTTTGTAGTATCCTTCCCCTGCCACAGCCACCAAGCCACACCACTCTCACCATGCCACGCCCACAGAACTGGTAGTAAAAAAAAATAATTTCACCACTGATGTAAGTGTTATGTCTCTCGGTGTTATTTTGGCTGCAAAAATCTGTCTAAGACAGGGAACCCCAATCCCCGGGCCTTGAACCATTCAGAACTGGGCCGTGAGGTGGTGGATGAGCACATGCGCGTGCATCCCCACTTGCATGAGCAGCAGACAAGCACACACGTGTTCCATTTGCACTGAGCTGTGGTGGCACAGTGGTTAGAATGCAATTCTGCTGACTGTCAACTGCCAACAGTTTGGCAGCTCAAGGCTGAATCAGCCTTCCATCATTTCGAGGTTGGTAAAATGAGGAGCCAGATTGTTGGAGGCAACTGGCTGACTCCTTAGAAAGGGCTGTAAATCATTGTGAAGTGGTATATAAATGTAAGTGCTATTGTTACTGCAAAAGTGGTGGGTACACATGAAAATGGAGCAGCGCATGCGTGCCCTTGCCCACTACTCGTACAGAATCATCTCTTCCCACCCCCCGCCAGTCCACAAAGCCAGAAAGGTTGGGAAACTCTGATCTAAGAGAGATGGATAGAAAACGAATATCCTCACTGACAGCCTTATAACGCAATAATTTTCTTTTCTTTCTAGACCCTTTCTTAAATATTTCATAGTCTAGAATTTCCTGTGTTTGCATAAAAATTGCACAGAGTTAACATGTCCATTGCATTACTAAGCAATAAGATTTATTTATTTACATACAGGGCAGTGGTGGGTTTCAAATTTTTTAGAACCTACTCTGTAGGTGTGGCCTATTTTGTGGGCGTGGCTTGGCAGTCATGTGACAGGGTGGGAGTGGCCACCTTTTAAAATGTGGTGAAACTCATTTAACAACGCTCTTGCTTAGCAACCAAAACTTTGGACTCAATTGTGATGATAAATTCTTCCTTCCTTCCTTCCTTCCTTCCTTCCTTCCTTCCTTCCTTCCTTCCTTCCTTTCCTTTCTTTCCTTTCTTTCCTTTCTTCCTTCCCTCCTTTCCTTTCCTTTCCTTTCTGTTGGGTCACTGGCAGCGGCGGGCCAGATTTATTTCCAGGTACGCCGGAGGAACCTCTTCTCACCAGTTCTCTAAATTTCACCAACCGGCTCTCGCGAGTAGGTGCGAGCCTGCAGAAACCCACCACTGATACAGGGAATCCCCCGTTAACGACAGCAATTGGAACCGGAATTGCTGTTGTTTTAAGCACAACATCGTGTGATCATGCTTCTTACCAAGAGCAAATCCAGTACTCCTTATTGCCATCATTAACCAAAACACTGCACATTACTAAGTGATGATGTCATGTAGTTGCCATTTTACAATCTCCTGCTGAATTTCCAATTAAATTTTGCTTATTGAAACCTGGCAAATGTGACTCTATGTCAACCAGAACTCCGAGGACCCATCATAAGCAGCACGTGTTCAGTGCTGTTGCAAGTTCAAACGGTCACTGATTCAGTAGTTATTAATCAAGGAACACTTACACTGTCATGATTTCTTCAGTCAGCTTACGAATCTTTTTTTTTTAAGTCTTAAAATATTTTTAACATGTACATGCCAAATGAGCAGAATCACAAGAAAAGAAACACCTTAATTTCAGGTCTACCCATAGTTTTCTGTCTTGTAGAAATGGATACTATCTGCATGCTAGTTGCAGAAAGAATTCCGGGAATGTAAACATAGCTAAGATCGTTGTTCTTTTAAATGGATTTATTGGGAGCTCTGTGGTTTTGAAATGTAGAGGTGTATGTGTGTATATACATCAGAGGTGGTATTCAGCACGTTCTGACCAGTTCTGGAGAACCGGTAGCAGAAATTTTGAGCAGTTCAGAGAACCTGTAAATACCACTTCTGACTGGCCCTGCCCCCCATCTATTCTCTGCCTTCCAAGTCCCAGCTGATCAGGAGGGAATAGGATTTTGTAGTAACCTTCCCCTAGAGTGGGGAAGGAATGGAGATTTTACAGTATCCTTCCCCTGTCATGTCCACCAAGACACACCCACCAAGACACGCCCAGAGAACCAGTAGCAAAAAATTTGAATTCCACCACTGATATACATATGCATACCCAAGAAGAATTAAGTATAAACAAGAATTCCTAGCAAAAGAGCGTTTCTGCAGTGAAATCATGATTATCAAACCCTTCTCAGAGGTATTTGGATGGCTGATGTAGGAACAGAAAAATTGACTCAGTCTATCTTTGATCTGGCTCAACGTGGCTCTTACTGGGTTAATACCTTAATTGATATTAGTAAGCTAATTGCTTCCCCATCAGAGCTCTTAAGTAACGTATGAGGTTACTATCAATTTAAAATATATATTTTGTTGATTGTATTTCATTTTTTTTTTAATTACACAAGAAAAGCCTCTAGAACAAATGTTTGTTTAATGTTATTGCAACAGCTACAATGCAATACTCCTTTGTAATTACCCCTGCTGTGTTATTATTATTATTTTTTAAAGGAATAAAATGAAATTTGTTTAAACTTATACTTTAAAATAAAAACTCAAAAGGCATGAGTTTGCAAAACACATTCACGATGCAATTTTGAGAACCCTGTCAAGAGATCACTAGGCGTAATGTTCTTCCTTCGCTTGCTGCGAATTGAGGTCTTAACATTTTGTAATGAACGAAGGTTTTGGTTAACCTTGGCTCTGGCAGACCTCATTAAAATAGCAGCCTGTCAGTTTCAAGTTTTAAAATATCAGTCCTGTCAGTTTTATATTCAATAGAATAATCGAGAATTTTATTTAGGATATATTTTGTATGGGAGTTGGTGTGTCCCAAGTAGTGGGGAAAAGAAAGCGTTAGTCAATATTGCCATCTAGAGGACGAGAAAATCTCAAGTCTTCTCATACATGAAGGGAGCAGTAGCAATTCTTGAAAAAAATCACACACACACACACACACACACACACACAGGACTTGGACTACCAGAACTGAAGAGCGCAGTAAGGTATTTTTATATGGGAATTATTTCACATGATTATGGTTAGTCACATACAGTTAGAATTTTAAACCTTTGCTCCTGTTTCTGTTATTTTGTTTAGTTCTGTTGCCTCACTTTCTGTCTTCATGATGGGCTTTACATACAAATCATTATCCAGCAGTCCCAGAAATGCCTAATGTTGAAGTTCTATACGTTTATTTATTACCGTAGATCAGTGTTTCTCAACCTTGGCGACTTTAAGTCCTGTGGACTTCAACTCCCAGAATCCCCCAGCCAGCTGTGATGTTTATCCCGCCTTTATTACTTTATAAGTAACTCAAGGGCATCGGACATTTATTTTTAAAAAAGAAATAAAGTGAAATGAAATTTCTTAAAAGTTATACATTTAGTTTGCAAAATGCATTCATGGTGTAATCCTCTTTCCTCCCCCAATTTTTACCCTAACAAGAACCCCGGGAGGTGGGTTGGGTTTAGAGAAAAAGTCTGATCCAAAATTACCCAGCGAGCTTTCATGCCTAGGTCAGAGCGAGAATTCTTGGCTGATTTTTCTAGTCTGATGTATTAATCACTAGACCAGGGATAGCTAACCTTTTTGTCGTCGCGTGCCAATGTGACCCCTATGCGCACCCTGCACACATGACTCCCCGTGTCCCGTCCCTCTGCACATGCATGCATGACCCCTGATGCGCACCCTACCCCCCACAAATGTTAGCATGTCTCCTACATGTGCCCCAGGCCCCACGCATGCATTGCAGAGACCCCCAAAAAACAACTGTACATCAGGAGAAGCATGTGCATGCATGGTGGAGCTGAGCTGGGGCAACGGCTTGCGTTGCCGCAGAGAGGGCTCTGCGTGCCATAGATTTGCCATCACAGCACTAGACCAAACTGGTTCTCATCACATATTACAGAAATATCAGCAATAATACGTACAGCAACTTCACAATTTCTGCATTAATCACTGCATTTAATGTAGTTAAACCCAGTAAATGTATCTTGGAGAGCCACGCAAAGATCTTGATCAGACCTTGTACTCTTCCATGGTTTCTAGTTGTGTTTTCTTGTGTCTTTCAAGTGAAAAGATCAATAAGGATCAGCAAGGGATAATATGCATTAAAAAGATACAGCGGCCCTTCTAATAGCTCGATTCTGTTAGTAGTTGTGGGTGTGGTGAATTCATGATGGTAACTTAAATCCATTTCTGAAGGAACAAGAGCAAAAATGTTGCCTCATAGAGATGACAATGCTTTAGTGAAATCACAATCACTGCTCAGGAGTTGCTGCATGTTTTTAGATGCAATATATATAGGGAGATGTACACAGTTTTGACGACCAGCCGAGTGGGATTTCACAAGTGTTTAATCTCTACCTACGTGGGGCTTGATATCAGCAAATACCAGATTGTGGATATTTATCTTATACCCGAATTTATTGGTAAAGATTGGGACATTCAGCTATTGAAGATGTGAACTCTTCCTGAAAGTTCAAGAAGGGAGAAAGATGTTTCTTCCACATATAGAGAGATGCATCCTAAAGCAATGGTTTCCAACATTGGTGTCCCCATTGGGAGGGGTATAGGGGAACCAGACCACGCAAGTGGCAGGTCAGTGCACATACATTGCAGCTCAACTTGCATGAGAGACAGGATGGCGCCACTCAACTTGCAAAAGTCGAGCTGCCTGTGCATGAGTGTTTGCCAACATTCCCATATTTCAAAGCCTATGATTCTCCACCAGCCAAGTTAGCATAACTTGGGTTGTTGAAGCTTGGCCACCGGTATATGTCATTCAAAGATCCCAGCCTGCATGGCCACAGGCCTTTATCCTGTAGCTTGATCCTGATCCTAATACATAAGTCATATTTATTGAATTATTTGAATATTCTTTTCAGAAATAGGCTTTTGGGGCTTTTTTTTAACCAAATACCTTCCCTTTGTCTTGCGATTAGGTAATTGACATTAAAGAAAAACTAAAACTTTCCAAAAAGTTCTGGTCTTCATTACCCTACACCATCTGTAAGGAAGAAACAGTGACTGCTGGCATGTCTAATGAAGAGGATTGTTGGAATGGACACACCAAAGCTAAGTAAGTGAAAAAAAAACAATAAAAACAATATTTACCGATGAAAATCCCATGTAAGTATCTAGAAGGCTTTGCTCTGCTTTGCAACACTTTGTCAACTGAACACAAGGAAAAACTGGCATTCTTTGTCCATAGCTAATGAAAACTATCTCTCTCCATTGTAATTGTAATTTCCCTTAAAATAAGAGCCAACTGGAAAATAAGTGCTAGCATGGTTTTTCAGGATGCTTGTAATATAAGCCCTACTCCCAAAATAAGCCCTAGTTAAGCCCTAGTCAGCCAGCTGGGTGCATTTATTACCGTATTTTCCCCAAAATAAGACCTAACCAGAAAATAAGCCCTAATGCGTCATTTGGAGCAAAAATTAATAGAAGACCCAAGAAGCACGGTACAAATGCCAGAAATTCCAGCTTCTTGGAGTTGTGTGCAGAATATTAGTGTAAAAACGTTTGCCGATTGCCATAATAAGTTTACAACATTATATGATTTTTTTTAAAAAACATGTTGGGTTAAATTCCTCTGTGGGCGTATGTGTTTGTATGTGTGAATGTAGAGTGAAATGAAAAGATTACTATAAGCCTATGCTGAGAAGGCTTGCCAAATTTGTTACTTTAAGCCATGTCAGGCAGAAAGGAGAGGGTTGTTAAAAAAGATACCAAAAGAAGATGAAGTTTCTCGATACTTTTTTCCCCCCTATAAATCTATGTGCATTTTTGAAGAACGCAGTTAACAATTTGGATTTATGGATTACTAGTCATTTTTTACTTTTGTTATAAAGTATCATCAATTGTGAGTAATCCCAGAAAGTATTGGTCTTGGATTCTGCTCGGTTATTCATCATTTTTCAATTTCTGACAATTTTTTCAGGCCCCAAACTGAGCCTCAGTGCATTCTGGAGCACATTTTAAACCTAATGGGACAATTCACGATGTCCAACTCATTGCAGGAAAATTAGCCATGGCCAACACACCATGGGACAACTTGCTGCAGGACAATTTAACAATTCTATATAATTATTTAAAATAAATTTAAAAATATTTTAATTTTTGCCATTCACATTTCATTCTGTCCCTCCTTCTGCATCCTTTCTTTAATAATTCTATTCTACTATTTCTTTGATATTAGTGTAACTCTTGTCCCGCAGTGAGTTGTCTTGCCGCGAGTTGGCTGTGGCAAATTATCCTGATAATTTACAGTATGTTTGGCAGGAATTAGCATTTCTATCCTTCCTCACTGTAAAGCTCAACCCGTCCAAGCCTGAGTGGCTGTGGCTTCCGGCGCCCCGGTTCAGCCAGATTATTCCAACTCTGGCCATTGGGGGCGAAACACCGGCCCCCGTGGAGAGGGCGCGCAATTTGGGTGTCCTCCTGGATTCCCGGCTGTCTATGGAAGATCATGTGGCAGCCGTGGCCAGGGGGGCGTTTCATCAGGTACGCCTGATGCGCCAATTGCGCCCCTTACTGGACCGGGGTGCCTTACGCACAGTCACTCAAGCACTCGTCACCTCTCGACTCGACTACTGTAATGCTCTCTACATGGGGCTCCCCTTGAGGTGCACCCGAAAGCTGCAGCTAGTCCAGAACGCAGCCGCGCGGGTGATTACGGGAGCGCCTAGACACTCCCACATAACACCTATCCTGTGCGAGCTGCACTGGCTTCCTGTGGTCTTTCGGGTGCGCTTCAAGGTTTTAACGACCATCTTTAAAGCGCTCCATGGCTCGGGGCCTAGTTATATGCGAGACCGCCTCCTGCCCCATACATCCCTGAGACCGATACGCTCCCACAGAGAGGACTTCCTCAGGGTGCCGTCGGCTGGACAATGCCGACTGGCGACACCCAGGGCAAGAGCCTTCTCTGTGGCGGGCCCAGCCCTCTGGAACGACTTACCCCCTGAACTCCGCACCATCTCCGACCTCCGTCTCTTCCGCAAGTGTCTGAAGACACATCTATTCCATCTAGCCGGTCTAGCGTAACCTCCATTACTGACTATTAGACAGTTTTAAACTTGGGATTTTTAATTCGGTTTTTAGCGCAGGGTTTATTTATTAGAATAAGTTTTTTAAATTTTATATATTTTATATATTTTGTATGTATTTTAACATCCCTGTGGGCCGCCCTGGGTCCATTTGGAGAAGGGTGGGGTATAAATTTAATAAAATAAATAAATAAATAAATAAATATATAAAAATATTCCAACCCTTTTTTAAATATTCAAAAATATTCAAATTGGAAGGGAAGTCCAATAACCAAGCTTAAGAGGATTTATTGTCAAAATCTCCAATACAATCAGGCAAGGTTGTCTAAACAGAGACGAAATATGGGAGGAAAAACATTTAATGCCCTTCCATTTGCCTGGAATGGTACTATAGAGTCTCCTGCTTGAGCAGGGGGTTGGACTAGAAGACCTCTATAAAGTTCTTTCCAACTCTTTTATTTCCTAATTCTGTACTCCTAATCTCTTTATTAATGGATGACAGAGAGGATTCATTTCTTCAAATTCACAGTCCCTCATGGCATATATTGTGCCAAATCACTGTCATACTTCATTTGGATTTTTAGCTATTATATTAGGAACTGGTCATAGCGACAGAAAAAAGTGGATGTTATTTTCTTCTGATTTGTCCTCTATATCAGATGTTATTCCATTGACGAGAAAATATTTTCCAAATGTATGTACTTAATTCTTACCGAAATCAGTAGCTCCCAAATAAATACGCAAGATTTATTTATTTCAGTGGGACCAAATTTTCATTTACTTGCTCTTAATAAAACCTAGAGATTTTAATTCCTGGTTATTCCAACAGAAGAATGAGCAGAGAAGTAAGTCATGCCAATTTTTAGTATGGAATTATGTGGTTATTTTATGCAAAGTTAACAATGTTAATACATTACACCCAGTGGTAGATTACAATTTATTTTACTACTAGTTTGCTTGTGTGTGGGCGACACTTTTGCGCATGCACAGAAGCATCCAGGCGGGTGGACGGAGACTCCCGCTGCAGCCACTACCAGTTCACCCAATCCAGGGAGAACTGATAGAAACCCACCCCAGTATAAATGGTAAATATTTTCTTTAAAACATAAACAGGAATTCATGAAAATATACTTTCCCATCTATCTCCCTTGGTAGAATAGGGCATTTAGGAATTTTCAAATTTTGAGCCATGGTTACTCAGGAAATACAGTGATGTTTTATTATTTTTCGGGAAAAGTAAGCTATTTTTTGCATCCATTTTAGGAAGACATCCCTTCCCGAAACATAAGACACAAAAGAATGAATGAATGATCCTATAAGCATATTTATCACAAAAGATGAATGTGTAAGTCATGGATGAATGTACTTGTCTTGGTGAATAATGCCATCAAAGTGTAATCATTACAAAGATGTGTCTTAATTCTCCATTCTGGTGTATACAGGTATCTACCTGAGATCATGAATGATGGACTCACCAATCAGATAAACAATCCTGAGGTTGACGTGGACATCACCCGGCCTGATACCTACATAAGACAGCAAATCATGGCACTAAGAGTAATGACCAACAAACTTAAAAATGCATACAATGGGAATGATGTGAATTTTCAGGACACAAGTAAGACATTATGTAGGCAATTTTCTCTGCTGCAACCTTTCTTTCTGACTTCTAACACTAGTAGTGATTTGCTAGTAGAAATTAATGGCTATCTTCTTCCTGTATCCAGTGCTGTAATTGCTTTTGGTGGCTAGACATCACTGTGGATGGGCATTTGGGCAGAGTAAGTAAGATCACATCCTAAGTGGAGGTGGGAACCAGGTGTTTGCATGTTAATCTAATCAGGGGACAGTGCTACAGTTTTTAATGGTATTAAGCCAACTTCAGGGCTTACAATACTATTGAGTTCGCTTCCCACTTCTGAATGAAGAGGAAACACATCGCTAATTTTTCAGCAGTCACAGAGAGGAAGGTGAGAGCCAAAAAAAGGTGTTTTGAAGACTGTGTGGTCTTGAAACGGTTGCTTCTTGTTTTTGCCTTGTAAAGAGCAGTCTTACACATATGAATCGAATGGTGGAGGTCTATCCACTCTATCGCCATCCAAGCCTTTCTTTCACCACCTCCACACGTGCATGCACAACCCACCCCTATTTTAACTTCCAGGTTAGTGCACAAATCCTTGCAGGCCCAAAACGGGGCACGGGGAGGTTCCGTGTACATGCACGGGGGTGGGGCACGCATGCACAAAGCCAAAACGGGGTGCAGGGGCGCTGCACAAGGCCCAAAATGCAGTGCGAGCACCTTCCACACATGCACCTCGCCCCCTGTGCATTCACACTTGCATCCCCTGCATGTGTCTCGCCCTCCACGCATGTGTGAAACAGACCTGAAGACCAGCTGGTCAGCAGGAAGTGTACACACATGCATGGTGGAACTGGGCTGAGGTGACGGCTGGCATGCCCACCAAAGGCTCTATGTGACACCTGTGCCATAGAGCAAAAGAGGATGGCAACTCACTCAATTATCTTGTGCTAAAACAAATGATTTGTTGGAAATTTTGATATTAGAATGAACTTTTAATAAACACTTGAAAAACTATCTTTTAAAACTGCAAGAGCTCTAATTGAGAGAATATGTTTACAAGTATGCTACTATTTTTTTTCATTTTATATACAAACACACCAGAATGTGTTTGTGTTTACTGATTGATTTGTTGAGTACACACAAACACACACACACACACATTACTTCAAGATTCGTTAATAGTTTCATGCTTCAATAGTTTCATGGCATGTAGATGTTATGCTGATGTACCAAAAAGGCTTAAAATGAAACCTGTAGACATCTATGTAAAATTAATGGGATAAAAACTGAGCTTTCTTCTCACCAAATAAAGAATAGTTAGCTACATTTTTAATATGTTAGGGATGGTTAAT
Source organism: Rhabdophis nuchalis (assembly GCA_039707465.1). Taxonomy (NCBI): domain Eukaryota; kingdom Metazoa; phylum Chordata; class Lepidosauria; order Squamata; family Natricidae; genus Rhabdophis; species Rhabdophis nuchalis. The sequence continues at coordinate 22,613,312 of CM077651.1, forward strand.
TTCAGCAGCATCAGGGGAAAAAAACTAAAATTATCTTTATTCTTTATTCTGCGTAGGAAATACTGTGGTTAGGAATGTGACTTGTACATAAGTATCAAGTATTATATGCATTTTTTTAAAATGGCAGCAGTTCCCTTTCTTTTTTCATATGTCCACACATGGCAATTTTATTTTTGTAAAATCTCTACCTCAGAAACTAGCTGCTCTACTCTTGTTTTGCTGGAGAGAAAAAAAAAGGTGCGCCATGGCCAGATTAATAAGTCCTTGCACATTAAGTGTCACCCTGGCAGAGCAGTTCCTTCTCAGATGTTCACATAACTTTATTACACCTAGTTCTTGACTTACGACCACAATGGAATCCAAAATTTATGTTCCTAAGTGAGAAATGTGTTGAGTGGGTTTTGCCCCATTTTATGACTTTTCTTATCACATGTGTTAACTGAATCACTGCAGTTGTTAAATTAGTAACACCAGTGGTGGGATTCAAAAGTTTTTACTACCGGTTCTGTGGGCGTGGCTTGGTGGGCGTGGCAGGGGAAGGATACAGTAAAATCCTCATTCCCTCCTCACTCCAGGAGAAGGATACTTCAAAATCCCTTTTCCTCCTGATCAGCCGGGACTCGTGAGGCAGAGAACAGATAGGGGCGGGGCCAGTCAGAGGTAGCATTAACCAGTTATCCAAACTACTCAAAATTTCCGCTACTGGTTCTCCAGAACTGGTCAGAACCTGCTGAATACCACCTCTCAGTAACAGGGTCATAAAGTGATTCTGGTTTCCTCATTGACTTTACTTGTCAGAAGATTGCAAAAGGTGATTTCATGACTCCACCCCACTGCAACCGTCATAAATGTGAGTCAGTTGTCAAGCATCTGAATGTAAATCACGCAACCATGGGGATGCTTCAATGGTCCTAAGCGTGAAAAATGGTCGTAGGGCATTTTTTTCATAGCAGTTGTAACTTTGAACAGTCACTAAATGAACTGTTGTACATCAAGTACTAACTGTATTATCTAGGAGGAATGCTCACTTATTGTTATTGATACTTAGATATTTTATTCATTTTTCAAGCATTATTATACCGTGTTGAATTTTCTTAATATATAACCCTCCTATGTACAAAGACAAAATAACTGTTGTTTTAAATGAAATATAGATAAATTTGGCTTATTAATAATTTGGCTAAGAATATCCTGTAAAAACACTGTTATACCTCTCACTACATTTGTGGAAATATCCAGGTTGCAATTTGCTAACAGATTTTTCAGTTTGCTATTTCAATTCTGTTATTTCTTCAGGCCCAAATTCATGACTCAAGGGGGTATTTTAATAATTTGTGTCAGCAAAACAGGTTTATTGACAGTCTTCACACTGAAGTCTCTTTAAAAAGCAGCTATATATTTTTTTAAAATTCAACTTACCATATTTTTCGGAGTATATTACACACCAACATTTTGAAGAGGCAAATAAAAAAAAAGTTTTTGCACTTTGCAAACCTCCCCAAAACAGCCCATTTTTTGCAAAAAAAAAAAGAGGCATGCATAGCCTTTAGGTTTGTTGAGTGCTTCTGGTGGCTGGGGAGGGGGGCAAAAACGATAAAAGGGCCCATTTTGTCAAAAAAAAGGGGCATGCATAACCTTTAGGAGGCTTATAGAGTAGTCCTGGTGGCTGGAAGGGGCAAAAATGAGCAAAAAACAGCCTGCTTTTCACTCATTTTTGCCCTTTCCAGCCCCCAGGAGCCCTCTAGAAGGCTCCTAAAGGTTATGCATGGCCATTTTTGCAAAGGGGGCAGGGTTTTGGGAGGCCATAAATGCTATATTCAGTGTATAAGATGAACCCAGAATTGCACCCTCTTTTTTGAGGGAAAAAGATGCATCTTATACTGCAAAAAAAAAGGTAAATCATTTGGTCCTTATGTTTGCTTCAATAATTGGCCTTTTGAGAGGACCGTGGGCTCTGCTGTGTGACTCCGGCAGATTCTTCTTCCACATGTAGGTCAATGGTCAATGTGCAACCTGCTTTGAGATTCTGGGAAAGAGTTCTGAACCAGCCGTCCTGGAAGCTGATGGTCCACCAAGTGATAAACTCAGACCCATCAGGCAGTAGCTCTCAGACATTGAAAGTCACTTGGAGTTACTCCACTCTCTGTGTACCGCTTGAGCTGTTCTCTCAAGCTCTTCCCTGATTTCTCTCTTTCTCTCCCTGGTCCTACAGGTGAGGAGACCAGCGGCTCCGGTAGTGGAAGCGGCTGTACAGATGACATTTGTCCAACAGAATTTGAATTCATCACCACAGAAACTCCTCTCATTGACTCAGACAGGAGGGAAGTGGACTCTTCAGCCAGCCAGCCCAGCCCATCTGTCCTCACGGGCTTCCTCCTTCTTACAGTCTTTCTCCTGCAAAGACACTGCAGATAATCCTGGCTCCGGTCAGCCCTGACTGCCTTTTAGCTATTGAAAAAAAAACAGAACAGCCAATTTGCTCCTTTTCTGATGCCCTCAGACAATGGACCACACCACCAACCCTAACGGTTTTCTACCAGAAAAAAGCGGCCCTGCACCCTGCCCGGTTTGGCACTTTCACGGAAAGCGCCAGGGTCTAGAAGAACCTCTTCTGGTCTCCATCTGGGGAAGGCGATGTCTGCTTCTCAGCGATCTCTTCTCTCACCCTTTTATTCGAGAAGACTTTTCAGAATATGATTTGCTTTTATGGAAAGAAAGAAAGAAAGAAAGAAAGAAAGAAAGAAAGAAAGAAAGAAAGAAAGAAAGAAAGAAAGAAAGAAAGAAAGAAAGAAAGAAAGAAAGAAAGAAAGAAAGGGGGGAGGGTTGGAGATTTAGGGGACCCGAAATGGGCTTTTATTTTTATTTCTTTTTTTTTCCATTAGAAAGAAAAAGGGAACGTGAAGAAGAAACATGTTGAAAATAAAGCTATTCCAAGGCCGAATAATAAGCACGTACATATGCACACACAGGAAAACCAAGCCTTCTTATCTAGGACACTTCTGGACACTTCTGTATTGCACTTCAAATCACCAAAATGATATTAAGTCACTGAGAGAATATCTTGGAATTTGGTGTTTTGTTTTGGATTTTTTTTTGTAACACAGGTGTAACTATGTTTATTCTTAGCTGTCAACGGAAGAGTTGGCGGAGAGATTTCAAGCAGAAATAGGACACTTTCTGAGAACAAGAGTAGGACCTTCCTGCCCCTTTGCTCTCACCAGTTTGTCTTTGACAACTGCCCTGTTTCCCTGAAAATAAAATATCCGCAGATAATAAGCCCAATCGGGCTTTTGAGAGCATGCGCTAAAATAAGCCCTCCCTGAAAATATTGTAACACAGCAGCAGCCATGAGGTGATCACGCTCGCCACCTCCTGTACCTCAGAAATAATAAGACCTCCCTGAAAATAAGGCCAAGCGATTATTAGGGATGGGGAGAGAAAATAAGACCCTATTTTATTTTCAGAGAAACACGGTAAGGTTTTTGTTGCGGATGATTGGGCCCATGTTACAACATGGGCATAGGAGTGCCCTATTGGGGCATCTGCAAGATGGTGTCAAAAAAAATGGCAGCCATGATCATGTAATCCAGAGGTTCCCAAACTTGGCAACTTTAAGACTTGTGGACTTCAACTCCCAGAATTCTCCAGCCAGCATAGCATAGCTGGCTGGAGAATTCTGGGAGTTGAAGTCCACAAGTCTTAAAGTTGCCAAGTTTGGGAACCTCTGATGTAATCTGTGTTCATGGGTTTCATATAAAAAGGGTGGGGCTTCAATCACATGCCTGTACTCCGATCTTGACATTTTTAACAAACCTCTGCAGACCATCTCCCGTCCCCTATCACCACCCATCCGCAGCATTTTTTAAACAATTCTTGAATATAAAACATTTAAATCCCCCCCCCGCGCACACTAATCTCTTATGATATACAGTAGTCTTTCTTACTTTCACTTTTGATCTCGAAAAGAATTTTCTGAACTTAACGCTATTCAACATACCCAAATGGCGTATTTAAAAGCAGCCAACAATAGTAATTGAATCAATACCTTAACTTTTCACAGAAATGACTTTCTTCCTATTGTTTGTTGTATCAAAAGGGAATTCTCTTGCTGAACTATTGACACTCCTACATGTGCACGCACTCACACAAATATCTCTCTATATACATATATAATATATATAGTACTGACACTCTGAATTTCTTTCACTTTTTTAGTCTTAGTACGGCCATCTATTTTTATATATATGAATATAAATATAAATATATATACAAAAATCACAGATTTTAACTTCTTAATTACAAGCTCAGGGTTGACACATCTTTGTAAGGGGGAAATGTTTTGTCAACCAGCTTTTTGTGTGTTTGTGTTGCTTGGGTAAATGTCATCCTTTCATTATTGACAAGCGCAAAAGTCAAAGAGGAGACTTTCTGCCGATATCTTTATAGCAGGAGTACGCAATCATTTTTTTCTGCAATCTGCATTTGGTCTTTGAATGGTAGCTTTCATGGAACCACATACACAGAGGACATATATGGACCCCAGTGAGAAAAAAAGAGTTTTAATCAAATTTTCATTCAAATAAGTTTATTAAATACAATTCAAATACAGCTAGTCCTCGCTTAGCATCTGCCTTGTAGCGCAGATGCTTGCTGTTACTCTGATGAAAAAGTAACATTGCAACTAATTCTCCTATTTATCAACTTCGCAGGTCTGTAAAGCAAAGGAAGCTGAAATAAGATCATAAGCGCGATTGCAGTTTCACTTAGCGATCACTTGACAGTCTAAGTTGTGGTTGCTAAACTAGGATTACCTGTATTCCAGTGGTGGGTTTCCATTTTTTTTTACTACCGGTTCATGCATGCAACGCTTCTGCGCATGCACAGAAGCATCCAGGCAGGTGGGCAGAGCCTCCTGCCACTGCCACTACTGGTTCGTCCTATCTGGGCCGAACCGTGAGCAATCCACTTCTGCTGTATTCCCCATACATTTGATAATTTCCATCTTTGGGCCTGTTAAGGCAGGGGTGTCAAACTCAAGGCCCGCAGTACAGATGTGGCCCATGGGATGCTTAGATCTGGCTTGCGGGGCTGCCCTGGAAACAGCAAAGGACCACCCCATGGTGCCTCTGTCAGTGAAAATGGAGCATGGGAGGACCACGCACGGTACTCCAGGCTCCATTTTTGGCCACGGCCTCCTGCAGCCCTCTGCCACAACAGAAACAGATTATGGGGACGCTGTGTGCAGCCCGCCCGGGCTCAGTTTTTGGCTGCAATGGCCTCCTGCAGCCCTCTGCCAGAGCCTAGACAAGTGATATTGAGCTGGCCATGCCCATTGTGGCCATGCCCCCCTGGTCCCCTAAGGTCAAACACAACCCTGATGTGGCCCTCAATGAAATTGAGTTTGACACTCCTGTGTTAAGGTATTAATCTGGAGTCATTTTGGAGACTCTCTGAAGGTCCCGTCCAATCCTTGTGGGTTTGCATAAGTGCCACATGGACGGGGAAGGTGTCCAAAAAGTCAGGTATACTTTTTGTGATATCATATGCACAATTCATGCAAAAAAAAAAAAAAGGACTTTAACCACATGGTTCCAATTACTACCTTGATTGTTTTTGACAAGCTCCACGGAAGCCCCTTGCAGGGTTAACTCCCAACTCATCCATTTGTGAAAATCTGTGGGTTACAGACGTGAGAATAAGCAGAACAGCTTGATTTGGTAATGATGATTGTGCTCTTATGTGCTTAATTAACTGCAAAAGACTTAAAATATCTGAAGGATGCATCTGGTTAACATGATCTGTAATCTACTCTTATGCGATCCTGATGGGCATATTTCAGGAGATCCATTAGCCAAACCACTTAGAGATGCACTTTGATTTCAAGAAGCCTGAAGTAGGAATTTCTGTTAATCAGAATTCTGACCATCTCATTTCCATTCTACTCAAAATTCCACTCTAGGTTCCTTCCAGCTTTTTTCCTTTGGGCAATATAATCTGTAGCAGAGGTAAGGAACGATGTAATTGCTACATTCCAAACATTTGGGAATTAGAAACCAGTCTCTTGTGAACCTCCTAGGGAATAATTAGTAAGTCCACAGCTGATTTCTGCCCAGCCTGCCATGCAAGGGAACAAAAATCTTCCTGCCACCGTCCATGACTTTCAGTGCTTCAAAAGCTGTACCCTCTAGTCCAGTGTTTCTCAACCTTGGCGAGTTTAAGACGAGTGGACTTCAACTCCCAGAATTCCCCAGCCAGCATGGCTGGCTGGGGAATTCTGGGAGTTGAAGTCCACTCATCTTAAACTCGCCAAGGTTGAGAAACACTGCTCTAGTCAAGCTAGAGATCACAAAGTTTTCTAGGGAAAGAGACAGAAGTAGTTTGCCATTGTTCTCTTCTGTGCTGTCCTTGTTACAGTCCTGGGGCCATAGTGGTCTCCCATCTGAGTTCTAACCCGGGCCGGCAATACAAAGTTTCTGATTTCAGACAGCAGCAGCCATTTGCAAAGATCCAGATACTGGTGAACCAACCTCGTGTCGGAGAGAAAATGTTGATCAGGTAGCTGCCTTGAATTCTGCTGACTGTGAAATTCTGGGAATTGAAGTCTGCGGACCTTAAAATAAATGAAACGCTGATCTAAAAGATGCTAAAACTCTATTGTGGGGAAAATAATTGCAATCGTGTGGAATCTGCCCGTTGTAGCACCCTTTGTTCACACTTGTACAGATGATTTACTGACATTTTCTGAACAGGTGTCTCCACTGATTAATTAACCACATTCACTTTTCTCAAGATTAAGGGAAAAAAATAAGTTTCCATGTTCCAAAATTTCTTGCAATACTTTTTGTTTTCTGATGTTACATACATACATACATACATACATACATACATACATACATACATACATACATACATACATACATATAATATTCGATACACGCTATTGTCTCCTGAAATGTAGCACTTCTGATTCCCAGCAGGCATATTAAACATGTCTTTAAAAACAGCTGGCTGAACAGCTGTTTTTATATTGATTTCACATCAAGGTTGAACCTCTGGAAGGTGGTTTTGTGAGGAAGTGCTCCAGTTTAGATCGATCCTGAGCTGTATCTGGTTATGCAGTTATGTGGTTACACTTTGTATCCTGAGTACCATTCTGTCCTCATTGTTATTGATGCTTCTTAATTGGGGTCCAGCTATGCTGAAATGGCTATTGTGTCTCTCCATTAACAAAGATTTGGTCCAAATTTGAAAAAAACGTGTCACCTCATTGTACACTTGGTTTCCCATGGCTGATTGAACTTGAGGATGGCAGGCAATGGTGGGATTCAGCCGGTTCACACCTATTCGGGAGAACCATTTGTTAATTTTCTAAGCAGTTTGGAGAACCTCTTGTTGGAAGAAATCTCATTTTGGTTTTTTTCCATTTTATAGGGCTAATCCTGTAAGGAAGGCAGGAAGGAAACATTCTGGTGTTGTTTCTAGCCTAATCTTTATTGCCCTGTTTACAGAAACTGCCTCGCCAGTTAACCCTTATTACATTGTAACAGCTAAGGCAAAGCACCCATCGATGTGAGTGACGTTGAGTTGACCATGGGCATGTCCAACTCAACATAACTCACATCAATAGGTGCCATGCCCACGTGATCACATGACCACCAAGCCACACCTACCCAGCAGGTCATTAGGGCAGAGAACCGGTTGTTAAATTATTTGAATCTCACCACTGGTAGCAGGCACAGCCTGAGTTTCTCAAAGGGAATATTTGATTCTGAGCAAAATCAGCCCAGAGACAAAATGCACAGGGCTATGCAGTCATCATGGTTCCATCTTCCAAACCAGAGCTGGTGCTGACAGGTGTTCTTAACACCAAACTCAGATAGCATGTCTCCATGTAATCGTCCTGACTGTGTAAATTACCATGTGAGTTAAAATCAGGAATGAATTTTGTCCCATCATATTTCTCTGTTTACTTCATCACAGTAGGTATCATGACTGCTTTGTGTGTAAGATGTGCACAAGGCTCTCAAATACCCCCTTAGAGGTTAAATTGTCTTTTTTCCTCATATGTCACATTGCCTTGGAATGTGAAAGAGCTGTTAAATATACCAAGTGTGTTGAGTTTCAGAATTAGGAAATAAAAATGTAAAAACCTGGTGCTTCTTAAACACAAGTAGTCTATATCATTTGATGTGCTTTTCTTTACCTGGCTTGTAATTGTACTTCAGAAATACTTACATACTGCTGGGTTACAATGCAGAAAAACAAAGATCCTTGTGGTTGATGGTCCAATACACCACAAATAACATCTACATTGGTATCCAGTGAATGTGCCCTAGGAATGCTTGCTCTGGTCGGTGTAGCAGATTTGAAGTGTTGTATAGATAGTACGGATATGGTAAGATACCAGCAGGTATTAAACTAAAACCTCAGCTTCCCTTATCATTTTGAAGAAGGTAACATCAAATGAACATTGTGCTCATTCTTCCATGAGAAAAATGTAACTATCACCCCTATGGCCTAAAGATTCTTAGATTCTTCTTTTTTTAACCAAGAAGGTTTTGGAACTCAAGAGTCAGTTTTCTAGGGCATAAGATAGTCTCTTCTTATCTTTTTAGCAAAATAATAATTCTGGTTTAATTCCTAAAATCTCCAATAGCTTCTCACATTAGTATCAAGTAGATGTTTCCAGTCCTCTGTTAGTCCCTTTCCCAAGCTACAGGCTCCATCATATTTAGCAATTATGAAGAAGTCTCTGGGTTCAACAGATGATTTTTTTCCCCAGCCCTACATAACATTTCCATTTAATGGCTGAAAATGCTACCATTCTGGCCAATTGTTCCTTTATTTTTATACCCAACAATGCAAAATTGCAGCTGCCAGTTCTTAACTGGTGTTGGTCTTCATATGCATCGAGTTCTTCCCAAGAACCTAGGAAGATGTAATGTATCACTGATTGTATACAGTCATGTGAAAAAGAAACTACACCCTCTTTGAGTTTTATGGTTTTACATATCAGGATATAATAAAAATCACCTGGTCCTTAGCAGTTCTTAAAAGTAGGTACATATAATCTCAGAATGAACAACACCATATCATCATTTATTTTACAAAAAGAAGGCCCCCCAAAAAGGAGGAGCCATGTATGAAAAACTAAGTACACCTTGTGATTCAATAAGTTGTAGAATCACCTTTAGCGGGAATAACTTGAAGTAATCATTTTCTGTATGATTTTATCAGCCTCTCACATCATCGTGGAGGAATTTTGTCCCATTCTTCTTTACAATTTCACCACAGTTCATTGAGATTTGTGGGCATTTGTTTATGCACAACTCTCTTGAGGTCAATGTTGCTTCGGCATTTCAATCAGGTTAAGATCTGGACTTTGAGGCATTGCAACACCTTGATTCTTTCAGCACATGCTGGGAAAATGATATTCCTATTTCCAACGATCCCTCATGCATGAAGACCAGCTAGCCGGCATGCCAAACCCGGAAGAGCAACAGGTAACAGTTCACATGCCTAAAGAGATGGCTATGCATTCTCCTTCTGGCACACGTGCCATGGGTTCGCCATCACAGGTATAAAGTCTCCTGCCTTGAACAGAAGGTTGGACTAGACAATCTATGTTTGATATTCCAATCTGCTCCAAGGGGAAGATGGTTGTCATAGAGAACACCCACCTACCATTGGGTTTTCTCACACTAGCTCCTGGTCAGGGGAGATCCTCAGCAGACGCTCTTAAATATTTCAGACTCAACAGGCAAAATCTCCCCATCTTTTGGCCTCTGCCTCCCAGCAATTTACTACCTTGCAGCAAATGGGAAAATGGAGCTTGTGGAGGCAACAATAGGCTATGGCAATCCCTGCAGCCTGAAACAGCTGATCATCGGGAGGCCCCTGCTGAAACTGAAATAGGCTGTTTGCTGCAGAGAGGCAAATTGCTGGGAGGCACAGATTTTTTTTCTTGTGCTAATCAGGCTGTTTGTTGCAAGAAGGTAAGTCGATAACTATAAATGCCTATAGAATGTTCAAATTATTAGACTTATTTTTAAAAAACTGCTTTATTATTGTTCTAGACAGCTTAACAAAATGAAGAAGTTGTTTAAAATAAATGCTTGCTCTGAAGAGGCCCATTGCTATTGTATCTTCTTTTAAATAGCAGAAAAAAATGTATACTTCCAAAAAGCCACATCAATTTTATAAACATCTATACAAGTAAAGTATGAAATGTAACACCACAGTGTATATGATCTGTACTGTTTGCTGCTTGCTGCTTGCTGCAAGGAGGAAAATTATTGGGAGGCAGATTTTTCCCCTTTGCTTTCCTCCCCAAAAGCTACATGTGTCTTATACTTCAGAGCGTCTTATACTCTGAAAAATATGATAGTCGCATTCTGATCAGGGGTGGGTTCCGGCAGGCACTACTGCTGGTTCACTTGTGTGCATGCATGTTCGCTTGATGCATGCTGTGCATGCATGCGCAGTGCAACAAAAATTGTTCTGCACATGTACAGAACCAAAAAACAAGATGAGCTGGTTTGGGGGCGTGGCAGGCCTGAGTTGCTGCCAGTTCCAGGGACCCAGGCCACCAAACCACTACTGGTTCAGCCAAACCGTTCCAAACTGGCAGGAACCCACCACTGATTCTGATGCAAGAGAATTCAATTCAATTAATTAATTTCTGCTGGGAGGTTAGACTAAATATCTCCAAAGTCCCTTCCAATCCTGTTACTCTACGTTCTATTGTGGGGGTTTTTAATCCCCAGCCTACTTGACCATCTGCACAGCTGGAGAAAGCAATCCCACAGTTGCCTTTTGAGAAGAGGTTATTTGTTTTTTTATCAATGATCAGAGTAAGCAAACTATGCCTTCTTCATAGCCTGTGAGTTATCTATATGTAAGGGTAAAGGTCAGTAGTGGGATTCAAAATTTTTTACTACTGGTTCTGTGGCCATGGCTTGGTGGCCATGGCATAGCTTGGTGGGCGTGGCTTGGTAGGCATGACAGGGAAAGGATACTGCAAAATCCCCATTTCTGCCCCATTTCTGAGGGAGAGAATACATGGGGTGAGGCAAGTCAGAGATGGTATTTACCCATTCTCCAAACTACTCAAAATTTCCACTGTTGTTTCTCCAGAACTGGTCAGAACCTGCTGAATCCCACCTCTGCTAAAGATCAAGGTTCTCCTTGCATATATGTGCTAGTACCGTGATGGCGAACCTATGGCATGCGTGTCACAGGTGGCACACAGAGCCATTTCTGAAGGCACACGAGGTGTTACCCTATCAGCTCCAGCATGCATGCACATGCTGGCCAGCTGATTTTTGGCCTTGATTTTCAGCAGTTTTTTGTCCTCTGGAGGCTTTAGGAAAGCCTCCTGAAGCCTCCAGAGAGTGAAAAATGGACTTACTGGGCCCACTTGAAGTTGGAAAATGGGCTGTTTCCAGCCTCCAGAGGGCCTCTGGGAGGTGGGTGTATTCGCCCTCCCCAGGCTCCAAGAAAGTTGTGCATGCATGCGTGGGGCAGCAGGGCGGGGTTTTGGCACCCGAGGCAAAAAAGGTTCGCCATCACTGTGCTAGTAGTTCCCGGCTCTAGGGGACGATGCTCATCTCCGTTTCAAAACCGAAGAGCCAGCACTGTCCAAAGACGTCTACATGGTCACTGGAGTGCAATCAGTGCAGTGATTCACTTCACAAAGTGGCAAGAAAAGTTGTAAAATGGGGCAAAACTCACTGAACAAATTTCTCATTTAACAACATAAATTCTGGGCTCAATTGTCACGGTAAATTGAAGACTACCTGCTTCCATGTATTGTAAATCCCAATTGATTTGGGATGAAGATAGCCTAAAAACGATCCATTCTTTGAATATCTGCCTATCTGCATCCAGCATCTATCCTTCCCTCATTACATTAATTACATAAAGATTCAACTCTGACTCCTGATTGCTTTACATAATAAAAATACATAATAAAAAATTAGAAGCATGAAAGAAAGAAAGAAATGCTATGTGTTCAGGAAAAAATCTATACTAAACAATACAAAAGTCTTACAAGCATCCCCACCTCCATTGTCGCCTGGGGTGTGGGAGAATATCACTTTTCAGAACATTATCAGGATAGGAGCCAGAGGTGGTATTCAGTCAGTTCTTTCCGTTTCGGGTGAACCGGTAGTGGAGATTGCAGGAGGCTCCACCCACCAGCCCCAATGTAATGCGTGAGCACTGCGCATGCGCAGAAGGTGGTGCGCATGTACAGATGAGAGCGCTCACATTTGCAAACCAGTAGGGAAGGTAAGTGAATCCCACCTCTGATGGGAGCCATTTGCATCTCTGGATGGTTGCCTGTTTCGGAGGCCCAGGCCAGAAGAAGAGAACAGTTAACCTCTAAAACAAATGCAAGTTTTTTTAGAACCAGATGGAATTTACTTTCAAATTCATGCTTTGTTTTGGTTTGTGGTTTGGATTTTTCTTTTTAGTTACTTGATATCTGGAATAACCTTAGTATTAATGGGGCAGGGAATTAGAAGGTGTTAATGAAGTCACAATTAGGTTTCAATTAAATTAACAACAAGCTCTCTTAGAATGTATAATCTAATTTGTTAATCAGCCTGCACAGCATATTTTGATGGAGAGGGTAAGGAGGTGAAACCAAGTGTTACAAATCATGGAATACATTAAATTACAGCAGAACTACTGGAGGATTCCGCGTGCTGCCATTTTTATACCATAAAAACCCCAACCACTCCTCCTTTTAAAGTCTAATGCAATGTATAGACTTGCTCCTTCTGAGTTCCTGTGCTTGGCATCATATTAATGAGACATCCCAAAATCCTCTTTGGTACTATTTCAGATAGTTCTCAATTGTTTAAAAGTCAAAATAAGCAAAATCAGGAATTGCAGAAAGCTCAAAGGTAGGATGCACATTTTTAAAACTGGAAAGGAAGGGTGTAAGAGAAGAAGGAAGGGGGGAAGCTAATTTGCAGTTGAATATTACTGTATTTTTTGGAGTATAAGATGCATCCAGGTTTTGAATAGGCAATTTTTTTTAAAGTAGGTAGGTAGACAGAGGGATAAAGAGGGAGAGAAAGAGAAAAATACATAGGTAGGTAGGGAGAGAGCGTGTGTAGATAGGTAGAAGGATAGAGATAGAGAAATAGAGAGAGAAATAGAGAGAGAGAGACAAATACAGTAGATAGGTAGGAGGAGAGAGGGAGAGAGTGGGTAGGTAGGTAGAGGGGGGAGAAATACAGTAGATAGGTAGGGAGAGAGAGTGTGTAGGTAGGTAGGTGGGTGGGTGAGTAGGTAGGTAGATAGGTAGGTAGAGGAGGAGAAATACAGTAGATAGGTAGGGAGAGAGAGTGTGTAGATAGGTAGGTAGGTAGAGGGATAGAGAGAGAGAAAAATACAGTAGATAGGTAGGGAGAGAGTGTGTGTAGATAGGTAGGTAGGTAGAGGGATAGAGAGAGAGAAAAATACAGTAGATAGGTAGGGAGAGAGAGAGAGAGAGAGAGAGAGAGAGAGAAAGTAGGTAGATAGGTAGATGTTTCCAGGTGTATTTACTCATGTGCTGGAGAAGGAAATCGCTGTAGCACCTAAGGCTTTGTTTCTGCAGGCACAGCACTTGACCAACGTAATTCTCATCAACCACTTTAACTAAACACCTTTCCAAAAGGAATCCCCCCAACTTTTGCACTCTGCAAGCCTCCCCCAAATGGTCTGTTTTTCACGGAAACGGGCCTGTTTTTCTTCAAATAAAAAGCATGACTAGCCTGGGGGGGGGCTTGCAGAGTGCTCCTGTAGGGCTGGGGGGAGCCAAAATGAGGAAAAAATAGCCTGTTTTCATGAAAATAGGCCGTGTTATGGTAAAAAAAAAAATAGCATGCATAGCCTTATGGAGGCTTATAGAGTGCGGCTGGGGACTGGAGAGGAAAAAGACCTGTTCTAGGCTCATTTCTGCCCTCCCCAGCCCCCAGGCACTCTCTGGAAGCCTCCATAAGGGTAGGCACAGCCATTTTGGTGAAGGGGGTGAGGTTTTGGGAGGCAAAAAATGCTGTATTCGATGTATAAGACGCACCCAGATTTTCGGCCTCTTTTTAGAGGAAAACGGGTGCATCTTATACTCTGAAAAATATGGTATATTTCAACCTGACGGTAGTAAACTGTATAAACTTTGAAGATAATAACCAACACCTTGAAACGCACCCGAAAGGCCACATGCAGCCAGTGTAGCCCACGCAGGAGAGGTGTTACGTGGGAGTATCTAGTGACTCCCAGAACTGCTGGGAGTCACTAGCTGGGTGAAAAATGGGTGAAAAGCAGGCCGTTTCTGCCTTCCCCTACCCCCCCAGAAGCACTCTACAGGCTTCAGCAGGGTTGGGGGAAGGGAAAAATGCCAATTTGATGAAAAGCCCTGCTGACGCCTGCAGAGTGCTCCTGGGGACCTGGGAGGACAAAAACTTTTTTTCCTGACTTATCTCTTTGAAATCTTGTTACGTCTTATACACCGGTGCATTTTATAGTCCGAAAAATACGGTATTTTCTTCCTTGTAGATCTAGTGCCATTAAAGACTACTTGTTGAGTACAGTTTGTTAGCCAGTTACCAATCCATCTGATGGTGGTGATGCTGTCTTTCTAGTTTACCAATTTTTAATTTTTAGAGGTATGTTGGTTGAGGAATTCTGGGAGTTGAATTACACACATTTTGAAATGGCTGACACTGAGAAACCCTGATCTAGAATTCCACCCAGCATCGCATTAGTGGTCTCTGGGGATTCACAATGGGACCAAACTCTTTCAGGCAACACAAGAGCTGCATTTGGCTTTTGAAAGAAATGCCTCCAGCCCTTTCCCTAAAAGTGAGCGCCTTAGATGAGAAAGGGACAAGACAAAAATGAAGCCACTGAAGTAGAATTTCAGGCAATTTAAATTCAAATCAAAATTCACTCATTAGTATTAATATGATTACTTTCCATGAAATTCATCTGTTAATATTTAAATAGTGCAATTAATTAATTTTCTTCTCACATGCAACATATAATGCTGTAATCATTTTGGAGGGTCCACTTCCAAAGTTTCCAGGCTTGTGCAAACTGGGATTCCTAGCTTTTGACAGATCAGAATCCAAGAGCGAATTACAGGTTTTTGGCTCTGGTTTTTATGGGGGGAAACAACTCGGAATTCCCAATCCACCTGTCATTGAAAACAAATAGCAAAAGATGCTTTTGCAGTTTGTTTAGTTAGGCCAACTAAGTAGGCTTGCATTCTCCTTTATCTGCAATTCCTCGGACATGCTGTAACATTGAACTGACAGCTAAATCCAGCCTCTCATGGAACCTTCAGGTGGTTATTGATATATCAAGGTGCATAATAGGAGTACTTTTAATGGATACGAGCATCAACAACCAACAGCTTCACAGAGACATGGATCTCTGGCTTAGAGCTGGGAACATTACAGTGTCTTGTCAAATGCCACAGAATTTACTTCTAGATAAATACGGGTAAAACATTCATTTTATGTTTTTGTTTACACATTGAACAGAACAGAACAACAGAAATGGAAGGGACTTTGGAGGTCTTCTAATCCAACCTTCCATTCAGGCAGAGATCTTATACCATTCTGGACAAACGGCTGTGCAATCTCTTCTCAAAAACCCCCAGTGATGGAACACCACGGCTTCTGCAGACAAGCTGTTCATTGATTGTTCTCACTGTCTGGAAATGTCTCCTTCGTTCTAGTTGGATCTTTCTTAGATAGGTTTCTGCCTGTTGTTTCTTGGCTTGCTCTCAGCTGCCTTGAAGAATAGGTTGTCTTTTTCTTTGTGACAGTTCCTCCACTATTGAATGACTTTGTTGCTCTTCTGTGCATTCATTCTTTGGTTGATTGTACTAGGATTTCTTCCCGGAATTAGCTTCCAAAATGAATGAATGCGTAGACTCAAGAGAAAATAGCTAAGGGAGCAGTGCCAGGGGTGGGCTGCTGAGGGGTTCGCAAGGGTTCAGGAGAACCTCCAGCTAAGATTCTATGCAGTTTGGAGACCCCCCCCCCAATTCCACTCCTACCCCCACCCCTCCCAAGAGTCCCCACGCAACACGTTTTGGATGTAGGTAAGTGCAGGGTGCGCACGAAGGCTCGGAGAGGGCAAAAACTTGGCCTACTGAAAATTCGGGTCTCCAGGCCTCCAGAGCCAGGGGAAGCCATCTTCATCCTCCCAGAGGCTTAGGGAAAGCCTCTGGAGCCTGGGGAGGGCAAAAACGCCCCTCCCTGCCATGGTGCAGGAGGCCGACTAGGCCATTCCCACAATGGCCACGCTCATTCCTCACCCGGGCAGAGAATCCCTTGCTAAAATTTTTGAAGCCCACCTCTGAGCAATGCTGATGGTTTTTCTCACAGAAGCGGTTATAAATGCACTCTTTATTACACCATGCAGTAAATACATAGTAAAATAACAGAAACACTAAGCAGGCATGCAATCGACTGTGATTAGCTACTAGATGACGATGATGTAAAACGTTGTCCTTTGAGCTTGGATGTACCACCAGTGTTGCATCCCTCTTTGGGGCATCATATCTTTATTTACTCTTTCAATATACATGGCTACCCCTCTCAAATTTTATGACTCTGGTCTTGCCTTGTTGTAGTTTTCGGGAACTTGTGCTGAGATAATTTCTCCAAAAGAATATAATGGTGAACAATAACCTTTCCCAAATATTCCAGGCAGATTAAAGCCACTAAGGTTGAGAAAAACTACTATAAATCCATCCATCCAAGGCCTAATGGGGAATGGGGAGCGATACCGTAAAGCAGCACTTCACTGCTATGGCTCATTCGTGTACTGCTTTACACTGAACTGTGCATTCATTAGTGGCTCAAAGCCTTTCCGATGTCTCTTGTATTGTAAGAGAATAAGCAGAAGGACCAGCGCAACTAAAACTATGAGCGCTGCCACAATAGTGGATCCTACCATCAGAGCCCAAGCCTGGGATACTTCAACAGATTCTGAAAAAGTAGAGAAACATGATGAGGTGTAACAACGTTGCAGGTAAGAAGCCCCACTCTTCAAAGATACATATTTTTAAAAAAACCATGAAAAACATTAGGTACTTCACCATAGCTCTTCAAAATAGGAATATATGTTTGCATTTAAAAACCAACAAAAGAGATGCATCAAAGTGGACAGGTAACCTAGAGGTACTGAAATTGGGAGAAGCAGGGCCATTATGGATTTAATGTGGGGAGTATAAAAATCAGGGTCACAAGCGGAGGTGGTATTTAGCCCTTTCTCTCCGGTTTGTGGTGGCTGCGGGAGGCTCTGCCCATCTGCTCCAACATAATGTATGACCTTCTGTGCATGCGCATAAGGCGGTACGCATGTGCAGACGTGGCGCCAGAGGTGGGTTCCTACCAGTTCAGACCGGTTCAGCCGAGTAGGTAGTAACTCAGTCGGCCACACCCCCGAACCAGTTCTATCGGTATCGCCATAGGTGTCACCATCTCCTTTTTTGCTTGGATTTAAAGCTTCTTCATGCTGACCTGGTGTCATCTAGCTTGCTGCTTGCTGCCTGCTGCCATGGACAAGTGGGGAGGGGTCAGTGGGGAATCTCTCGTTGCAGCTTTGCAAAGCCCAACTACAGGCTGGGCTTTGCTCATCTCTCCAAGGTCCTTTCTTCTAGCTTTGGTATGCTGCAGCCCTCTGGTTGCCTAGCTGCAAAGTGGTTGGGCTCTACCGCTTCTTTCAATTTGCTGTTTCACGTGCTTTGCCTCAGATCTTGCCTGAAACATGTTGCTTTCGGTTCATTCCTACTAAAAGTACTTTTCTCTGAATCTATGGAGCCAAGGATTTTTCTTTCCTAGGAAATGGACAGAGGCAGCCCTGACATCTGGCTCAAAACGTTGCTGTGAGCTGGACCTTTAAAACCTGCAGACTGATTCTCTGGCATCAACCACGAAGATCTTGCCTCAACTACAGTAACATGGTGACTGACAATTCCGAAAGAAATAATTCTGAAATTCAGGGGGGGGACGGGGGACGGACTGATTAATATTACCTGCAAGATCAACGTCATAGCTATAGCCAAGTTGCTCAGCCATTAGAAACATTTCCTTATTGGTGACAGGGGGGAAGAAGGGCACCATGTTAAACATCTGGTTGTGACCAATGGGTGCCAGTTCCTGGGGCCAGGTGCTGTCCAATGGGTTGAATCGTTTCATCCACTCATCAAATATAGCATCAGTAAAGGAATGAAGGACCTGTAATTCCAATTAATATTCATCTTAAAATTATTAACATGGCTATGCAAATATAATGAAAACAAATGACTACCCCTAACTACTTTCTGGCTATCCATGTTCACCATGTGTCCTTGTCCATCATACTCACGGGCCACTCTGAAAGTTGTTGCAGAACAAAAATTGTAGAATGATCCATTGCTATTCTCCAAAACATTCAACTAAACCAGGGGTCTCCAACCTTTGCAACTTTAAGTCTGAAGCAAAGCTGGCTGGAGAAGTCTGGGAGCTGAAGTCCTTCAGACTTAAAGTTGCAAAGGTTGGAGACCCCTGAACTAAACCATATTCATTCCACATTCTGCAAACTGGTCTGTGCTGCAGGTTAAACCTCGGGGGTAAATATTTTTTTTGTAGTTGGGGGTCACAGGTTCATTGGAAGGGATATAACTACAGAAAGTCAAAATAAGATTTGGGGGGGGGGGGGTTTCTCCCTGAGATGGAGGCTCAGGGTCACCATGAAAGAATCTGTCAACATTTAAAATGCATTAAGTCCATCAGACGCTCCACTCCTCCATTTCCTTTCGGTTTCTACTACAAATTGGTGGGGAAATTGCTCTCCTGGTGTCTGGAAATTTACTACAGAACTAAAACATCGGAGTTGGGTGAGAGTTCAGAAACAGCATCTCAGCCAGTATCGTTCACCCCCTGCTGCAGGCTCTGTTCTAAGAACAATTTTGTACAAGCAAACAGACTTCAAGAAAGTTTTTTGGCAAAAGAAAAAAGCTACGTGTGAAAAACCTATCCACAAGTTTTTGACCAATTAACGCAGGATCACCAGTCAGACAAAAGTCTTTAAAACACAGTCTTCCTATAACAACAGTGTAAAATCCCAGATGTTTGGAATTCAGAATTCAAGAAAGAGGCCTAAATGCTTGCAAACAGAGGGTTGTGTTGTTGTTATTGTTGTTTTGTCCTCACATCCTTTGTCATCTCTCTAATAAAGAGAGACTACCCTAGAACAGGGATGGCGAACCTATGGCATGCGTGGCGGAAGTGGCACACAAAGCCATCTCTCTGGGCATGCAAGCCATCACCCATTGCTCTTCCGGGTTCCGGTGCACCAGCCAGCTGGTCTTCATGCATGCTGGAGTGCCAGAAACTGGAAGAGCAGCCATCTGGCTACATGCGCACTGGGCGGCTGCTCTTTTGGTTTCTGGCAGAAGCATGTGCACCAGCCACCTGGTCTTCCGGTTTCTGGCACGCATGTGTGTGTGAAGTGCAGCTGGGCGATGCGCATGTGCATGCCAGAAACCAGAAGATCATCTTCCCGGTGCGTACATGCGCACTGGGCAGCTGAGAGCGTGCTCCCATTTTAGCACTCAGTGCCAAAAAAGTTCGCCAACACCGCCCTAGAACAAATCTTTGGAAGGCTCTCCATTTGAAGCAAATATAGCAGTGTTCCAATATCTCAGGGGTTGCCACAAAGAAGAGGGAGTCAAGCTATTCACCAAGGCACCTGAGGGTAGAACAAGAAGCAATGGGTGGAAACTAATCAAGGAGAGAAGCAACTTAGAACTGAGGAGAAATTTCCTGACTGTTAGAACAATTAATCAGTGGAACAACTTGCCTCCAGAAGTTGTGAATGCCCCAACACTGGAAGTGTTTAAGAAGATGTTGGATTGCCATTTGTCTGAAGCGGTATAGGGTTTCCTGCCTAGGCAGGGGGTTGGACTAGAAGACCTCCAAGGTCCCTTCCAACTCTGCTATTGTATTGTATTGCATTATTGGCTTTTTCTTCACGATGGTTAAGATTCTTTATTACAATCGGGTCTCAGAGGATGCTTTGCTTTAGACACCAAACCTCTGTTCCAAACCTGATGAGAAGGAATCCTTGCACTCTTATTGAAATATACTAATGTTCAAGTCTTTTGGTTCCTTGTACTAATAGTTGCAGGGATCAAACTTTAATTTAACCAGCAGAGGGAGCTCACATAAAATCAAAAGTATTCTGGTAGCACCTTTTTGACTAACAGATTTTATTAAAAAGTTTAATTTTCTACATGCTGCAGCTTCATGCTTTTTAATAATAGGGGTTGATTGGGAAAAAAATCTATCATACACCCCCTATGATTTTTCCCCTACCACAGACTGACACAGCTGTCTTCCTCCACCATCTTTAGCCCCCAGAATCCAAAGGGCTATTGTGAAATACTGAAAAACACAACCGTTTCAGTGTGTCCATATGCTAACTTTGCAGAATGCTATTTTCTTTTCAGCTGTTTTTAATAAAGTGGCAAGTAATGGATGCTCTTGGCTTCAGAACAGCATAATAAATGTCACCTTTTCAAATAGCAATGAACCAGATTTTACTATTTCATTATAAGGCGTTCTGTCTATTGCAGCAATCTGGAATATTTAACACTGATTAAATCTAGGGCAGGATTTGGAAAATCATTTCAAATACTATCCCCTCGATATGATTCACTCTTGACTCCTAATCTATCAAATGGGGGATTAAGGGTTTCTCAAATGTTTGAAACTCACTTTTAATCCACCAGATCTGTGAAGAACATACATAAGAGAAGTGATGGGGGGGGAAATACTTTTTAATTTTTCTTTCTTATGCCTTTTCTATACCATTGCGAACTAATTGTAACTGACTGTAACTAAGTTGGGATAATTGATAACCTGATTGTAAACTTCCGAGTGCTTCAGACCTCAGCAGAGAATATATGAAATATAACAATATTTCAACAACAGCCACAAGAACAACATGGTGAAGAAAATGAAAATTAACTGAATATTTTGAGTAGTTTGCAAGATAAATTAAATGCCTGATTTGCTTCCCAATAAATTTAAACAAAACCCAAAACATGCACGCTATATGATCTATTTATACAACATTGATATACAACGTCTAAATTTTGTTCTGTGTCCCATTGATGTATGCTCAAATGAGTTCACAGTGTACAGTAAAATAATGTCAAGATAGAAGCTGTTTTTGTGTTGCTTGTTATATCCTCGACCTGCGACCGGTCTCGAGTTACGACCGGCTGCAGGTCTTCCAGGCTGCCTCCGAGAAGCCATGGAGACAGGCTGTAGCAAGTAGGCTGTCCGACAGACGCGCCTGATTGGCTGAGGCGCGCCTGGCGGGAAGCCGGCTCTTGCCGCAGCCTGATTGGTTCTTCCCTTTGACAGCTCAAATATAAAGAGCTGTCAAAGCGCGGGAGCCCCTGTCTACCGCCTATTTCTTTGTACTTGTTCCTACTGTTATTTAACCTGCCTAAAATAAAGGGCTGTTGTTTTGAGCAAACCTGGCTTGGACTCCCTCTATTCTCAACCCTTCTGAGAATATAACACTGGCGACGAGGATGGGATGGCCAGTGGCCCCTTATCATCCGGCCTCCAATGGTCGGGCGGAAAGGGCCGTCCGCTCGGCCAAGGAGGCTCTGGGACGGATGACCAAAGGGGACTGGCCCACAAGGGTGG
This sequence comes from Rhabdophis nuchalis, assembly GCA_039707465.1. Lineage (NCBI taxonomy): Eukaryota > Metazoa > Chordata > Lepidosauria > Squamata > Natricidae > Rhabdophis > Rhabdophis nuchalis. The sequence continues at coordinate 22,635,028 of CM077651.1, forward strand.
CTGCTTACCTGTTAGGTCAGCATTCCACCCCTTGCCCAGCCACACGGAAAAGCCCCGCTGAGCTCTTGATGGGTCGCCGCCTGCGGACCACCTTGGACAGGCTGCACCCGGCATACAACGACGTGCAGCCTTGTAACCTGGGGGTCCCAACTCCCCGCCTTTTCCAGCCCGGGGACCCTGTGTACGCCCGTCACTATGCCGGGGACACTAAGTGGGTTCCGGCCACTGTAACCGAGCTAACGGGTCCCTGCTCTTTTAGGGTCAGCCTCCCGGAAGGGTCCAAATGGCGGCGCCACTTGGATCAGCTAAGGCGCCGCCTACCTACACCTGCGGACCCATCGTCAGAGCCGCCCTGCCCCGTTGCCCCGGTTGGGCCAGTCAACTCGTTCTCCGAGAAACCGCTCGGGGCCTTCGCTTTCTCAGGCCCGCCTGAACTGGACGCCGCCTTCCGGCATACGCTTCAAAAACTATCTCAAACCGCTGGGGACGTGCGGGCCCTTGCGCCTAAGGACCCGCCCTGCAACGCCGCAACCAACCGGCATCCAACAACCTGTGCTCCGAACGCCGCGCCCCCTCGCCCCGACTTACCAGCTCAGAAGGCTCCGCCTCTGCGAGTAGGCCCCGATGACGTCACCACCTGGAGCTCCACTCCCCGAAGGGAGGAGCTCGCACAGGGGCAACCTACCTCTTCGACTTCTCACCAACAACTGAGACGGTCTGGGCGTTCCCGGCGCCGCCCCGCCTACTTGACAGACTACGCATGCTCGTTCGTCAGAACAGACAGTTCTTCGAGCATGCGCAGACCGAGGGGGGAAAGGGGTGTTATATCCTCGACCTGCGACCGGTCTCGAGTTACGACCGGCTGCAGGTCTTCCAGGCTGCCTCCGAGAAGCCATGGAGACAGGCTGTAGCAAGTAGGCTGTCCGACAGACGCGCCTGATTGGCTGAGGCGCGCCTGGCAGGAAGCCGGCTCTTACCGCAGCCTGATTGGTTCTTCCCTTTGACAGCTCAAATATAAAGAGCTGTCAAAGCGCGGGAGCCCCTGTCTACCGCCTATTTCTTTGTACTTGTTCCTACTGTTATTTAACCTGCCTAAAATAAAGGGCTGTTGTTTTGAGCAAACCTGGCTTGGACTCCCTCTATTCTCAACCCTTCTGAGAATATAACATTGCTCATGAAATACTCATTTTGAAAAAGACTAATAGCCTATCACATGGATGTCCAAACTTGGGAACTTTAAGACTTGTGGACTTCAACTCCCAGAATTCCCCAGCCAGCATAGCTGGCTGGGGAATTCTGGGAGTTGAAGTCCACAAGTCTTAAAGTTCCCAAGTTTGGACATCCTTGGCCTATCATACTATTGCAACTGATCTCTTAACATTTGACCATGTTTGCAGCTCCCTGCTTTGCGCTATTCCAAGCTAAAAGGAAAGTAGTCAATAGAGATATACTAATCAGTAGAAAATATTATTACCATTATGGGCTTAAATCCATTTCCTGCTGGGCATGGGGGAAAGTTCTTATGCAGTCATATTTAATTCTAAAAGCTTATGGAAATCAAAAGCAGAAGAATATACCACAAAAATAGGATCATTTGCCGCAGAATGGGGGAAAGCACCCGTTCCATTCAAAACAGAGTGAATCAAGTTATGGAGACTGATGATTGGCGGCTCAAGGTTTCCATCTGGTTCAGCAAAACCTTCCAATGCATTCCTGTGGCAAAGACAAATCAAGAGGCATGGACACCTAACATCAACAATGTCATCAAAAACGCAGAAGAAAAAAATGTTCTTCCTAAGATGGGGCAAAGAAGGAAGAGATAAGGAGAGGAGGATGGAAGGGAGAGAAAAAGAAGGAGAGAGGGTAGGAAGGGGAAGAGGAAGAGGAAGAATGGGAGTAGGAGAAAGGGAAGGGAAGAAGGAAGGGGAAGGAGAGGAGGAAGGAAGGAAGGCGAGAAGGGAGAAATGAAAGAGAAAATAAGGTGGTGGTACAACAGGCGGAAGGAATGGTAAATAAAGCAACCCAAACTGTATATTATATCCTATTAAATGAAACAACAAATGTATAAGAATGACAAATGTAAAGAAGAATAACAATTATGTGAATGTATACTTAAATCGGTATGTAAGAGAATCTTAAAAAATGGAAAAAAATGTTCTTCCTGCTTCAACTCAAAAAGCTCAGAGCTGCTGATTCAGTTCTACAAAGGAATTATTGACTCTGTCATCTGCACCTCTACAACTTGTCTGGTTTGCCACTGCAACTAAACAAGGCAGGGACAGATTTCAACTGATAGTTAGGGCTGCAGGAAAAAAAACAATTACAACAGGCCTGCCTTCCATTAAGGGCCTGTATACTGCATGAGCCAGAGAGAGTGTGGAGAAAATATCTACAGACCCCTCCCAACCTGGACATAAACTGTTTCAACTTCTTTCCTCAAGACAATGCTACAGGGCATTGCATGCCAAAACAACTAAATCCAAGGACAGCTCCCCTACTCCCCATATTGTCACTTTGCTAAACAATTAATTCCCACAACATTTTCTATGCCCTGAGATATCAAATCACGTACCTTGTTTCCTCGAAAATAAGACCTCCCCAGGTAATAAGTATAATCGGGCTTTTGAGCGCATGTGCTAAAATAAGCCCTCCCCCGAAAATAAGCCCTCCTTGAAAATATTGCAACGCAGCAGCAGCAATGAAGTGACCATGCTCACCGCCTCCTGCACCTCAAAAATAATAAGACCTCCCAGAAAATAAGGCCAAGTGCTTATTTCAGGGGTCAAAAGAAAATAAGACCCTGTCTTATTTTTGGGAAAATACGGTAGTAGGACTATATTACTATTCTTCTTCTCAGCTTTCCTGTTACCTATTTCCTTAGCTTCTTATGACTATAACTTTGTTGTTGGGATTTTATGATTTATGATGATTGTTTTTATTTATCATCCTATTATGATTCATGTTGATTGCTTATTTAGCATCCTATGGCTATCACTGTTGAATCTGGTGATTTATGATTATGATGTTTTATGATTGTGATTGTGATTTATCACTAGTTGCTTGTATGTACACTGAGAGCTTATGCACTGGAGACAAATTCTTTACGTGTCAAATCATAGTTAGCCAATAAAGAATTCTGTTCTATGTCACATCTAGCTATCTGCGGCCGGAACTAAAAGTCATTGTCAAGTAGCAAAACCAGAGGTGGGTTTCTGCGGTTCAGCCCGGATCGGGTGAACCAATAGTGGCGGCAGCGGGAGGCTCCACCCACCCACTTGGATGCTTCTGCACATGCGCAGACGCATTGCATCAACGAACCGGTAGTAAAAAAAATGGAAACCCACCACTGAGCAAAACCCCTTCTGAAATTCAAAGAACTCACCTGAAACTGAATCTAGAATTCCAAAAGAAAGGAGGATTATCAAATTCCTGAAGAGAGAGACACTTCTGAATGTCCTCCAGGGTTGGCAGCTTGTCACCAGCTTTGCTAAAAGGGTGCCTCTGTAGAGGCCCCTCGTTGCTTCCATTACACAGCGTGACCAGACGGTTATAATCATTCAAACTAAGGTTCAAAACAAGACAGATAGCAATAATTAGGTCTATTCGATAAATTTGGTTAGAAATGTCTGATTAATTTTGCTTCACTGACATGCACAGTGGAAAAGAATTAAACCTTTAATTAGTTACCCAAACAATAAATAGCACAAATGATTTTTTTAAAAGTTAACAGAATTTTGATAATCTATACTGCACAATATTTGGTAATAATCACTTTACACCAATTTGGAACTTTCTATGTAGCGGATTAAAATTAATGTTATCCTCAATAAGCACAGATAACAGCTCTAGTATGCAGGTTGAGGGTGATGAAAGCCAAAATATAAAACACATCCAAGGTCAGGTTTACAACTAAGATTGCTTACAGGATAACAACAGCCACCGTAGGTAAAATTGGAAGATACTATTGCATAGAACAGGACTGCTGAAACTATTCATGTATATGACCCCTTCTCATTTTTAAAAATTATGCAGAACTCCAAAAGAGATTTTGTTTGTGTTATATATATTAATATTTACTGCCTTAAAACATTAAAATTGCATGTTTGTAGTATGTTTACTTATTGAATCATATAACAATATGAAAAATAACAATATTGAACTGATTAAAGATAAAGGTTCTTCTCACGCATATGTACTAGTCGTTCCCAACTCTAGGGGGCAGTGCTCATCTCCGTTTCAAAGCTGAAGAGCCAGCGCTGTCCAAAGACATCTCCGTGGTCATGTGGGTGGCATGACCAAATGCCGAAGGCGCACGGAATGCTGTTCCCACCAAAGGTGGTTCCTAATCTTCTACTTCCATTTTTACATGCTTTCAAACTGCTAGGTTGGCAGAAGCTGGGACCAGTAATGGGAGCTCATTCTACATGGCATTAGAGATTCGAACCGTCGAACTGCTGACTTGTCTGATTGGCAAGCTCAGCATCTTAGCCACTGAGTCACACATCGCTCTAAATAAACTGATTAAATATTAAAATAGAATATTTTTATGAAAATACCTGATCTTTTTTAACAAATAAAAATAATAAGAGTGACACTGTTTTACATTTTTTTGAAAATACCTTAAACATTTGACAAAAAGATCTGATTTTGCAAACCCCGGAGGAGGACTTGAGGGAGCCGCAGGGGGGTCCTTGGGCCATTCTGTAAGAAGCACTTCTTTAAAATGTCAGTTTTACAAATTCTGAGGTAAAACTGTTATATCTTCTGTCAAAGAGAGGGTCCACATCAAGTTTGCTCAATAACTTAGCTTTATTAGCTAGGCAAGGTACATAAGAGAAAACTGGTTCAATAAAGAAAAGGTGCGGTAGACCGGGACTCCCGCGTTTGACAGCTCTTTATATAGGGAGCTGTCAAACGGGGGAGCCAATCAGGCTGCAGCAGGAGCCGGCTTTCCCGCCAGACGCGCCTCAGCCAATCAGGCGCGTCTGTCGGTTAGCCGGCTTGCTACAGCCTGTCTCCATGGCTTCCCAGAGGCAGCCTGGAAGACCTGCGGCCGGTCGTAACTCGAGACCGGTCACAGGTCGAGGACACAACAAAAACAAAATGTAATGTTACTCTTAAAATGGCTAAAGTGCTGCAGGGCGTAAAACAAACAGATAATTGACATTATCTGAACACGAGGTATTTGGGCCTTAACAATATTAACTTTAATCCTGTTAAAGTTTTGGCATCAATAGCTTGGAGCCCTGAGCAAAAGCAACCCATGGGGAAGGAATGGCTTTCTTTCTCATAATTTAGTGAAAATAATTGTTCATTAGAGGAAGAGGGGAGAATTAGACAAGACGTGACCATGAGGTTTATTAAACCATAACATGGTTTAGTGGTTTTAAGCTTTTGGGAGGCTTATATAATATTTGGAAAGTATCTTGTAGGGAGTTCTTTTGCCCATTCACAAAATGGCTGTCATGGGAGCCATTTTGGTAAGACTGATCTTTCTTCCTTTCAACCCATCCCAATTTACCTGAGATCAACTTACTGATCTCTTGCCATGTTTCTTACCTTCTAAGAAACCCCATGGAAGCTTATTTGGGGTCCAGAGTTCATCCTCGTATGTACAGGTGATATTTTGATTTAAACATACGCATCAAGAAAGATGTTCCTTGCTGCCTTAGTGGTGGCGCCAGTTAAAGTTGTGCCTGAACCAAGGATGTGTCAAATAGGCTTTTGTTACCTAATCACAATGTCAACTCGCAAAGCATCCATGGAGACAACTCCAATACTTAATCAAGTGGAAGGGATGCCTCTTATCAGAGGCTTCTTAGTTAAAGAGTAGGAACATCCAGGCTGGCCACCTTATAGCAAAACTCCATGCAGAAAACCCAAACAAGCCTGGAAAGTGGGGGGGGGGGGTGTCACAGCCCTAAATGCTATACCTGTACTCAAATTGTTTTTGCTTTGCACAGGTCATCTTGAGGAAATGAGGGAAGCCTAATGTCAACTCAGAAAGCATCCCTGGCCTGCTCTAGAGTTGCTATAGGCAAGGGGGGGAGGGGGGTAAACTGACGGAGCAGCATGGCAGCCACAACCAGAAGCACATCCCACACATATCTTTCTCAAGGCTGTACTCCAGGTTACCTGAAACAGCCAGAGAAGCATGATCTCTAAAGCCCGCAAAAGTGCTCCATTGGAGAATGTGATTTATCACATACTCTGGGGGGAGGGGGGAAACAGGCTCATAACTGGCCCATAAATTACGTGGTGTCAGAGTTGGCTTCACTTGGGTAGTGCCGACATGTTTCTTTTGAAGCTTGGCTTAAGGCTCATGATTTAATTAGGGCATTCGTCGGAACCCTGACACACCTTTTGTCAGTCACCGAATTGGAAGTTGCCTTGGATATTGTCTCCTTTCCTCTGGTGTTACTTCACCAAGGCTACCTTCACTGAAGTACCATAAAGCTTAGGATTGTTTAGTAAAATGGAAAATTATCGTAGAAATAATTCAATGTTTAAAAATATTGAGGGTTTCTTAAAAAGCATACAGTATTTGAATTCAATCTGTATATTGATTACATAGTTGAAAGATAGATAATTAACCACAGTGGCAATGGGAAATTAGTATGGACAGGTTGAACATCAACGTTTCACTGGTCTCAAAATGTTTGTTACCTATTGCAAACTACCTCCCATTCTGAGAATCTTGAATTATGGCTTATTAGATTTGGCTCATCTGGCCTTGATGCTCCAAAAAGTTGATCCGTGCACACATCGCATTCATTTTTGCCTGTAGCGAAATTCCAGAATGGCAATGCAAAGGACTCATTGCCAATCAATCGCTAAAGGACGTGGGGATGAAGAAGAGATGGAGAAAAGAGATCGATCACATCTTTAGATTAGTCTTGGGCAATGATACTTACATCATTAAGAAATTTCCATACTTTTTCAATATCTCTTGACTTTGTTCAAGAAAATTATATACTCCATTAATAAGATCCATGCCATTTTATTTGCCAACTGATACATACATTTTTTTTAACGCAGGATTCATGCATTATCCTGATTAGCTACCCAAGAGCAATAGAATGGTTAACCAGAATAGCACAAAGGGCTTTAAAAATAAGTTCCTATTCCCATTTTTCTTTTTCTGGTCTGGTCTCATTAACGAACCCCATCATCCAATCAATATTGCAGCAACAACAAAATAAGCAGCACAGATGCATTTCAATATAGGTTTGCTTAGAATATTAGTATTTGTAAGATGACTGTGACAACAAAATTAGATAGATTCTTTTCAGTGCTAATACATTGTGCTTCTACCTGCAAGCTATAAGAGGAATTCTAATAGTCTGTCTAGAATATCTGGAGACATTATGCATTCTCAGGGTGTTTATTTTTCTTAGCATTATACTTCTTTATTAGGAAAAGGATGGTAAGATACAGAGAGCCTTGGGGAAATGTATACATGTTTTTACTAACATCAGTTAGTAACAGTCTATTTCAAAAATATGTTCACCAAGAAGGTTGTTTGAAAAAAAACTGACATTTTATGGTCTGGGAATAAGAAGACATACTGTTACATATTTTATTGGTTCATATCTATCTATCTATCCAAACATGGAATGAACAAATTAAAAAAGCTATAAAATACACACCTGTTTAAAAAAATAGCTAAGGAGAAGGAAAATGTACACTTCTTGGTTTATCACAGATAGGCCCTGTAAATATTCATTCTTGTAAACCTTACGGTATGGTAGAATAGTATTAGTGATTTAAAATCAATATATGCTAATTTCTAGTGTAACCCACAAAAATCTCCCTCCCTCCTCCAGCCATCCCTTCTATATTATTTCTTCCTTCCTTTTTTTCTTCCTTTCTGCCTTCCTGTTCCTTCCTTCTTTCCTTTCTCCCTTCCTTCCTCCATGTAACTCTCTCTCCCTCCTCCCTTCCTTCTCTTCTTTCCTGTTCTATACTTCCTTCCTTCCATTCCTCTCTCCTTCCTTCCTTCTCTCTCTCCTTCTTTCCCTCTCTCCTTCCTCCCACCCTCCCTTCCCCTCTTCTGTCTTCCCTCCGTCCCTCCAGCTTCCGCTTTCCCTCCCTCCCTCTTCCCCCTTCATTTCTCAACAAGCAGGTAAGTGAGTACAGTGCACAGATCTGGGTCTCCCAGGGATAGCACTGGAAATGAGGACCACATGATCGTACCAGCATTATAGCAGTGCTAAAAGAGCAGCAGCAGCAGCACAGCAATGCTGAAGCAGCCACAATTTCCCCAAATTTCATTCCCTCAGTGGTAATGGCTCCCAACATTCTGCAAACGAGCCCACATGGTGGCGCAGTGGTTAGAATACAGAATCGCAGGCTAATTCTGCCCACTGCCAGGAGTTCGATCCTCACAGCCTCAAGGTTTATTTATTTATTTTATTTTAATCACGTTTATATCCCGCCCTTCTCCACAAAGGACCCAGGGCGGCGCACAGGAATTTAAAAACATACAAAACAATACAATAAATACAGAATTTAAAAATATATTAAATTAAATTATAATCCTATGCTAAAATCAAATTAAAATCCCCAATTTAAAACTATCTAAATAGTCTCGACGGGAGGGTTAGGCTAGGCCGGCTTGCTGAAAAAGATGTGTCTTTAGACACTGGCGGAAGAGGCGGAGGTCCGTGATGGTACGCAATTCAGGGGGTAGGTCGTTCCAAAGGGCAGGGCCCGTCACAGAGAAGGCTCTTCCCCTGGGTGTTGCCAGACGGCATTGCCTGGCTGACGGCACCCTGAGAAGTCCAACTCTGTGGGAGCGGATCGGCCGAAGGGATGTATGGGGCAGGAGACGGTCTCGCATATGACTCAACCGTCCATCCTTTCATAAAATAAGTACACAGATTGTTGGGGTCAAGATGCTGACCCTGTAGTCTAGTCAGAGAGGGCCCTATGAAGCGGTATATGAGTCTAAGTGCTTTTGCTATGTGAAACACCTTGTTTGAAACCTATGATGCACCATTTTGCCCACTTAAAGATTGCAAACATGAGAGTTTAGTAGTATACAGCTCACATAATTATACAGTTTTCTGGTCAGTTACCATAATAGTCATGTTCTGTTTTGATCCCACCAATTTATCATTTTTCTGCCTCTACTTTGCTTGACTTTGGCTCTGGTAGAAGATGTAGCGAGCCATATTTTTCATTCCCTGTATTGAGAATCCTTCCCTTCCTGGAGCGGTATGGGGGCCAGGAGATGCCCTAGTTGCTTTTTTCAGATACACGATGAAGACAGTGATGACAACTAACCTGCAGGTCCCTTTCTAAGAGTAGTAAATGATACCTATGCCAGGTAACAAAAGCAGGGCCTTGATGGGAGAAATCTATCGCTGTAAAGGGACGGCCTGGGCCTGAAAAGAGAATGAAACAAAAATTACAGTTAAAAAGACACTCTGAAAGATAGGTTAGAACTACAAAGACAGATTAAATCTATAATCTTCTCGTCCTGTCTATCATTCCCTCTTCTGCCCTTTCTCTGTCCAATTTTTGTGCCTTGGTTTTTCTTTGTCTTGAAAATCTACATAATTTAAGTGCATAACCTCTAATCCCTAAAGCAGGGGTCTCCAACCTTTGTAACTTTAAGTCTGAAGGACTTCAGCTCCCAGAATTCTCCAGCCAGCTTTGCTGGCTGGACAAGTCTGGGAGCTGAAGTCCTTCAGACTTAAAGTTGCAAAGGTTGGAGACCCCTGCCTAAAGCCTGCCTGCCTGTACACTTTCCACAGCATTTTTCACAAATTAAAATGAATTTTTGTGAGTTAAGATTTGACCAAAAATAATGCCGAGATATGGAAATTAGTGTGAAAAAATAGATGGAGTTTTTTTTTAAAGGGAATTTTCTCTAAACCACCTATTTTCTGACATAGCCACATCATTTTTTTTCTTTACTTGCACAAATTACCCTGACATATTCGTGTAATTGAAAAGTGACTATCCTGTGCATGTGTAACAGGAAGGTAATGGCCAAGAGGAGCAAAGCACAGGGCTACAGTTTAGCAATTATCCTCAAAGATTTCCCTTCCTTTGGAATCATCACATTTCTTCTATCAATTGTCTGTATAGTTCTGGCACTCGAGAAATAAGCCTTTAATTACTTATACTGGCCAATGTAAAAACGTACTGCAGCCCGATTCTCTCATCTCAACAGCTTCAGTGCAGCAAGAGTATCAGAGTGCTCCTGACGGCTAGGGAGGGCAAAAATGAGCTAAAAATGGGCCATTTTTTGGTCAATTTTGGCCCTGCCCCCAGGAGCACTCTATAAGCCTCCTAAAGGTTATGCATGAAAACGGGCCCATTTTTCCAAAAAACGGGCTGGTTTTTTTGCTCATTTTGCCCCCCCTCCCCCCATGAGCACTCTACAAACCTTCTAAATGCTACTCATGCCCTTTTTTGGAAAAAAAAAAAAAGGCCCATTTTCGTGAAAAACGGGCTGTTTTGGGGAGGTCTGCAGAGTGCAAAAACTTTTTTTTTAATTTGCCTCTTCAAAATCTTGGTGTCTCTTATACTTCGGTGCATCTTATACTCTGGAAAATATGGTCTGCCACAGTTTCCAAGTTATTTCAGTCCAAGGCGGGGACTAAAAAAAGGAGATTTGGAAGATCTGGTTGATGGATTCAACTTGGAAGATCACAATAGTGCAAGAAAACACACAACCAAAGAAAGGGCAAATCATATTTCTCATTTTTTAAAAACCAGCTCCATTCCTATGTGCCTTTGGTTCCAGCTTAACTTGAAGAAATCAGCATGAGGGGAAGTCTTCAGTTTCTATTCTCTATGGATCAAGTATGGCTAGGTTAGATGCTCATAACTGTTGGATTCTGCCAAAGCTATTTCTTTTGTTCTCCAAACAGGAGAAGGTGAGAACTAATTAACACAATGCAGCACAAATCGGAACCTCTGGCTGATGGACTAGCCTACATCGGCTCAAAAAATATGGTCAATAGCTTCAGATTCAGATTAACAGAGTTGGAAGGGACCTTGCAGGTCATCTAGTCCAAACCCTGCACAAGCAGGAGATCCTACATCTGCCTCTACCTAGAATTGAACTCACAACCTCCTGATTGGGAGGCGAGAGCTCCACCTTTAGGCCATGAGCTGATGGGAGTTGCATTCCAACATGCAAAAGACGTTTTCCCAGTCTGGTTTCTCAGGTTGGGATTATAACTCACAAATTTCTCAGTAAGAACAATCTGGAGTCCAATAGTGGAGGAAGTTGATCTAAAGATCATCAATCCTCTAACATTGTAATAGGGAACCAAATAAATTGCATCCCTATTACCGTATTTTCTCCCATTTTGTGTCTACAAAATGCTTCTGGAGGCAGGAGGTGAAAAACAGGGCGCACAGATGCCCCAGGAGGCCAAAAACACCCCCTTTTTTCACCTCCACCACCTCCATAAGATACATAGAAAAAGAGAGAGAGGTAGACAGAGATAGAGAGAAAGTGAAAGAGAGAGCGACAAAGAGACAGAAAGAGCGAGAGCGAAAGAAAGAAAGAGAGAGAGAGAGACAGAGACAGAGACAGAGAAAGAGACAGACTTGTCGATTGTAAGCTCTTTGAGCTGAGAAGAATTGCTGCAAAACTTGAGTTTCCTGAAATGGATCACTAGACTCCTAAACAACTGAAAAAAACAATCTAGCAAAAAGAAAAGTCAACCAAAAGAGCAACATGCAAACAAAAGCAAAGAAAACACCCACAGGAGCAAAACAAATTAAAGTTTACTTTGTGTGCATTGTTTAATGGACTGTTAAATTGGCCACGCCCACCTAGTCACATGACCTAGTCCAGTGATGGCGAACCTATGGCACGGGTGCCACAGGTGGCACGCAGAACCATTTCTCAGGGCACGCGAGGCGTTGCCCTGTCAGCTCCAGCGCGCTTGTGTGCGCTGACCAGTTGATTTAGGCCTTCTTTTGAGGCTGTTTTTCACCTTCTAGAGGCTTCAGGGAAGCTCCTGAAGTCTCTGGAGGTGTGGGGAAGGCTGTTTTCACCCTCCCCAGGCGCCTAGAAAGCCTCTGGAGCTTGGCGACGGCGAAAACAGCACGCCAAAAGCAGGGGGTCATGCACATAGCATTATGGGTGTGGCACACTCACGCACAACCCCCCTGCGCTCCCCCCCACTTTTGGCACGTGAGCCAAAAAAGGTTAGCCATCACTGACCTAGTCTTACCCATCCAATCGCATGTCCACCTAGCCATGCTCACTCAGCCAGTCCGGGCCCCCCCTTCAGTCTGAGGGACCGTGAATTAAGAACCCTGTTTAAAAAGTTTGGGGGGTCCTGACCTACACTATATTTTTCACTACTTAACCTTCCACCAAACTGGAAAGCACCAACCTAATAGAGTATCTCTGACTGAATAATAATGAAGCCACACATAGTAATTATAAATGCTGCAGTTTGTGACTTGTGGCTCATTTCTGCTGGGACCAAGCAGGCTCGACCAATGGTGGGTTGCAATCATATAGTCAGGGTGGACAGTAGCCTTGGCAAGACTGAGGACATCTAAAAACTGCTCTCGCTCTTCATTTGTCAAAGAGTGGATGTTCTTCCGGACAACTGGAGGCTTCTTCTCATCACAATTGGACCCTGTCCATCCAAATTTGCACTCGCCACAGTTATAGCCAGCAAAATATCCTAAAGAAAAAGACAGCATCATTTATATTACTGCTGGATACCAATAAAAATGTCAAGAAAAGAACATAAATGTCAAACACTCCTGATTACAACATATCCCTTCAAAAGTTAGATGCTGCCCTGTGGGAACAAGCCAAACTCGTGTTATAGTGGTTAAAATAAGTCTTTTGGACTTGATAACACTTTCTAAGAATACAATACAGCTTGGGACATAGTTAGTAGGCCCCCAAGCTCATAGGTATACCTGGGCTCTTTGGGAAATGAGCTCCTATATTCTATGTGACTTAAAAATAGTAAAACAATCAAATTCTGGACATTAAAAAAGAAAGAAAACTATGTCATTCACAAAAAATGCATTTCTTTAAAAGAAAGAAAGAAATGTTTCTACTGTGTTTTACAGCAGCAAGTTTCTGTGTGCTAGGCAAAGATGTAACTGGTATGTCTTAATCTTCACCACTGTACTATTTCCATAATGCTGGTAAGGGAAAGTATATAGAAGTTCTTGATGGGGGATAAAGAAGGAGAAAATGCATATTTGCATGTTGATGCTTTAATCTTCTAACTATAAATCTTGTAACTATAAATTTAATTTAACTTGTGTGGGTAGCACAGGTGGTATTCATCCGGTTCTGAGCGGTTCTGGCAAACTGGTAGCGGAAATTTTGAGTAGTTCAGAGAACCGCAAAATACCACCTCTGACTGGCCCCCATCTATTCGCTGCCTCCCAAGTCCCAGCTGATCAGAGTCCCAGCTGATCAGCTGAGTCTTCTTTTGTTGCCCTACATAGAACAAAGCTGGAAAGCAGGTTAGTGGGATAGGGAGGGAATGGGAATTTTACAGTATCCTTCCCCTGGAATGGGGGGGGGATGGAGATTTTACACTATCCTTCTCAAGGAGTAGGGAAAGAGTGGAGATTTTACAGTATCCTTCCCCTGGAGTGAGGAAGGAGTGGAGATTTTACAGGATCCTTCCCCTTGAGTGAGGAAGGAGTGGAGATTTTACAGGATCCTTCCCCTGGAGTGAGGAAGGAGTGGAGATTTTACAGGATCCTTCCCCTGGAGTGAGGAAGGAGTAGAGATTTTACAGGATCCTTCCCCTGGAGTGAGGAAGGAGTGGAGATTGTACAGGATCCTTCCCCTGGAGTGAGGAAGGAGTGGAGATTTTACAGTATCCTTCCCCTGGAGTGTGTGTGGGGGGGGGGGAATGGAGATGTTACACTATCCTTCTCATGGAGTAGGGAAAGAGTGGAGATTTTACTGCATCCTTCCCCTGGAATGGGGTGGAAATGGAGGTTTTGCAGTATCCTTCCCCTGCTGCACCCACCAAGCCATGCCACAACCCACCAATCCACACGCACAGAACCAGTAGTAAAAAAATTTGAATCCCACCACTGGTGGGTAGGTATATATAAACACACACACACACACACACACACACACACACACACACACACACGTATCTATATAGGATTCTACTCATAGAAAGGAAAGTGATTGGCCTTCGCTTTTCAGAAGGCAGGAACAAGGGAATTGTCCAAAGAAGTATGTGGGAAGCTACAGTCCAGACTAAATATTTTGCTAGCTGTTGCCAGTGTCTGAGGAAGGATTTTCTTAAGCCTTCTTAGAGTCAAGACAGGAGAAGCATAGGACAGAAGCATCTTAAATGTGGTCTATATCCCCATTATCTTGAAAAGTTGGGGCTCAAAACCTCAGAATTCCCAGCATGAAGTAGCCTGACCTTGTTTACATATAATTATTAGTTTTTCTGCTATCAGCTATGTTGGCAAATTGATCATAAAGATACAGTAAAGAGTAATAGAAAAGTTTAGTAAAATACTATTACACTGGTGGTCTTCCCAATGTTTTTCTGATTGCCTCTTATGAAAACCTTCAAGAAATCTATTTTCAGAAAAAGAAATAGCCCCAGGGAGAAGAATTCCATTAGCCCTTCACTGCCTGCATGCATGGGAACATACCGCATTCAGAAAAGATGTATTATGGAATTAGCTGTCTCACAGCAATAATGACTGGTAATTGCTTGTAATTGCACCCATGACCTCTATTCTAAACCATTCAACTTACTACAATACATTCAAACAATAAACATTTACAAGACATACATTAGCAGAAGAAAACAAGGATAGGTCAGACTTTCTGATTTAATTATCCCCAGTTTACAAAATGGAAGACTTAAGTAATATAAGGTCCACCATGTACAATAATGCAGATCAAGACTGCTATATACGCACAGTCTTTAGCATGGAATTAATGGCAATTAGAATTGTAAGCACATAAAACTACTATGTTCATGTTTGCTCATGACTGCAATTATAGAAAAGTTAAATCTACACTGGATTTCTGCAAACTGTGGCACATTAAATTCAAGATTCTTACTGCCGTGGTTTCGGTAATCTACAACTTCAAGCTTGAATCAAAAGACAAAATAGTCCCCTTACTGGGACACTCTGTTTGACTGCTAGGCCACAAGTTGGCTTGGTAAATCAAGGGTGGGCAAAATATGTTCTCCAACCAAATAGTGTTGGATTGAAATTCCCATAATCCTTCAAAATTGGCCACAATGAGTGATAGTGTTGGAGTCCAACAATATTTTGGAGGAGGATATATGATGCTCCTAAATGGGGGGAAAATGTTCCTGTGTTGAAAGGAGGACAAATGACCAGGAAAACACCTCTGCCCATCCTTTGCCCTTCCTTGTGTGAGATTGTGAGGCCTCGTGGAAGGGAAAGGAAGAGGGAGCAGACATAAACCACCAAGAGATGGCAGGTAATGAAAGAATAAATCAGAAATTGCATGATAACATGAATGCAAAATTTTAAAGAAACATTTGCAGTGGACCAATGGGAAGAATAAAAGGGTCAGGGAAGATAATAACATTTATTCCAGTTATAGTTTATGGGGAAATTGGTATAAAATATTTTACAGATAAAACATAAATCTATCAAGAAAACATAGAAGACATCTAACCATAGGTGTTGGAAATGCTGCAACAAAGACCCTGTCTCAATCATAAGATAGTTATATTTAAAAAACAAAACCTGAAAACAATAGAAGGAAATATATCAAAATATTCCAAAACTTCTTAAAAAGGAAATTGGGACTGAAACTCTTAAATATTTTAATCTGATATAATTCCAGAAAGCATGAAAACATTCATAATTAATTTATGTATATATGTATGTACGTACGTATGTATGTATGTTAAAGATAAAGGTTCCCCTCGCACATATGTGGTATCGTTCCTGACTCTAAGGGGTGGTGCTCATCTCTGTTTCAAAGCTGAAGAGCCAGCGCTGTTCGAAGATATTTCTGTGGTCATGTGGCTGGCATGACTAAAACGCCGAAGGTGCATGGAACACTGTTACCTTCCCACAAAGATGGTCCCTATTTTTCTACTTCCATTTTTACATGCTTTCTAACTGCTAGGTTGGCAGACGCTGGGACAAGTAACGGGAGCTCACTCCATTACATGGCACTAAGGATTTGAACTGCTGAACTCCCGACCTTTCTGATCGACAAGTTCAGAATCTTAGCCACTGAGCCACCGCATCCCTTACAGACAGACAGACACACACACACACACACACACACAGCTGCAAAAACAAACTGGCATATTGCCACAAACATTAATCACTTGGGTGTATCCCTTAAGGACTTCAAAATTTGTGACTGTATTGTAATTTGTAATGTGACAAAAGAGGGGAAAGGTGAAAACACCTAGCTAGAAAGTAATCCCATGAACATTAAATATAAATGAAATCATTTTCAGTTTCCATCACCAATTCTCCTTGGAGTATGCCTCTTAATATCTCACTTGAGGCAATGTCCTCCCCTCCCCTTGCAAAATACACAGTTGTCATAGACACAAAATTGTCTAAAAGGAAATACTCTCAAATGTCACCCAATGAACATGCCTATTCAGGAATGATCACATTATTAAATAGACAATGCAATATATTTTCATGATGTGCCTTGCTAGCACTTTCAGAACATGAACAGACAAAAAATAACAATAATAATACCCAAGCCAATTAGTAAAGCTTATCAGAGATATTCAGCATACTCAAAGCATGTAGTTTTACCTACATGGGCTTCAAAACTGGTAAGCAGCATAAAATAAAGAGGACATTAAGAATGTAAGATCCTCTGTTAGGAATCTTGTCAAGGAGAGCAGCCTAGCAATACTTCAGAGGTATCACAACTACAATTCTAAAATCCACTGCTAGCCGCAAAGCTTTAATCATAAAACATCTGGAGAAGTTCCCCTTTTCTTCTCACCTGTACACTGGCAGGTTCTGTTGAAGAACTTCAGGGGCCATTGTTCTCGATCATCCACGTTATGAAGAGTGTAGGGCCCACTCCAGGGCCTTCTGTCTACCTGTACTTCCTGGCAGGTGCCCCTGCCTTGCTGTGAACCGCATACATTGTTCGGGTTCAACCCCAGCGCTGGGCAGCATTCCTTGGATTGCAGCTTTTCTACAGTCATGCATACCCGTGGAAATTGGGCCTTTGTCTCTGGAAGCCCAACAAGGCTCAGATACGCAAAGAGGATCAGGCAGAGCAACTTTTCATCTTGCAGCAGGAATGCCATCGAGATCTGGTTTCCAGAGCCTGCAAAACTCTGCTGCTCGGCTTATGGTTCTGAATGCAGGATAGGTGAAGAGATTGTCATTAGCTGTTTCCAGCTGGTGAGCAAGCTCCATTTGAATTGATCCAAGAAACTTTTTTTCCCCTCTTCTCATTGCAACTAGTTTAACCTCCGGGGGTCTTTGCTTAATCCAAGTTTCCCAGGATTGAATGTGATTAATAGGCAAGCAATTTAGCTCTTTGTGGTTTGCCAAGAGGCCATAAATCAAGGTTTTATGCGTGGGGGTCAGCAAACCCTAATTAGAAGGATTAGCCCTTTGAAAACCCTTCTGATTAGCACATGACATTATGAGCGAAAAGAAACTCATGGGATGCTGGAGGAGAAGCGCTGAACGACAGAGACAAAACATCTTTGATTTCCACAGCTTCATCTTTTCTTCTGCTCAGTGATTTGTGAGACCGTAACCTCAGGCATCACACTGTGGGCTGAGGGGCGCATGTTTCTTTGAGACTTTTGTAATGGGTTGGAAAATCTAGACCTCCGGAACATCTATAGTTTGAATGTTGTAAATCACTCTGAACACTTTAAAAGGATCACGAGCTATCACATGGCAGAAGACTTTGAATTCAGGTGCATGAAAGACCCCTTCAGTCAGTCGCTTCCACGCCTACGTAAAGATCAGATGGGGAGGGTCACCACTGGTGGGTTTGTACAACCAACTCTGCCCCAATTAGGAAACTCTTTTCTGGCCCCCATACTGTGTTTGTTCATATTAAAGGAAGATATCCTGTATATCTCTGAAGCATCTGGGGATGCTTCATGTAGTATGAAATAGACAAAAAAATATTTCATAGCATCCAAAGAAGCAGTCAAAAAATCAAGATGGCAGCAATTGGAAACCCCTAATGGACTTTTTACATACAAAGACATATCTGTTTTATGAAGATAAGGTGGATAAAGCGTTTAACAACCACGTTCTCCGAAGTGCCTTGATGAGAGTATGGAAGAAGCACCGGCCCAATTGGGATTATAAAATACCGCTTTGCTTGGATTTTACAGACACCATGTGGATTACAAATATTAAGTCACTCGGGGGGTGTTTATATAAAGATGTGCTTATTTTTGATGGGGTTGAATGGCAGTTGAAAACTTTGGAACAACTGTTGGATGTAGGAATTACTTTAAATTAGTTACATTACATACAGCTACAGAAGAGATGGAAAGAAGATCGTAAGGTCGGCTTTATGGATAAAGAAGTGGAGCTGATCAAGCAGATAAAAGAGACTGGCCCAAAACATGTTAAAAGAATATATAATGTATTGTTAGAAAGGGACTCAGAAAGTGAATTGGTCAAGGATTGCATGATTAAATGGGCTCAGAACTTCGATGAACCGGTTATGTTGGATACGTGGGAAAAAATATGGGTCCAGAATGTTAAATTCACGCAGTCACAAAATCTAAGGGAGAATTTTTATAAAATGTTTTATAGATGGTATTTGGATCCTAAGAAATTATCATGTATGTATCCTAATACTCAACCAAAATGTTGGAGGTGCGGGTGCTTAGATGCTACCTTTTTTCATGTATGGTGGACTTGTACTAAGGTTAAAGCCTTTTGGATAAAAATATGGTGGGTTATGCAAAATGTTTTTAAGAAAAAAATACAATTTACTCCGCAAATGTTTTTATTGGGTATAACTAAGGATTTTACTAAAGGGGAAACAAAATTGTTTTTGTATATGGTCACAGCAGCTAGGTTATTGATTGCTCAACATTGGAAGAAAGATTTTTTACCGTCAATTGATCAATGGACTCAGAAAGTGGCGGGGTTTGCGGAAATGGCAAAAAATTCAGCTTTCTTAAAAGATCAGAAGCAGGAGAATTATACACAGGAATGGGCAAAATGGATTAATTACATACAGAATAAATACCAGACTGGGAAATACCATGTAGCCTTTAGGTAAGAATGTTTGGATTGATAGGTGAACAGAGTAAATAATACTTGGGACGTTTGGAATCTTCAAAGTGGTGTATAGCAGAAGTCGGGGGTGGGATTGAGTGGGAGGTGGGGGTGGGTTAGGGTGGGGGGTGGGGAAATATAGGTGGATAAGTAACATAGAGATGGGAATAATGGGATATGGTTATACTATGATTTACACATGTTTAATTAAATTAGAAGATGGTGTTAATGGGAGATTGATATATATTATACTAAGAGAAATTTATATCATGTTTGTCGGGAGACAAGGGGGTTTAATATCTAATATCTGATTGAAAATTTTATTCTAAGATGGGGGAGGGGAGGGGTATATTATTTGTATGTGATTTATATTATATGTGGGGGGGGGGTAAAAAGGGGGAAAACTTGTTTGAATAAAACTTTTTCAATAAAAAAAAAAAGATCAGATGGGGAGGGTCACCACTGGTGGGTTTGTACAACCAACTCTGCCCCAATTAGGAAACTCTTTTCTGGCCCCCATACTGTGTTTGTTCATATTAAAGGAAGATATCCTGTATATCTCTGAAGCATCTGGGGATGCTTCATGTAGTATGAAATAGACAAAAAAATATTTCATAGCATCCAAAGAAGCAGTCAAAAAATCAAGATGGCAGCAACTGGAAACCCCTAATGGACTTTTTACATACAAAGAAAAAAATTGATATTATTTATGATTTCATGATTAGAAAGAGAGTCAAGATGTGACTTTAGAGACAGAGGTCAATTTATGATTGTATTTATAACTACTGTAAAGATTTGAATTATATATTTTTCTCTTTCTTTCTTTCTTTCTTATTTACTGTGTCTGCTAGGTTTTTTTTTATACTTTTAAGGTTTTTCTTTTAGTTTTTCTTTTTCTTTTCCCTTTCAACTCTATTTTACTTTGTATTAGTTTGTATCTGCTTAAAATTTTCATCTGGGGATGAAATGTATACCAGGTCCCAACTCTTAGCATGCCTGTCAGCTTGTTTCTTGGTAGTTTTTAAAAACAATTGCTATGCATTTTCTGTTTTAAAATACTTAGATTTATTATGATGAATTAATTTGACATTATTTTTATTGCTTTCTTATAAACCATACTGGGCAGCCCTAAGAGAAAAAGCAGTTGAGAAATAAATTAATAAGATCAATAATTACAATGATAATGCCCCTGTAAAGATCCTAAGATCATCCTACTGTTTTATGACAGCCATGTATATTTAAAAGGTAGGCAGTCATGAATTTAATATGAAGTCAGAGTATATTCAAATAAAATTTTATATCATCTGTTTTCTAGCTATAATACCAAGACTATTACATCTTTAGTCACGTCCCAACAAAGACAGGTTTACACTAAGAGGATAGCAACTGCAGAATTCTGGGAGTTGAAGTCCACACATCTCAAAATTACCAAAGTTGTATTTCTGTGAAATACAACTCCCATTATCAGTGGTTTTCAAGCGATATCTACTTCAACATTCATTGATATACCACACCACCACTCCCACCCAATAAATGCAGGTCTCAAATAAGCTGTACACTGCAGGAGTGGTTGCTTAACTACTGTTGTGATGTTAAGCTTCTCGGGATCAGCAATAACTCAAATTTTGCTTTATTGATTTTTATTTCTTTATTTATATCCCACCTTTATTATTTTTACAAGTAACCCAAAACAGCGAACACACCTCCCTCCTCCTATTTTCCTCGCAACAATAACCTGAACGCACCTGAACATGTGAAGTGTTAATACCACTTTATAATGCCTCGGTATGGCCACACTTGGAATACTGCATACAGTTTTAGTCGCCACGATGTAGAAAAGATGCAGAGACTCTATAAAGAGTTCAGAGAAGAGCAACAAAGAGGATTAAGGGCCTGGAGACTAAAACATATGAAGAACGGTTGCAGGAACTGGATATGTCTAATATTGTGAAAAGAAGGACTAGGGATGACATGACAGCAGTGTTCCAATATCTCAGGGGTTGCTACAAAGAAGAGGGAGTCAACCTATTCTCCAAAGGACCTGAGGATAGGACAAGAAGCAATGAGTGGAAACTAATTAAGGAGAGAAGCAATCTAGAACTAAGGGGAAATTTCCTGACAGTTAGAACAATTAATCAGTGGAACAACTTCTTCCGAAAGTTGTGATTGCTCCAACACTGGAATTTTTTAAGAAGAGTTTGGATAAACATTTGAAATAATATAGGGTTTCCCTGAGCAGGGGATTGGACTAGAAGACCTCCAAGGTCCCTTCCAACTCTGTTCTGTTCTGTTCTGCTCTGTTCTACCCTACCCTACCCTATTCTTGTGAGGTGGGTTGGGCTGAAAGAGAATGACTGGCCCAAAGTCACCTAGTTGACTTTCAAGGCTAAGGCTAAATTCTAGGATCACGTTCCAGAATTTTTACCCCTCGCCAGATCAATCTGGGGAAGAAAAACTGTTGTCTTTTTTTTCTCTACTCAAAATTAAGGTTGTTTTGATCTTATTGGTGTTTTTATTATTATTTTAAAGAAGTTCTTCATGAAATAAGGAGAGCAACCTACAGGAAATTTGGAGCGTTGTTTTTAGCGGTCCGGAGGCTTCAGGGAAGCCTCCTGAAGGTCGCTGAAGCCTCCGGAGGGCCTGGGTGGGCGAGGGAGGCGATCGTTTTCGCCCTCCCCAGGCTCCTATAAAGCCCCTGGAGCCTGGGGAGGACGAAAAAAACATGCAAAAAATGGGAGGGCGCACCTGTAGTGCGCGCATGCACACTGGGGAGGGGGGAGGTCACGCATTGCATTATGGGTGCAGCACACCTGCGCACGACCCCCCTGTGCTCCCCACACTTATGGTACGCGAGCCACCAGTGGTGGGTTTCTGCAGGCTCGCACCTACTCGCGACAACCGGTTGGTGAAATTTAGAGAACCGGTGAGAGGGAGTTCCACCGGCGGACCCAGAAGTAAGTCTGGCCTGCCGCTGCCAGTGACCCAACGGAAAGGAAAGGAAAGGAAAGGAAAGGAAGGAAGGAAGGAAGGGAGAAAGAAAGAAAGAAAGAAAGAAAGAAAGAAAGAAAGAAAGAAAGAAAGAAAGAAAGAAAGAAAGAAAGAAAGAAAGAAAGAAAGAAAGAAAGAAAGAAAGAAAGAAAGAATTTATCATCACAATTGAGTCCAAAATTTTGGTTGCTAAGCAAGAGCGTTGTTAAATGAGTTTCACCACATTTTAAAAGGTGGCCACTCCCACCCTGTCACATGACTGCCAAGCCACGCCCACAAAATAGGCCACACCTACAGAGTAGGTTCTAAAAAAATTGAAACCCACCACTGCGAGCCACAAAAGGTTCGCCATCACTGACAGCCAATAATGGAAGCAAGTTTCGCTTTTGAACCAAAATACGAAGCCTCCAATGCAAGACTTCAGGTGAACTGGGGGTCGTGGGGAAGGCAAAAAAATGAACTAATATCCTATAATTTCTGCTGCTGTCATTTCAGAAATCCAGATAGGCTGCCGGGTGCTTCCAAGTATTTTCAAAGGCACCTCTGCTTCCTTTCTGTCTCTCCCCCCACACCTCCCACCCCGCACCCATTTCCCTCTCTCCATCTGCAGCGTGCTTTTTCCTTCCTCCTATTAAAATCCTTGTGGAAAAGAGCAACAACCACCCCTTCACGTGTATTCCTCCGATACACGGGATTTGACACGAGACTGTTCTGCAACGAGGTTGAGAAGAAACATTCGTATTTATAGCAAAGGAAAAAAAGAAAAGCAATTGCCGAAACCCGGGATCGAACCAGGGACCTTTAGATCTTCAGTCTAACGCTCTCCCAACTGAGCTATTTCGGCAGTTGGTCAACCACCCTTCCAGGCGAAGTAGAAAAAACTTGATTAATTCTTTTCTGCTGACTGTTGATCTCTGCGTTGTATTTAAAATAAGGGAAAGATCTGGTATATGCAGTTGGATATTTTTTTTCCCCTCCAGCAAACAGTTCTCCTTAATTAGCTGGTTCTTCTACTGATAATAATTTGCGTGCCAACAGGTGCAAATCACTCCGGGTTTCGCTTTGTGTTTTTTACGAGAAAGCACGGGCTATCTGTAAAACACACGTTCTTTCAACAGGGAATACTCAGATATTCAGATTCGTGTGCAAATCTCACAGCTTAGCCCCTACCGCTAAGCGAATTGATACGGATATATAACTCTAACCGTGGGAGATCAGTTCTAGCCATTTGAATTGCACCACGAGGAATCCCAAAGGTGCTTTTTCGACTGGACTTCCTGGTTGCTCTTTAAAGACGTTTCACTTCTCACCCATGAAGCGTCTTCAGCTCTGACAGGATAGTTCCATTCCCCACTTATCCTGTCAGAGGTGAAGAAACTTCTTGGGTGAGGAGCGAAACGTCTTCAAAAGAAAAAAAAAACACAAGAAAGTCCAGTTGCCTCCTGAAAAAATCAACTTTGGAACTTCACATATATACTTAATTTTGACCCCCCCCCCTTTTCCCCCCCCCTTAAATGCATAAGGTGAAATTTATTGGGAAAGGTTGTGCAATGTAGCATCCTTTTATAACAAAGGCACTGTGCTCGTTTTCCTTTATGAAAGACTATAAAGCTGATTGTTTTCCATATGCTGCCTCCAAATGCTTAGAGGCCCAGCTTTGATGGGTGAACACCTTATTAAATCAGTAACGAAGAATTTAGCAGATGGATCTACAAGCACCAGTCCTAATAGAGGACCTTCTTTTCCACTTACCTTTTTACCCCAAGTGGTATTCATAAAGTCCTCAAAGAACAACCAGAAAGTCCAGTTGCCTCTTGAAAAAGTACTTTTTGAGACACCCATGACTTGGATGACTGAGAATCTCCATAGACATCTACCTCTAGGAAGTCTTGAATTAAAACATCACTGCAAGTTGCAACGGAACCGCACAGCTGCGTAATTATGCAGGTAGGGGGTCATATAGGAGCGATGGAAAATGTTCTTCTTTTGAGCAAAAGAAGCTGCTTTTTCATCTTAATCTCGGTGCGTGAAATCGGCTGCATTACCCCTGCCGATGTCCAGAGGGCGCTTCTCCGCCCAGTCCTTGCTTCGTCTCTGCAAGATTCTCTGGGAGTTGAAGTCCACAAATCTTTAAAGTTGCCAAAGTTAGAGACCCCTGGCTTTGAGTAGTTTCTGAACTACAGCAACTTTAAACGGAGTGGACTACAACTCCCAGAAGTCCCATCCAGGGCTTAATACAGGGATGTCCAAACTTGGGAACTTTAAGACTTGTGGACTTCAACTCCCAGAATTCCCCAGCCAGCTATGCTGGCTGGGGAATTCTGGGAGTTGAAGTCCACAAGTCTTAAAGTTCCCAAGTTTGGACATCCCTGGCTTAATAGAAAGGCTCAGTTTAAAGGTACCAAGGTTGAGAAACTCTACTCTAGGTAATCTTGACCACTGCTGGCTGTAAAGAATAATGAAAGTAATATTTATAATAATATGATATGATATGATATATACTATACTATGGTATGGTATACTGTACTGTACATTATATTACATTCATTATTCACAAACACACACACACACATATATATATATACAAAGTCATCTATTTTTTTAAAAAAAGAAGCCAACTATAAATACAAATTAGGATCAAAATCTAGTTTATAATTTTATACTTACCAAAAATGGCCTAGTTTACTAAGGAATGCATTACTACTGTATATTTGTACAAAATATTATTGTGTGATATGACAATCTCTGCTTACTTGCTCTTTTACTGATACATGTATAACTGCATCCTTCAATTGGAAGAAAATATTTCCTTTTTAAAATCAAACACAGTTCCAAATACCATTTCTTGACATCTGGAATATTATATTTCCAATTTCTCAATTTCATTGGATTATGGGAGACTGGATTCAGTTCCATTGGATTTCACACACAACCGGGTTGTTGTTGTTGTTTTTAAGGAGAAGTGTGCACACCAAACTGGCAAAGTACTATACTGTACCACTCTTTGAGCAATTTCAGCTATCAAGTTACTCAGCCAAGTACCAGCATTAAATTAGATACATCGAAACCCAAGTCAAAAATCAGCATATCAACTGCTTCCATTAATCATTTTCCACTTCAGCTTGGTTATGGTCTTTTTTCCCAAATGAAAATGATTAATGGAAGCAGTTGATATGCTGATTTTTGACTTTCGGTGTATCTAACTTAATTTAAGCCCGTGATTGAGGGCTTGAATTTAACTTTGTAATTATGAAAATTCAGATGACATTCTGAACTGATATATCTATCATTGATGCTACTGGCTGGGGATGATGGAAGAGAATCCAATTGGCATTTGAGCCAAGAGTTTAGGGAGTATTCTCCTGCTACGGTTTTTACCTCAGTCATCACAGGTTACTTCTTGCAGCTATTTTAATTATTGGAAACCACTTAGTCACCGTTGCAAGATTGGCTGTCATGTAAGTTACTTGAATAGATGAAATAACATCTACAGGGCTCCCAACTCTGATCTCCCCAAGGCGACAGTTCATACAGCAGAAAGTCTACAATAGATTTGTTACAGGTAAATACAATTCGAAGAATAGATAGCATATTTTTTCCTGTAGGGGAGTTAGTTTTGAACTGTTTCTAAGTTCCATTCGCAATTTTGTTTTGACCATGAACATGCTATGGAGAAAACGGTATGCTTTTCAAGCAATTCTGGAAAGGGTGTTATTGCTATATAGTACATTCAATTGGTACAACCAATTATATGGTTATCAGTTCTCAAGGGTGGTGTGGCACTTTCTCATCCATAGACTCTATCCTTCCGATCAGGTCAACAAGAGAGGGTTTACTTAAGACCTTGCCCTCATCAAATTAAAGGGAACATGGACAAAAGGGCTTCTACATCATGAACATTGTCCCAGGTCTCCTGTTTTCAGGAAAACTTTTAATGTTTAATGTTTTCAAACAGGGACTTGGATGATTCTAATGCTTAATGAGGGTGGGTTTTTTTGTATCTTATGATTATTTTTAGTAATTAGTATACACTGGAACACTGCAGTGGTGGGTTGCAGGCGGTACGCCCTGGTATAGGTGTACCGGTGCCTGCCCGGAGCACTGGGCACCATTCCGGTATGGTGCTCCGGAGGGCCTGCCCAAGTCCCTTACCTGAATTTGAGCTCTTCGGTGCTTCCGCGCACGAAGCACACAGCACCTGCGCGACATTCTGCCAAGCAGCTGGAGTGGTGTGGGGGCGTTGCAAGAGGTAAGGATGCATGCGCACACGTGTTCTTACGCATTGTACTGCACCACTTGCAATGGGATCCGGAACCCACCACTGGAACACTGGCTCTATTTCTCTGTGATGATGTGCCTCACATAAGTTTTAATGGGCATTTAGTTTATTTTTAGAAAGTATCTAGAAAAGGTCCTGAATTACCAAGCCTGAATTACCAAATTAATTCAGATTTCTTACCTAAGTATTACCAGAATTATCAAACCATACAAAATTTGCAACATGATTAAGAAGGATCATTGTTCTTTAAAACTAAAAGAACAAGGACCCTTTTTATTTATGGTGCAAATGTTTTACAGGTTAATCTGAAGAGGTTTCCAAGAGATACAAGCATTATTTCAACATTCTTTAGTGAAAATACAATTTACATGCTAGAGTAGATTGGGCTGTCACTATTCTTACATGTTTATTTTGAACCTGTGGTTGGCTGGAAGCTGGAAACCAAGAAGCCAATGAATGTATTTTGAACCAAGGGGAGAGGTGACCCCACACATACTTTTAGCTCAGAAGCAACCTAAGTATGCTTTATATCACGGGTGTCAAACTCGCCTCGTCACGCTGCTGTCATGTGACATTTCACGACATTTTCCCCATTCATGGAGCTGGGGTGGGCGTGGCCTGTATGTGACACATCTGGCCCACGGGTCACCAGTTTGACACCTCTGCTTTATATGAATCTTAAAACACTCATTACCTTTAAAGGAATCTAATAATTTATCATTTCACACAGAATATTTTTAGAAAACAAATATAAAATATAATTGAAATATATTTTTATTCTGTTAAAATATGACTTGATTGTCCACAAATCAATTTATGTTGAGCAAGTAGAAAAATTCCTATCTTTTCAATTCAGCTCTGGAATCATCAGACATCAGCACAGGACAGTATTTTAAAAATGAATAGATTACTAATGTCCTCTGGTAAACATGATGAAGAGTATGCCTACCCCTTTAGTATAAAACATTGTTTAAATGCTAATAATACTGATAATACAATATTGTAACAATACAAAAGCCCTACTTTAAAGTGCAATCTTAAAGGGAAAAATGATATTGTCTTGAAATGTCATTTTAAAGCTTCAGTACTAGAGTGTTCCTAAAATTAATTTGGACCCAAAGAGGATTACATTGAGAATTCAAAATTCCATTCTATTCTGCTGATACTTGTTTCTTGAATACAATACACCTTCAATTACTTCATTTTTTTTCTCTTAATATGTTCTTGAGGTAGTATGATTTCCTTTTTTTTTTCCTTTCCGGCTCTGATGCATACAAATTCATACAGATTCTCCAGCGATAGGAAATGGTTCCAAAGCCTTTTCTGGATGTCTCCAGTTGTGGAAGTTCTCTTGATACCATTCAACTAGGATTAAAAACAAAACAACGGTCACTCATGCGCTTGTGACGTCTCGGCTGGACTACTGTAATGCTCTCTACATGGGGCTCCCCTTGAGATGTACCCGGAGACTACAGCTGGTCCAGAACGCGGCCGCGCGGGCAGTTATGGGAGTCACTAGATACTCCCATGTAACACCACTCCTGCGCGAACTGCACTGGCTACCTGTGGTCTTTCGGGTGCGTTTCAAGGTGTTATCATCTTTAAAGCGCTCCATGGCACAGGACCTAGTTATTTGCGGGATCGTATCCTGCCCCATACATCCCTTCAGCCGATTCGCTCACACAGAGAGGGACTTCTCCGGGTGCCGTCCACTAGGCAATGCCAGCGGGCGACGCCCAGGGGAAGGGCCTTCTCTGTGATGGGCCCGACCCTCTGGAACGACCTATCCCCGGATATTAGAACGACTACGGACCTCTGCGCCTTCCGCCTAAAAGTAAAAACCTATTTGTTTCATCAGGCCGGCTTGGCCTAATCTACGCTTCTCGCCCCAGTCTGTTTTCTCAAATTGTTTATTGGGTTTTAATGGGTGGTAATTTTAATGGTTTTTAAATTTTGTACAGGGTAGTTTAATTCGTTTTTAATTTGTGTATATTGTATGTTTTTAGTTGGTTTTTAATTTTCCTGTACACCGCCCTGAGTCCCTTAGGATAGAGGGGGCGGTTTATAAAAAAATTAATAAATAATAAATTAATAAAATAATTTTTACTTTAAATACTGTCAGGTAAATCCATGCCAGTTTAATTCAAAAAATTACGGGTAAATGAAATTAGTGACTAACAACTTACTTACAATCTTATATTCTTTCATTAAAATTACCATGTTTTCAGCATATAAGATGCACTCCCCCCCCCCGCAAAAGAGGGGGGAAATTTGGGTGCATCTTATACACTGAATATAGCCCCACCCACCCGCCTTTGGCCTCTGCCTCCCAGTAATTTGCCTCCTTGCAGCAAACAGCAATTTGCCTCCTTGCAGACAGAAGAGTATATAGGCAGTCCTCAACTTACAACAGTTCATTTAGTGACTGTTCAGTTACAATGGCAATGAAAAATGTGACATGACCGTTTTACGACCTTTACAGCCCCATGATCATGTGATCAAAATTCAGATGCTTGACAACTGGTTCATATTTATGAACGTTGCTGTGGTCTGGAGTCATATGATCACCTTTTGCAACTTTCTGACAAGCAAAGTTGATGGGGAAGCCAGATTCACTTAACAACTGGGTTACTAACTTATAACTGCAGTGATTCACTTAACAACTGTGACAAGAAAGGTCATAAAATGGGGCAAAGCTCACAACAAATAAATGTTGGGATCAATTGTGATCATAAGTCAAGGACTCAGAAATATATCATATAAATGATGAAGCTGAATGCATGAAACCACGCAAGCAATAAGATAAAATGTATCCTGTTCAAACAAAAATGCTTCATGTAAAATATATAAATAAGAATTAGCTACTTTCTAATTATTATTATTATTATTACTTTCTGCTACTCTTATAATCAAGCATTGAGCTTTCTATGAGAATCTAAGAAGACACGGCAACTGGACAGCTAAAACCGAGGATTTAGTAGTCCTCTTGCCAAACATAATTGCTGCCTGGAAACAGATCATTTGTGTTCAGATTTCAGGCTTATGAAATTAACCTCATAAAACTCAAAAGCAAGTTTAATTAAGTTCCCCTGCTGTAGAATTTGCAACTTTAACTGTCTAACTCTGTGACAAATTAGTGTGGGAATTATGTGAAATTTATTTTCAAAATTAGTTTATGATGGCTGTTCATTTCCATTCTGCCCCTCTCCTGTTTCAATGTATAGATAACATACTTGTTTTTTTGATTCCTTCCTTCCAAGAGACCTTCGGTTTCCAGCCCAAGCTATACATTTTTCCAGAATTCATTGGGTAGCCCATGTCATTTGTAGGTCTTTAAAAAAAAGGAAAAGAGTTTTTCAATAGAAAGGTTTTATTTCCAGCAGCATTTGTATCGGTTATCACCAAAAAGCCATCTTCCTTTGCCTCAGCCCTTAAATTGAAAAAGACTCCTTTCTTGTTTGTTATTAAAATATGTACGTTTAAGTAGAACAAAGGCAAGTGTTATCCCACACTAATCAAGTCATACAATTTAAATCATTCAAAATATCAAATGGAGTAGCAATAAGGTAAAGGTTCTCCTTGTACATATGTGCTAGTCATTCCTGATTCTAGGGGGCGGTGCTCATCTCCATTTCAAAACCAAAGAGCCAGCTCTGTCTGAAGACATCTCCGTGGTCATGTGGCCAGCATGACTAAATGCTGAAGGCACACAGAACGCTTGTTACTTTCCCACCAAAGGTGGTCCCTATTTTTCTACTTGCCATTCTACATGCTTTTCAAACTGCTAGGTTGGCAGAAGCTGGGATAAGTAATGGGAGCTCACTCCATTACACAGTGCTAGGGATTCGAACTGCTGACCTTTCTGATTGACAAGCTCAGCTGCGTCCCTCAATAAAAAGCCTGCAATACTACATTCTAATTACTGCGCCACCATGGCTCTTAATCATACTAAGCCAGATTTAAATCAATTTGGAGAATCAGATTTTAACAGGTAAACCCGGTCTTTGCTATTATATTTCAGAAGATTTTGCAGAAACTGTAAGAAATGTAAGAAACCTAACCTAAAATGTTTTAATAGGGTTTGCTGGGAATTAGGTTTTTAATTGGGTTTTTAAGGTTTTTAGATTTTACATTCTGGTGCAGGTAAATTATTTAATTCTATTTTAAATATTGTATTGTTTGTACTTTTTAAATGCGTTTTTAAAGTCCTGTGTACCGCCCCGAGTCCCTTCGGGGAGAGGGGGCGGTCTACAAATTAAATAAATAAATAAAATGTAAATATAAATAAAGAAATCCTGAAAAGCATGTTTGAACCTTGTCATCTCTAACAAGCTCATGAAATGCTCAAAATATTCTTAGTTAAATTAACTCTTAAGACATCCTTCAGTTTCAGGATAAGTAATTTAGCACAGATGATCCCACATTAGCCACATCAGTTAGATACTGTACTCTTAAATTCGTATACTACTCCCACCATTTATCAGTAGAGAGGCATTTAAGTTATGCTGTACTGTAATAAGCAGAGAGCAAGAAAAAATGTTTCAGAAGGTATACATAGTTTGTTTTACAAGAACCTCAGCTGGTTGCCCAGCACTGGAAGAAAGATATTTTGCCTACTATAGACCAATGGACGCAGAAGATGGCTGGATTTGCTGAAATAGCGAAAAATTCAGCTTTTTTAAAGGACCAGATGCAAGAGACTTATACACAGGAGTGGGAAAAGTGGATTGATTATATACAAAATAAGTATCAGACTAGAAAATATTGTGTAGCTTTTAGCTGATGGAGATTAGATGAATAAGGTAGTCAGCAGGGGGTAGAATATGAAGGGAATGAATAACATATATTGTGTTTGGAATTACTAGGATTCCATATAGCGGAAGTCACAGGGTTGGGGGGGGGAAGGGGAGGTTGGGGAGGGTTAGGGAGGATATGGGAGGGAATTATACTGATACTTGTTTTATGTATTCCAGGTTGAAAGAGGGGGGGGGGGAAAGGGTATAATATCTGGTCCTGATTTATGTAGTTTATGTTGGGGGAGGGGGGTATAGGGATATAATATTTGTACCTGATTTATGTTTTTTTATGTTGTGGGAAGGAGGTGGAAAGGGGGAGAAAAATTTGTTGGTGGAAAACTTTTTTAATTTAAAAAAAAAAAAGAACCTCAGCTCTGTTGCAATAATTTAATTACATTGCTTCAAGCAACTATGGTCCAATAGGTTTATTGGATAAATCTGATTTATTCAACTTCAACTCTAAGGGCCAGCTTCTAATCAAAATATTGCTTAATACCAGAAATGCCTCAACTATACAACTCAAATGTCTCAACTAACTCATCTGGCTATATTATTCTTAAAGTGTGCCTACCTTTGCTTTTTTTGGCTAAAGAGATGCTGAAAAAGGGGGGGAAACACCAAACAATTCTGAGCTAATGTGAGATATTTTTTGAATTTCTGTATCCAATAAGCTGCTGAAAGTTGAAAATGGCACTGGAATGTTTAGAGGCAATTATCTCCAAATCAGCACCCAGTATCTGCTAACGACCACACATGTACACTAATAATTCCCCATCTCTTTGATGTTTCCAAGCTTTTATGTAGTTTAATCCTTACAGATTATCCTTTTCATTCGAAATTGATTTTATACTTTTTAATTCTTCATCTTCCAACTGCACCCAATACCTCTTATTGCTTAATTAAGATGAGTCACTCTTCATAAACATTTCTAAGTATCAGTATTCTTTAGAATCATTAGACAATGCTTAATTTCTGTTGATTGCAAATCGCTCCTTTTCAAGAATCCCTGTGCAGATGGTAATTTTGCTAATCTTTTCAAACGAGATGGGGCAGGTAATTAACAAAAACTGAGACCAGAAGCAAAACAGAAATAGGAGGGAGGGAGGGAGAGGGGGAGGGGGAGGGGGAGGGAGGGAGGGAGGGAGGGAGGGAGGGAGGGAGGGAGGGAGAGAGAGAGAGAGAGAGAGAGAGAGAGAGAGAGAGAGAGAGAGAGAGAACTAGACTTTATTGTAAGGCAAGGTGCTAATGACAAAGTACAAATTATAAAACAGAACTGTTAAAAAGAGAATTGTAAAGTAAACAATTCTACACAAAGAAATGTATTTAAAGCTTCTCCCTTCAGAGATTAAATCTTCTCCAGTTTTTAAAATCTAAAACTTGTGGCTGGTGAAAATGGGTGTCAATACAAGCCTTTAGAGTTTCATCTGTGAGACAAAGAGTGTTTCAAACTACAGCTTTACTCTCAATGTGAGAACTGAAGAGGTGGCCAGGAACCAGTTTAGTATTATGCACAAATGCCTTCCCATCTCCCTTTGGAAGACTAACAAAAAGCTGGAGATTATCCTGACTATATGTGCCAAGTCGCCCACAGGCATCCCTGCATTTTTTCTGCTCTGGGAAAGGAAAAATAATGCACTAAAGCTCCAGGCTGTCTTCTCAATACAACAACCCATGCCACAAAGGAACTGGCCAGGCTACTTTGGGGTTCAGTGTAATACAATACAATACAATACAATAGCAGAGTTGGAAGGGACCTTGTAGGTCTTCTAGTCCAACCCCCTGCATGGGCAGGAATCTTACACCATTTCAGACAAATGGCTGTCCAACATCTTCTTAAAGACTTCCAGGGTTGGGGCATTCACAACTGCTGGAGGCAAGCTGTTCCAGAGGTTAATTGTTCTTACTGTTAGGAAATTTCTCCTTAGTTCTAAGTTGCTTCTCTCCTTGGTTAGTTTCCACCCATTGCTCCTTGTCCTGCCCCCAGGTGTCTTGGAGAAAAGTTTGACTCCCTCTTCTTTGTGGCACCCTCTGAGATATCGGAACACTGCTATCATGTCTCCCCTGGTCCTTCTCTTCATCAAACTAGACATACCCAGTTCCTGCAGCCGTTCTTCATATGTCTTAGTCTCCAGTCCTCTAATCATCTTGGTTGCTCTTCTTTGCACTCTTTCCAGAGTCTCCACGTCTTTTCTACATCGTGGCGACCAAAACTGTATGCAGTATTCCAAGTGTGGCCTTACCAAGGCACTATACAGTGGCATTAACACTTCACGCGATCTAGATTCTATCCCTCTGTTGATGCAGCCTAGAACTGTGTTGGCTTTTTTGGCAGCTGCTGCACACTGCTGGCTCATATTTAAATGGTTGTCCACTAGGATTCCGAGATCCCTCTCGCAGTTGCTACTATTGAGCAAGGTACCACCTATACTGTACTTGTGCATTTGGTTTTTCTTGCCTATATGTAGGACCTTACTTTTTTCACAATTGAATTTCATTTTATTAGACAGTGCCCAATGTTCAAGTTTGTCTAGATCCTTCTGTATCTTAAGCCTATCTTCTGGAGTGTTGGCTATTCCTGCCAGCTTGGTGTCGTCTGCGAATTTGATGAGTTCCCCATTTATCCCCTCATCCAAATCGTTGATGAAGATGTTAAAGAGTACTGGGCCTAAAACAGAGCCTTGGTGTATTCACATTTTCTCAGAATTGACAGAGTTATGTGTCTAATTCTATGACAAAGAGTAAATGTTTGAGATGATTATTAAAAAAAAAAATCCTAACAAATGATTTGAGATGAAGCCTACTCACGTCTTACCTGTCTTTAACATAATCCATCCAGTGTTCTATCTCAGCTTCTGAACTAGTATTTTTAATCTGACAATGAAGAAAAGATGCATGTTACCAACTAAATATTTGATAATCTTGATTTAATTAACCTTCCTTGAATAGATATTTCAATGAATAATTGGAACAGCTTTTATTATACATGGATTTGCTATTAATGCACTTCCATCAGGACTAATACCACAATTCTTGCAATCATAATATTCTAACTTAAATATTATAGAATTACAGATGCAAAAAAAAGTATCTAACAGGAAGACATGAATAGACCAAACCCATTTTTCTATTGTGGAACTATGTTGTGGGCAATGGCTAATTGATCTCAAAAGTTGCAACTAGTAGAAAAGATTTTAGATTTAGATTTAGATTTTATTAAATTTATATACCGCCCTATTCTCCGTGGTAGGACTCAGGGCGGTGCCACAAGAGATAACTTGTGGTAGCCCTTTGACATACAGCCAAAATTGGGGCCAGAATCCGGATCGATGAGTAAAACTGTCCTTAAGCAAGATGCCCACAGAGAATTGTAAGTGTTGTGGCCCTCCAGTGGAGCTGGCAGCAGATTCGGACTGTGAGGAGGTTGAAGAGGAACATGGGCCAGTCCTGGAGTCTGGGGAAGGCTCTGATGTCGGAGGCAGAGAGGGGGCCAGAGCCGTATGCCAGTTATCAGCGACCTTCAGAGTCAGACATCAGTGAAGCAGACAAACAGCTGGAGCCTGTTCCCAGTGTCCGCATGCGCAGAGTTGCAAGACAAAGGGAATAGCTAAAGAACAGGGGTCGACTTGAGAGTAAGGCTACAGGTGGACGATGAATGGCCCCTCTCAGAGGAAATAAAAGAGGAGCAAAAGGGGAGTGGAGTTTGCATGAGACAATTAGTTTGCTTCATTGGTTCGTGACTCTGAAAGACTCCTTGCCAAATTTTGCAGATACCGGCTTGTCAGCTCTCCAAGCCAGATAAGGTTGTGAATGAGCAGAATTCAAAGTAAATTAATAAAAAGAGTTTTTGTTGGAACAAGGAATTTATTTCATGCTCTCGGGAAGCCTAAGTCAAACAATAAGATTGGAAGGGACTTTAAAGGTCTTCTACTCTAACACCATCGAAAGCAGGAGACCTTATACCATCCTGAACAGATTGGAGTCCTAGGTAAGAGCACTTGGTGCCTTGCGGGGAGGGGGGGGGTGGCTGGAGGAGAATTCTTTGTGGGGCTATAGGTTTGGATTAAAATCCCAGAATATAAATGCTTTTGTTTCCACATGGAGACCGCTTCTGAACTTTGTGCTTCAAATAGAAAAGAATGAAACTTTGATTTTCAGTTTTACCAAGTAGTCTGATAGGTCTTTATAGAAATGGCTAGTTTATATTATTATGAAAAAACAAAAAGTTGTGATTTGATTTTAATGCCTTATTTTACTGCAACAGACAGTTGAAAGTCAACACTTCTCTTTCATTTCTCTTAATCCTGCCTTACTTTTCTTCCCCCTCCCCTTCCTCCCCGTTTTTCTATTTTCTTTAATATTTTGTCTGTTATTTTACCTTGTAACAATAAAAAATTTAATGCTATGGAGTTAAAATCCTGAAAACATTAGCTTCATTCCTGCAGGACGTCCTTTCCCCTCTGCCTATTGCATAATTTCAGTGGACCAGCCTTTATAACAGACAAGTCACCTTCTTCCTGAGGGGAGAATTTCAGAATCTTTTTTTATTATTATTTGAGTAAAGATCTACATCCAAAGGAAGGAGTGTGAATGACACAACTACCTACCAAAGAAGTAGCTTCTCTTATATGCCCAGTGTCAAGTGTCACAATATTGATCTATCCTTGTGCTTTGTCATATGACTGTTTTTTTTTAAAATTACAACATTTCAAACATTAAAAAAACTGAAGCAAAATGATATTTATAATGTCAAACATTTAAATAAAAACCAAGAACTGCCCTAGTCAAATACTCAAGTCAGCTCTTGGCCATTTTACTATTATTTCTCAGGTCACCTATTTTCAAATTTAATTATTACTCACAAGATGGATTAATTCCTTTGCAAGCTGGATAATAGATACTGCAAAACTGGTCCCAATGTTGTAGATTTCGCCTGGCTGCCCTTTCTTCAGAACAGTAAGGAATGCTTCTGCTACATCACTAGCATAAAGAAAATTTCTTTTCTGAAGTCCTGAACCATGAATGCAACTAAAGGAAAACACAAAAGTAGATAATTTGTAGAAAGGATTATTAAAAGCAAGACCTTCAATAATAGCAGAATGGTCTAGTCAAGTTTTCAAGGAGTTACACTCACTAAAAAATAGAAGCAATCTCTAAATCCTTCATTTTATTATTCAAATTGATAGTCTTTGCTGGGTAAAGTATGCAAAAAAGAAAAGCCAAGTGCAAAGCAAATAATAATGTACATTATTTATTAACAATAAAATTCCAGATAACACATAAAACATGACATTTCTAAACTGAACATTGCTGGGGACCATGGGAAGAAAATAGAGATTAATACACAGAAGCATACAGCTTCCTCAACCAAGATTTTAGATTAGTGGAAAAGCACAAAATAATAAACATGATCTAGCACAAATTCTATGACCTCTGCTGGTGAAAAGATATTAAACACCCAAATATAGCTTCTCCTTTGATCACAAGCAATACACACACTACAACAGATGCAGGCTTTGAGTCCCCTCTCATTTGTTTATATTGCACATTTAACAGTATTCAACAATTCCCCACTGTGTATTTAAACAAAGAATTGGATATATATGGAAACATAATCATATACATTAAAGTGAACATTAAATATATACCAAACTCCAAATCTCTGTTCCCTTTTCTTATTACAAACTTCTTTGGCAATAAGAAAGGAAATAATTTTATAGGCATATCCCGATTTTTAGCTATATAGCTTC
This sequence comes from Rhabdophis nuchalis, assembly GCA_039707465.1. Classification (NCBI taxonomy): domain Eukaryota; kingdom Metazoa; phylum Chordata; class Lepidosauria; order Squamata; family Natricidae; genus Rhabdophis; species Rhabdophis nuchalis. The sequence goes on from CM077651.1 coordinate 22,672,074, forward strand.
AATTTTCAGGGTGTGACATGGCTTATTTTCTTACAGTTGTTTTTAAATGAGCACATGCATGTATACTAACACATACCATTTTCTATTCTGCTGTAAGAGAGAAATGAATTTAGGAATAACCTAGGAAATATAAAAGACAAAAAGAACAATTATTAAAATGCATACTACTTTAAAACAGAAAATGATGCAGTTTCATTGCTGTAAGTTAGTTTTCATTAATGCTAGCTGTCAGATCTGCCATCTTTCCGCTTGGCGCCTCGCTGGTATCCTACTATCAATCAATGGGGTGGGGTGGGGTGGGGGTGGAAGTAGGCAATTGGCATGTAGAGGGTAATGACAGGGGTGTGTGTGTGTGTGTGTGTGTGTGTGTGTGTGTGTGTGTGGTGTGATGGAAACTAGATATAAGAACCAGCTTGTTTCAACATTCAAAGACACTGAGCTTGGGAAATGATGCAAATTGCACCAAGTGGCACCAAACAGGCAAGTGGTTCCCAAAACACTTATATGGCACACCATTGGTCGAAGACAAACCGGTCAAGGTGGGAGGGCCGGAAAGAAAGGGAAAATCTGTAACCTTTTGTGGAGGAACCTTAGATCTAGCCTTGTTTTTGCTGCAACCACAACTCCTTAGTGAAATAACATCACTTCATGGCTAAGTGGAGTCAAGGGTCTTTCTTTCCTAGCTGGGGCAAGCATGACACTACCAACAAACATAAGAATCCCTACCTTCCATCAAAAAAATTCACTGAGTTATGACTTGGTATCAGGAAGTGCTTTGCTTGCATGAGGCAGAATGAGAAGAACCTCAAGCGTTGTTTCAACTCTTAAGGCAGCTGATTAAAGGAGAATTCAGAGGCAAGTAACAGGCACGCATCTGCCCAGTGGTGCTGCTGGGGAGAAGAAAGGGGCTGCATGGGCAGCATCAAACCATAACAGAGCGCTCCTTATCTATCTGAAATTCTTAAAGCAGCAAAGCCCATTTTCACACACTAAAAATTTGAGCTAGGTTGCAACATTCATGCTGTTCATTCTGTAAATTAAAACCTCAAAGTATAGACACAAAATTGTTATTTAATTGGGCTACTGGAGATAACACTAAGACAAATTCTCCTGTAAGCAATGATCAGTGACAGAGAGAGATTCACAAAAGTCCAATACTATCACTTTCTAGCCCAAGAATGGCCAGCAGGTAAGTTTGGTCACATCCCACTCAAAAATAATTGGAAGTTAAAAATTGTAGTAATTGGAGACCCAGCTGGCTCTGTAAATATTTCAACCTCTACCCATCAGAAATCTCAAGACTGAGTTTGGACATAAAATGGCAAATACTCTAGTCTAAGCTCAGATATCTCATAATGGTCAAGCCTTTGGAAAATTATGAGATCTGATAATAGGTGAAGGCCCAGCTTTCAGTACATTTTGGAGATTACAAATAATGCCCTGAATGAATATATGAGAAGATTGACCTGATGAAGTCTATTTATTATATCTTGGCCATATCAAGAATTGTTCTAAAAACAGTGTAGTTTGTCACGTTTTCATGGAACATGGGATATTCCCATGGTAAAGTATACAAGCTTAAGAAACTAAAAAGTAAAAAGACCTTGATTTAACTTACTTTTTCTGGAAACTGATGGGGTCCATAAACGTTGCTGCTCCGTGTGATAACCACTGGAAACTTTAACGTACACATGACAACTGTATTAAAATGAACCCAGTCAAAACTGCTATTAATGACCTAACATGAGTGATATCTACTTAAACCCATTCCTTGATGGCATAATTTCTATTGCCAGAACAGCAACAATCCCCTTATAGTTGTTTTTTTGCTTCTTTAGATTCTACTGCTAAGGACTGCTAAGGACAAAAGAGAATGTCAGCTGCCACCTTAATGCTTGCTTGTGTGTCACTACTATACAATGACAATTTGCCATGGCTAGGCACTACTGAAATGCACTTCACTTCTAATCAAACTGTTTTTCTACTGTTTGTATATGTTTATGGCAGGCGTGACAACATATTTGTAGCTTAGGGTTGAAATGAGGGGTCTTTGATAACTCTCTGAATTCGGTTGTCATCTTGCAGACACCCAAATTTAGCACTGCTGTCCAAGTGCACTCAAGTAATGACTGACTTCACCCATTATTTTTTGCCAATAGAACAACAAAAAGACATACATTGCTAAGACAGAAAGGTTAAAGTTAAAATGGCACATTTAGCAGAAGGATCTAACTTGATACACTGCACCTAACATTAAAGATAAAAGTCCAAGGAACAAGCTGGTTTCTAAAATCAGGCGAGCAATCTAGGACCCCTAAGCTACACCTGATTTCTAAATCTGCTTCCAAACAAGTTGTTAAAAATTAGGGGCATGGTTTCTTCCCATTGGGAGGCAAACAATAGTAGAAAACCATAGTAGAAACTTTAAAAAACCTTTCATAGAGTTTTAAAATGCCCAGCTCTTTCTCCATGCTAAACAAAAGCCACAACCTCACCCTGGCATATAGGTGAGGTTGAGAAGGGGCCCAACCTCCTCCTAATAAATGTGGCTTCCAAGTTACCCTTTCCTCTATGGCACAAATCACTACCTTTTGTTATGCATTCACATCCCGTTGGACACAAACAGATAATTGATAGAACCTTTTACAATCCCGCAATGTTATTTATGCTCACCTGATATCTTTCCCAGTACGATTGGACAAAGCATTCAGCCGCTGCCTTAGATGTTGCATAAGGATTTGTGGGTTGTTTGGGTGAAGATTCATCAAATTCCTGCAGCAGAAGTTTACATGAAGTAAATTTTAGCAGAGTTAGCAGTGAATTACACATGGCTCCAGTTAACTAGTACAAGTAACTCCAATACCGGCAACAAGTATTAAGTATCCAGTTGCAAAATATATGCACGTAGTCCTCAGGTTATTACCATTTATTCAGCAACTGTTCAAAGTTACATTATTTTTCGGAGTATAAGACGCACCACAATTTAGAAGAGGCCAAAAAAAAAAAAAAGGTTTTGGACTCTGCAGACCTCCTAAAAACAGCCCCTTTTTGTTAAAAAAAAAGGGCATGCATAGCCTTTAGGAGGGTTATAGAGTGCTCCTGGTGGCTGGGGGGTTTAAAAAAAAACGGCCCATTTTCCGTTCCTTTTTGCTCTCCCCAGCCCCCAGGAGCACTCTGGAAGCCTCCTAAAGGTTATGCAAGGCCATTTTGGTGAAGGGGGCAGGATTTCGGGAGGCAAAATATTCAGTGTATAAGACGCACCCAGATTTTCACCCTCTTTTCTGAGGGAAAAAAGTGTGTCTTATACTCCGAAAAATATGGTACAATGGTGAAAAAATGGTACTTAGGACCAGTCCTGAGAATTCTGCCCACCATACTGAGCCTCAGTTAGAGGATTGTGATTTCTGATGTTCCCTGCCAGCTTCTCACAAGCAAAGTCAATGGAGATGCCAACAGGAAGTCACAATCATGTGAGATCCTTGTCTAATGTCCAGAACTGTTGTTGCTAACTGATATGGTCACAACATCACAAACAGCAATGGAAATTCTGGTTCCAACTACTGTCATAACCTCAGGACTGCCAGTACTCATAATTTGTTCTTCTTCGAATATTTATTTGTATAACCGCGTCCTCTCCCCTAGGGGACTCGGAGCGGTGTACAGGGAGGAATAAAACAGCATAAAATATATACATGAATACAATAAATACAATAAAAACAAATTAAATTAGACTATCCCTGCACTAAAATTCCCATTTAAAATTAATAATCCCTAATCCCTGGGTAGAGACTAACCTAGGCCGGCCAAGCAGAAAAAGTGAGTTTTTAATTTCTTACTTGTATATCAAATTACAATCAGGAAATGTTTTATAAGTATATGCACAAATGGGCATCTTCAGTGCCTTTTTTTTAATAGAAAACAATATAAGGATTTAAAATTTTGGTATAATTTCTTTACAAGAGTTTGGAGCTGTAAAATCATTCAGAACCACACACGGGATAAAAAGGCAAGTGATTTCAACCAATAATAGCTCACCTTATCACAACTTCCTCCATAAACTTCATCAGTGCTGACATATACAAACTTTTCCACATTAGCCTTATAAGCAGCCCGAAGCAGAATATACGTTCCATAAACATTAACATAGTTGAATTCAAGTTTGTGCCAAAATGAAAGATCTGCATTTTCAGTCAAAAAGAATAAAGAGGGTGTCACTTTGACAACTGAAAGCAATTACAATCCTTAAGGGAATGCTCTGATAGAAATATGTGTTATTTACTTCCCAAACGCCACACATAAAAATGCTTCTAAAAATGTTAAAGCTGAAACCTGACAGCTACAGAAGCATAAAGCAAAGAAAGAGCATTTCTCTTTCTTTGTGAACAGAGAGGTTCATAAGCCTCCCAACTTTGGGCAAAGAAATCCTAGATAATGCCTCAGACACATATGTTAAGAGAACGCTGGAAGTCTATATAAGTGGAGCTTACGCATAATAACATTATTACATTTTAAATAATGTTCTATGCTTATGTTCAGGAGAGATTGTCTTGGTTTTTTAAAAAATTAAAAAGCCAGAAATAAAGATTATTTAAATCTTTTAAATAAAAACATAGCATTTTAGGTTGAATAGCTAGATATTCTAAAATCAATTGACAGACTTAATAGCAGACAAACAGGAAAAATGTATATTTAAAATTATTATTGCGGGGTAAAATCTAATGCAGAATTAAGCATATTAATCTTAAAAAGTGCAATGTGTGTTCCAGATGCATCCATGGTCCTTTCAAAATGTTTCCTTTTATGAATCGGTACATATTTAGTACGCTTTCCATAACCATAAGAATTGAAAAAAGTATTTTAAAAAATTTCAAATATTCCAATAAATGTAGCAGCAACCTAACAAAATTGCATGAAAAACAAGACTGTGCTGCACTTAGATTTAAGTCTGTGCCAAATAAAAATTCTAATGACCAAAACAGACTGCATACAAATTGTTCTACTTCATCTATATAATCTATACTTCAACAGAGTTCAATTGGCAAACTGAAATATTCAAGTCTCCACCACCAGCCACATCATAATACGTAGCTTATTACATGAAGCATTAGCTCTGTCCCTTCCACAAAACCTGGAAGCTATTGAAGAATGCTTTATCAATCCTGCAAGATGGTGACAATTACAAGGATATGCCATGCTCACCTACATGCGTTTGAGCTGCAAAATGTAGCACTATATCAATTTTCTCAGTCTCAAATAATTCTTTTATGAAATTGGGTTCACAGATGTCTCCCTAATAAAGAAAAAAGAAAATATAAAATCAGCCTGGAACAGCAAGTTATTTTTTCCAATGGTAAGCATTTGATATATAATTGGTATATAATCTTATGGAAAATTGCAGGCTTTCATCTCAGTTTTCATCTTATAACAATTGCACAGTAGAATCAGAGAGCTGGAAGCGGAGATTTTACACCAATTCCAACTTGCTTAATACAGGAATCTAAATTAGGATTACCACCGTTCTGTTCTCTCTTCTCTCCCCAAACTTCTATCAAAACTAAATATAATCAGAACTTTAATCAGAGGACTTGATTTCCATATCATTGATTATAATCATCAATAATTCTCTGAAATGTTTCCAATTTGGGGGGGATACTTAAAATACAATGTCCAGAACTGGCTGCGGTACTCAACGTGCAGTCTGACCACAGCAGAGCAAAACTGAACTATTATTGTCCATGATTTGGAAATTATACTTCTGGTAAAAACAACCTAAAATTGTGTTTGCCAGTTTAGCTACCACATGATGTTGCTGACTCAAATTTAGTTTGCAAGCAATTACTATTCCCCAAATGCTATTACCAAGCCAGTATCCCCCATCCTATTTTTGTACATTTGACTTGTATTCTATCTGAAATATTTTTTATCTGTTCACTTTCGTTTTACTTTTAACGCAACTCTCAGATTTACTCAAATCATTTAGAATTATATTTTATAGCTGCCATAATATATTAACTTGCTCATCCAATTCTTGGTTATCTGCAAATTTATTAATCAATCTCTCCATTTTTTCATTCAAGTTATTAATAAATCTTCTGAAAATTGTGTGCTTGGGAATATGGCAGCCTATCTGAGATCTTGTTTTACTATAATCAGGAACCACTGATGATCATTCTTGGTGTCTAATTTGAGTCAACTATGTCTTGTCCAGCCACCCAATATGCTAGAAGTGAAGCCGTAGTCATTTGATTTTAAAAACCCAATGAAAGCAAAAAGTTTAGTTTACCTGAACAAATTTGTAGTTTTCTTTCTCAGAAACTGTCTTAAGATTTGTTAAGCTTGCACAGTAGTCCAGCTTAACAAAAACAGAAAAAGAGAGAAAGTGAGAAAATAAGTGTTTTACACGAGAAGTTGCTAAATGCAAGACTTTTTCAGACTAAATGCTTTGGTCTGAAAATTCCAACTTTTACAGAAGCAGTTTAAAAAAAAAAAAAAAAAAAGCTTCGTGGTTTCACAGGTAAGCATGCTGATATCCCACTACCACAATTGCCACAATTTCTGGGTAAAGGTTTATAGTGGATACAAAAAGTCTAGTGTCTTGTTAAATTGCCAGGTTTTTGAGATGCAATAAAGACAAATCACATCAGAATTTTTTCCACCTTTAATGTAACAGATAAGTTGTACCATTCAATTGTACAATTCATTCGAAATGAACAGGTTTGCTATGAATTTTAGCAGCCTTCTCAGTTTTTAGAAACTGAATACCAATTTTTATTCAGAAGCAGAGCTTGTTCTTTTATTTGCATGTATGATGCAGCATTTACAGGTATGCTCAGTTATAAAGATATATAAATTCATCCACTTGAATCATTATTAGCACAGAAATCTTTAGAACAGGTTATATAGCCTTAGAACAGGGATGTCCAAACTTGGGAACTTTTAAGAGTTGTGGACTTCAACTCCCAGAATTCCCCAGCCGCCATGGCTGGCTGGGGAATTCTGGGAGTTGAAGTCCACAACTCTTAAAGTTCCCAAGTTTGGACACCCCTGCCTTAGAAGGTTAGATGTCTCTTCCACCATGTTGTCAGTCTGACATTACAGGTCTTTTTAGTGTACTGTTTAAACATGATTCATTTAATTTAAACTAACAGCCTTACCTTATCCAGATTAATGATCATATAGTTAGGATACTTTTCCACAAGAGAAACTATCACATGGGAAGCACTGTCAATTTTGGAAGGAAAAAAACAACAGAGATGGTGAATGTACAGACTTCAGGTTCTTTCCAAATCTTGTTCATGGACATCAAAAAGCTTTTCTCAGTTTTTTTGCTCTGGCAGTAAGATGAGTTGTAAATCTTTTTCTGCTTCTCTCTTTTAAGCCTAAACTAAGATGTTTAATTACCTCTCAGTAAAAACTAAGAAATTCACCACAATGAATGAGGCTATTTTTTTAGTACTTTGAAAAATGCTCACAGTTCACTGCAGTACAGGTAATCCTCAGGTTACGACCATAAAAAAAATTCTCTTGTTAAGTGAGAAATTTGTTAAGTGAGTTTGCCCCATTTTACAACTTTTCTTGCCACATTTGTTAAGTGAGTCCCTGTAGTTGTTAAATTAGTAACATAAGTTAAGTGAATCTTGTTTCCCCATTGACTTTGCTTGTCAGAAAGTTGCCAAAGATGGTCGCATGATTCTGGAACACTGCAACAATCATAAATATTAAGCAGTTGTCAAGCCTCCAAATGTAAATCACATGATGCTACAATGGTCATAAGCGTGAAAAATGGTTGTAAGTCACTTTTTTCAATGCCATTGTAACTTTGAACCATCACTAAGTGAACTGTTATAACTCGAGGACCACCTGTAATGGTACAATTTATTTTTATGTTCTTCAAACCCTGTATTTTAAAGGCTAATTTTGTGGGAAATAACTAGCTTTAAATATTCAAGGTCATAATCTATTAGAGAGATTTCAAATATTTTTCAGTCTCAAATATGGGGCTTCAGAAATGTATTATAGGGTAGGGGCTTAAATTAAAAAAAAATAGAGTATTGTGAGGAAATGTGCAATATAGAAAAAAATTAAATAAAAGCGGAATAGAACAGACTTGAGAGCATAGAAGCAGCCCTCACCAGGCAAACAACTTCCTTTCAGGATTTCAAATGCATAATTTGAATATTAGTGAATCAAATAGAAAAACCTTTTTTTATTTTAAAAAAGTGTCTAGTTACAGCAGATAAAAATAAATATGGGAAACAAGATGTGACTTATATATCACTGGCCACTGGCTTCATTTTTATAAAGTTATGCCCAAAAATAGATGAGCAAAAAAAGGGAGAACTCAGGCTGAAGTTCTAACCTGAACTGAATAATTAAGCTTCTTTTTATTTGCACGTAGTTCAGACAGAACTGACAAGCAACTTACTGTGTAGCAACTTTAGGAATTCAAAAGCTATCCTTCTTTTTCCTTATATGGGGAAAGAAATTCTAGCTTTGTTTACACAGTGGTTTTGGATATAAATATTGCACGTGGATATTTCTTTTTTCCTTTTTTATTAGTTTATAATTTAATTTTTTCTGTATTAGTTTATTATATAAAATACCGAAGTACAAAAGAAAATAAGTAGGAAAACTAAGGGAGTGGAAGGGAAGGGAAAAGTGGAGGAAAATTGGAGGAAAAGGAAAGAAAAGGCCTTGACTTCTGACTCCCTTATAAGATATCAAAATTCAAACCTTTTTTTTTTTTTACACAATAGCAAAAACTAGCCCTTTCTATAACAGCAAACCTATCTAAACCCAAAACAAAATTTCATTTCCCCCTCCCCCACCTCAAACACAAAGTCCAGAAGCAGTTGCATATTTAAATTTCCCTTTTTCTGCAAGAACATTAAGCACAGTGTGTGTGTGTGTATACTATGTATGTGTGTATGTATATGTGTGTGTGTATAAAAACGTATATATATGTATATATGCTGGTCCTGTTGTATTACATAAATGTGTGTGTGTGTATATGTATGTGTGTATGTATATATGTGTCTGTGTATAAAAACGTATATATATGTATATGTGTATATATATGTATGCTGCTCCTGTTGTATTACATAAATGTGTATGTGTATGTGTGTATGTGTGTATGTATATATGTATGTGTCTGTGTATAAAAACGTATATATATGTATATGTGTATATATATGTATGCTGCTCCTGTTGTATTACATAAATGTGTATGTGTATGTGTGTATATATGTATACTATATGTGTGTGTGCATGTGTGTGTGTGTGCATTTGTGCATGTGTGTATATATATATAGAGAGAGTACATACATAAATGTGTGTGTGTGTGTGTGTGTGTGTGTGTGTGTGTGTATACACAGTATTTATGAGTAAAATAAACTCCGGCGTCGTCCTTCCCTCTTTTAAAGCACCTTTAAAAGGGGCAACTTCCCCCCCCCCCCGGCTTGCTTCCCAAACACCAGGGTGTTCGGACAGGGGGGGGGGGAACCTTTTTAACGTTGAAAACCATTGAAAAAAGGTTGGAAATTTGGACAGCAGCAGCGCCGCCTCCCCCGTCTTCTTTCCACGCTCAAAGACTCACATGAAGCCGGCGCCTCCGGTCACCAGGACTCGCTTCGTCAAGCCCCGCGGAGCCCCCTCAGCCCGCGAGACCCCCACGGACATTCCTCCCGCGGAGCCCGGCTCCACTTCCGCTCCTTGCGTCAATTCCGTCCGCGAGGGCGAGCCTTCTCTCCTACGCGCGCTTAGGTTCGGGGAGGCGCTAGGCCCATTTGGGCGCTCTGGTCCGAGGCCTCCCTTACTTCTGCAACGCGGCGCCTTCCCGCCCCAGTTAAGAGCTGTAGATCGTTCCCACGCCGTTGCGGTTAATGCCGACCAGGGCTCTTTGCGCAACAACGTCCATACCAGGAGAAAGTCCCAAAGGTGCTTCCTCCTCTCCCCCCCCCCCAAGAGGCAACTGGACTTGCTTGTTTTTCCTTCAAGACGTTTCGCTTCTGATCCAAGAAGCTTCTTCAGCTCTGACTGGATGGTGGGGAATGGAAGGATTTACATTCCTTCAGAGAGCTGGTCATTTGTAGACTTTTAGAGCAGTGTTTCTCAACCTTGGCAACTTGAAGATGTCTGGACTTCAACTCCCAGAATTCCCCAGCCAGCATTTGAAGATGTCTGGACAGCACTCGCTGGCTGGGGAATTCTGGGAGTTGAAGTCCAGACATCTTCAAGTTACCAAGGTTGAGAAACATTGTTTTAGAGGGTCATTTAAGCAGGTCTATGTCCTCAGGATCACCTGAGTAGTTTTCCTGGTTCCTGTAGTCTGCAATTTTTCCTCTGGAAATCCAGAGAATAAACATGACCTGGATGACTGAGAAACTCTGCAGACTTTTAGCTGTACAATTTGGAATGGACACCCTTGGAATGGTGTGGGAGTAGGAATGGATTTCCAGAGGGAAAAAATTGCCGACTACAGGAACCAGGAACACTACTCAGATGACCCTGAAGACAGATAAACCTCCAAGTGCTTCAATGACTCAAAAAGGATGCCAATAATAATAATAATAATCTTTATTGTCATTGTAAAAATTACAATGAAATTGGTTACAATGACCATCTGTCGGCAAGGAATATAAATCCTTCCATTCCCCACCATCCAGTCAGAGCTGAAGAAGCTTCTTGGATGAAGTCCAGTTGCCTCCTAAAAAAAAGCACCATTGTGACAGCCATGACCAGGATGACTGAGAATCACTCTTTGGAGAGAGAAAAAAGCACCTTTGGGACAACCATGACTTGGATGACTGAGAACTATCTCCATAGACCAGGAGAAAAGGAAACCAAACGTTGGAAGCCAAACAAGAGGAGTATATTTCAGAAAAGTGTTGTCAGGCTGTGCTCTGGCTAGGTTAAAAAAATGTTGTGGGAACTTAAAACAATCAAACTTCTCAATAAAACAGGCAGGGATATTCCGAGCAGCTAGGACTCTCTGGGAAGCTCTCCTTCCAAGCTGTTGACATAAAGCCAGTGTTCAACACGTAAGAAAGAGACAAGGTTTCAAGGATTGGCGAGTTCATTTGGTATAATGGTCTTATTGTAGTTTTCTGAGATGGAATACCCTTGAAACAATAGAAAATATTTGTAGCTGTTAGATGGTTGGCTGTGGTTTGCTCTCCGACCTTGCCATGTAGTAATTTAATAATGATAATAAATTTAATAATTTAGTCTGGCATACAAGACACGTATAAGCTAAAGAGGAATGGGGCAACACAGTTCTACAAAACTTCCCTTATGGATGTTACTTAGCCTGGTAAGGAAACGTTTGGGAACTCTTATGACAAGCACGGAAAGCAAACCCTCTGCCAAAACGAAACGCCCTTTTCTGCTACCCAAAATAGAATCATTTCAAATCCACCCGAATTAATGTTTAGAAGCACTTTTGATTCAGGCGTATTTGGGACAAACAGGAGTTAAATGGCAGCTGCTGGACATTTAATCTACTCGGGCCCAGAATCGGCCCTTCCAAAGTCTGGAAGTTCTTGGGCTGGATGGGAAGAGCACGCCTGGCGAGCCCAAACCGGGGCTCGATTAGATGCCCTCCCGGGTCTCTCCGCCACTACTACCACCAAACGTCGCCTGCCTTGGCCGCGGTGGCCCCGCCCCCTCTCCCCCCTCCACCAATCCCATCCGACTTCAGTGACGTGGCGGGTGGAGCGTTCCTCTCCTAGCAACCGTCTCCAGAATGCCAGTTGGAAGTCCTCCTTGCGAGAGGCTGGCGCGCGGCAACGGCCCGTCCCGCCCTCTCCCCTCCCCCGCCCGCCTCGGGAAAGCCCTCTCATTGGCCTCCTCCCGGTAAAGCCTCTTTTCCCATTGGCTGCCGCTCCTTTCCTGGTTCCGCCTGGTTTCCGTTCGCCTCAGGGCGAGTGCAGACGTGGTCGGGATGGGGGAGAGGTGACGGCGGGGCGCCGGAGAAGCCATGGAGCGGCTTCTGTGCTTCGTCTGGGTCGCGCTCTGGAGCGGCGGCGGCGGCGCCTGGTTACGCGGCGCGCAAGCCAAGACCGTCCATGGCGGCTTCTCCAGCGCTGCGGCCCGCGCCAGGGCCGGCCAGGTGGTGGCTCGGTTCCAGTTCCGAGGTAAGAGTTCGGCGGGGGCAGAAGGGAAGGAAAAGCGGAGTGGGTTGCGGGAGGACCCCGTGGCAGGCAGGCAGGCTCGAGGCGCCGCCTCGTGGGACTGACCCGCGTCGTCCCACGCGTGTTCTTCACATACACGTACACACGCACACGTGTCCATTCTCGGGGGAAAGAGCCGCTTCTTTCCTGGGAGTCCGAGGACTGTCCTGGTGCGAAGCCTGACACGTGTCAAAATGGGCACTTTTTCTGCAGATCCTCGTTCTCTCCCGACGATGACACTTGCCTTTGCAGGAGGATGACACGTGTCTTTGCAACAGGAGCCACACATGTCTTTGCAACAGGAGGAGGAGGGGGCAGCCAAAAATTTGGGGCTTTTCGTCCCTGCCACATCTTGGACCCAACCATCAAGTACGGTTAGTCCTCTACCTACGACCACAGTGGAGTCCAAAATTTATGGTGCTGAGTGAGAAATTGGTTCAGTGAGTTTTTGCTCCCGTTTTACGACTTTTCTTGCCTTGTTGTTAAGTGAATTGCTGCAGTTGTTAAGTGAGTAACCTGGCTGTTAAGTGAATCAGCTTTGCCCATTGACTTGGCTTGGGAAGAGGAGGTCGCAAAAGGGGGTTCACATGACGTCGGGATGCTGCAAGCGCCATAAATGTGAGTCGGTTGTCGAGCATCAGAATTTGGATCCTGTGACCGCTGCAGCAGTCGTCAGTGAGGAAAATGCTCATGAGTTGTTTTTTGCGGTGCCGTTGTAACTTTGAATGGTCACTAAACAAACTCTTGTAAGGTGAGGACTATCTGTAAACAATACTCCAGTCAAGAAACTGCCAAAGAGCTGTCAGTAAACAGCCCAACCAAAGAATCTCTTTAAAACTGCCCCCATCCACACAGACTGGCCAAATACAAGAATATAAACTAGCAGCAAACTGCACTCCTTTAGCACTGATGATGTTACTAGTTAGGGTAATAAAACATCTGCGAGAAAACAAGCAAGCTCAGAAAGCACCAAGGACCCATCATTTCATCCCTGAGCTACAAATATTTTCCTTTATTGTTCCCCTAGACCACTAAGGACTACTGTGCATCCTCATGATTGCAAAAGGAAAGTTTCCTCTGAGTTGAACTATAGTTTCCTTAGTGGCTGTGTGGACGTGGGCTTTATTGCCTTCCTGAAAAAAGGTTACAGGTAGTCCTTGACTCGTAACAGTTCATTTAGTGACCTTTCAAAGTTATAACAGCACTGAAAACAAAGTGACTTATGACCGTTTTTCACACTTATGACCATTGCAGCATCCCCATGGTCATATTATTTATATTCAGATGCTTGACAACTGCTTCGTATTTATGACAGTCACAATGTCCTGGGGTCATGTGATCATCTTTTGTGATCTGAGTCAATGGAGAAGCCAGATTCACTTGTTGAATTAGTAACCCGGTTGTTAACTGCAGTGATTCGCTTAACAAATGTGGCAAGAAAGTTGTGAAATGGCATAAAACTTGACCAATTTCTCGCTTAGCAACAGAAATTCTAGGCTCAATTGTGGTCGAGGACTAGCTTTATTTCTGCACTAGGATGTCTTGGTAGTGTACCTCAGTTCTGCCCTGATCTCTGCTGATTTCCTTTGGGATCAGCCTTGACCTCCCAAGGTGCAGCTGGTTGCTGTGTTACTTCCTCATTTGGAGCCTCTAAAACCTCTTTTAGCTGATCAGACTTCTGTAGGCTCCATTTTATTTGCCCTGCTTCAGTTACCAAGCGCTGAATCTCCAGGAGTTTAGCAGAACTGGCAAATGTGTTCTTGCCAGGGTGAAGAAATATTTTTAGTAAATTATACTTTTTCTGTGGCATCTTCATAAACATTTTAGCTCTGAGAGAGAAGCACAGTAATTGGTAGGCTGATGTTAGGTTTGCATGTAGTACACCAGCCACTTCTTAGTCTAGGTTAGGGTTGGTTTTGAAAGATTGTGAACTTTTGAGTATATAAAGTCATCTGTGAGAACCATCACGGTCACAGGGAATGTGATCTTTCTGCCCCTCGTAGCTTCTGCTCCAATCTTCCATGTGTACACACTGCTCAGTATTTTCTAGCAGATGGGTGACCACTAGGTAACTCAGTCGTGAGCACTTTATGAATGTAGCTCACTATATGAATTCTTTTTCAAGAAGGAATGCCAAATCCTACCATCTGTGACTTCCATGAACTGATTATTTTGGAAGTAACTCACACAAGTGCTTTTGGGAATAATGCAGTTCACTTGATCATAAGTATCTCAGTCAGGGGCACTCAGCCATCAGTTTGCACGGTAATTTTCGATTCTCCTGCACAATGCTGGGCTAGACTAGTACTGCTGCTCATTGGGTTATTACAGCGGCAAGATAAGAAAGTTAAACTCTCCCAAGCAGAGAAGAAGCACTTGACAAGCACTGGCCAGGAAACCAGAAGCAGCAAATAGTTCTGAGCAAGTCAGCAGTATGACAGAATGTGGACCAATCCTTCTATCCTCTTCTGTCCTGATAGGGGCATCTAGTGAAGCTCCAGAGGAAGAAAGACTTGTTGGCACACAGAATAAAGTAAAACTGTCAGCTGTCACCTTGAGCTTCTTGGCTTCGCTGTTCTGTGATGACAGACTACCATGAACTGTGAGGAGGGCAGTTGCTTGGGGAATCGAAAGTAGAGACTATACCTCCTTGAGACGCTGCCCTAAAGTCACCCAGCTGGAAGAAGGAGGGATGCGCTTGGATGATCATTATGAAAGTATCTTGCATGGACGTGATTGGTTACAGTGTGGTGGGTGGCGAGGGTCAGTTGCGGGGGTGACGGTGGGGGAGAGAATTTAGGGATTTTGACACACAATACTCAGTTCTGGCTATGCAATACGCTCAACCTCTAATAAAATACTCTCAACAAATGGAGCCAAGGATCGTTTCTATCTAGAGGTTGTGGCCAGTTTGACAAGCATGAGCAGCAACAGTAAACAAAGGATCTAATTGTGCCTTTTCTGCTAACCAGAGATTGGTAACCATGTTTTAGTGACACATTGTTTGGCTTATAAAGTAAGTATAGAGTAAAATTAGTGGGGGAACCTTATTGATATTTTCTGGTCATTTATCCTTAAGGAGAAATCCTGGAAGTGAAAGTTGTTGCTTCGGTTCTATACTTGCAGACATTCCTGCTGTGATTTGATCGATCCACTTGCTCACGAAATATTTTTCCCAGGCAGATAATGGAGAGTAGAGAGGCTATTAAGCCTGACTGACATCTCAGAAAAGGAAAGCAAGTTGTTCGGGTTTATAGAAATTACTTACAGAGCCCCATCAAAGTGGTGGTACTTGTTGAGGATCTCTGGTGAGAGCAGGCTGGGGTGATGCAACCATCCTCCCTCTCCTTGACCTCTCGGCAGCTTTCCATACCATCGACCATGGTATCTTTTTGGACTGGCTGCAGGGACTGGGGCTGTGCTGGCTCAACTCCTTTCTCCATGGTCAGTCCCAATCACTATTGAAAGGGAGTGAAAGATGCAGCCCTCCACCACTATGTTGTGATGTGCTGCAGGGCTCAATATTCTCTCCACTCCTTTCCTATATCTATATGAAACCGCTAGGCAAGATCATCTGTCACCACTGGTTGAGATATCTACTGTATGCCAAAGACACCCAACTCGGTATCTCTCCATTCTTGGTGACCCAAGTGATGCGGTTGCCAGCCTCTCGTGGTGCCTGATGGCAGCCGGGCCCTGGATGGGGGACAACAGGCTTCTACTTAGTCCTGGCAAGACTGAATGGCTTTGGGTACACAGGGCTCGGGGATTCTGTCCTCTTTTACTCTGGATGGGGTAGCACTGCCCCAAAAAAGATCCAGTCCGCAGCTTGGGGGTTCTACTGGACTCACATCTCCTACTTGAGGAACAAGGGGCAGTCGCAGCTAAGAAAGCCTTGGCACAACTTCATGTTGTGCACCAGTTGCAGCCTTTCTTGCATCAGGATTCCATGTGCTCAGTTGTTCAGTCCCTAATCATCTCACGGTTGGACTGCTACAATGCGCTTTATATGGGGGTATCCTTGAGAAACATTCAGAGGCTACAGCTGGTGCAGAGTGCGGGGGTGCAGGCAGTTTTAGGTGCCCCAAGAATGGCCCTCGTATCACCACTTCTCCTCGAGCTATATTGGTTGCTGCTCTGCTTCTGGGTACAATTCAAGGTGTGGGTGATCACCTTTAAAGCCCTTGGCATGGGTCAAGGTTTCTTGAGGGACCATCTCATCCCACTGGGATTGGCCCATCTCACTCGTGCTGGCAGAAGAGGCAAGTTACAATTCCCATCGGTCCAATTATTCCAGCTGGCAAGGGTCCAGGAGGAAAGCCTTCTCTGCTGTTGCCCCTGCCCTCTGGAATATCTTGTTCCCCCAATGTGAGGTTGGCCCCAACCCTCCTCTCCTTTCTTAAGGGCCCAGTGGGGGAACAGCACAGTGGAAGTGGTTGATCGAGTAAATAATAGATCCCATCTCCCGCCATTTTGCCCCCATCGTCCCCAAATGCCCTTAATCTTTGGTTTTAATTTGTTTTAATGCAGATATATTTTTATGACTGTAAGCCGCCAAGAGATACCTTTGGTAAGAGGGGCAGCCAATAAATTTTAGAAGGAAAGGAAAGAAAAGGAAAAGGAAAGGAAGCATGAGAAAGAGAACAAAACTTCTAGACCACTACAAATTATTTTATAGATAACTTTTTATTACATGTCATAAATATGTATGGGCTTGTACCTTGTAGTGCAAACGTTATTGTAGCTTTACTTTACTTTTACTTTTATTTAATTTCTATACCGCCCTCCTCCCTTTCGGGACTCAGGGCGGTGTACAGCCAGAATAAAAATGATACAGAGTTTAAAAACAGTATTAAAAAGAAATATTAAATAATTGGCCAATATTGAAAATCGCAAACTAAAATCACTATTAAAAAATCCCTTTAAAATTATGATAGCCCGGCAGTGCAAAATAAGTGCGTCTTCAGGGCCCGATGGAAGAGATGTAGGTCCGTATAAGCCTTAAACCCAGTTTAAGTATCTGGTTGACTTTGGCATGGAAGATATATATCCTGAGTTGAAAGCGTCCAGAACACAGTAACAACAGACCTCTATACTATTGCCAAGAAAACAACATGGAGATGTCTGTGAAACTAGAAATTCAAATACAACTTGATTTTATCCAACTCTTAAAAGAAATGTTGGGAGAGAGGTTTGTAAATTAGCCACCTAATCTTCCTGTTTAAGGTCATCTGGTGAGGTGGAAATTAAATTGGGTGATCCCCCCCCCCAACCAGATGTTCAAACTCTTGTTTTCTTAGTATTTTAAGAAGAAGCCATTCCCTTTTCTAACATTAAAAACTTTTCCACCCTTCAAAACTGCCACCATTGCATATTTCCCCAAATATGGCTGGAGAGAGGGAGTTAAATGTTGGCAACAAGATCTTGGAATATAGGTACAGTGACCAAATGTCTTTTTTAAAATAAAGGACAGTCCTTTATTTCAGAAAACTGTCCTTTTAATAGAAAATGCATTTTGTGCAGTTTTTCTGCTGTTCAATTTTCTTTTGTAAACCAAAATTATTTTAAAAAAAAAAACAATTACCTACAAACCTCTTTCAGGCTTGCCCCTTTCCCCAGTTTGTTTCTCCTAAGGCAGGGATGTCCAAACTTGGGAACTTTAAGACTTGTGGACTTCAACTCCCAGAATTCCCCAGCCAGCTATGCTGGCTGTGGAATTCTGGGAGTTGAAGTCCACAAGTCTTAAAGTTCCCAAGTTTGGACATCCCTGTCGTAAGGAAATATGGTCCCCACAAGTACAATATGGGGGCAGGCGCATGTGATGGGCTTGATCTTTCTGTCTCAAGCTCTGTCCGCCTCTGGTTTATGCTACATAATTGCAGGCCCTAGTTTAGCCTTTTTTTGAGACATTGGAAAACACTTGTTCTGATCATCCCTTGGCTCTTCAAAATGAAACGAAAGTTATCCCAGATTTTGAAAAGCTGTCCTAAGCATATGGTACATATGGCAGAAGGGGGAAATCAATTCACTGGATTTTTGACACCTTTCAGCATAGACAGAGCTTTAAAAAATGATCATGCTATGCAAATAATAAACGCAACTGGTAAATATGCAAGGGAACATATCTCTTATCAGCATTAAAACTGCCTTGTAGGGAATGTTTCTCTCTTGCTCCTGTTTCTATCTGTATAACAGAATTTGACTTCTTTTTAAATATCAAGGTGATTGTGCTCTTCTGTATGTCAGAATCAACAACGTGGCAACTGCTGTTGGAAAAGAAGCAAAGCTTCATCTCTTTCAAGCTCAGGAATGGCTAAAGCTTCAAGAAAGCCAACAGGATTACAACTGTAAAGAAAAACTGGCTAAAGCTCAGCTGATAAGTGAGTCTGTGCACAGGTGTCATTAATGTATTGAGCCATTCTATAGCCTGCTTATACTCATTGGCTGATCATAGATTAATCCTTAGTAAAGCATTTAGAGGCAGTTAAAGTACTTTGATATTTGCACCAAAAGGCATGGAAAATTGCAAGCTAAGGCACATTGACTTCTAGCTGTACTAGTTAAGAAATCTTTCTACAATCACACCTGCTCTGCTTCCTGACATATTAACTTCTATATACCTACATTTCACTTTTCCTCATTCAGTTCTAGTCTGTTTTGTTTCACAGATGACATGTGTAATCCATGGTATATCACAAGTGAATGCTCTGTATTCCATTCTAAATGTGGCCCTTTTTTCATCTAGATAATAGAGGATTGTTACACCCTGCTTATCCGCAGCATGGCCATTTTTGTTTTGGAAATCCCGATAAAGTTCATCCGAATCAAGATTCTAATTGTTGACAAAACACAGCACCTAGGATAAGTTCATAGAAGGGAGAGATTTCTAATCTGTTAACGCTTGCAATCCAAACAAATGTTAATATTTACTCTTCCCTTTTGGATTCAATACAAAAACGTGATAACATAAATGCCAACTAATGTAGATTAACCAGGTACTATTAAGTCAGGTCTAACACTTGGAGACTTAGCATCTCTGCCTGTCTTTGCAGCCAGTCCAAAGCTCTCCCCACTAGACTTTTAACCATAACAAATATTAGAATGCAAAAAGCTGCATCAGAGATAGACAATTTTGGATGAGCCAGAGGCTATCCTTGGTCTTCCAGACTGTGTGTGTGTGTGCGCGCGCGCGCGCGTGCAGAAGGCTGCCCCACTATTACCGTGAAATCATGAGAAGGGGCCAGGTCTTTTGCCCCTTTCTGCCATTTTGTTTAGGGCAGGAAGATTTGAGAGGTGAGCCACTCCCACCCCAAGAAAACAATTGTTCTCAATCGCACCACTGATAATCTTCCATTTTGCCAGTTTTTTTAAAAATGATCATATTTGCTTCTGTTTCTAAGTTTTCTCAGTGAATTGAAGAGAAAATTGTTACCCATACAGCTGACTTTAAAAGCATTTAAAAAAAACCCAATTCAATGACTCAATTGACTATTTTTCCATATTACAAGTGTTAATATTTAAACCTATAATTATGGTAGCATAAAATAAGAAAATGATGTCTAGTTTTTTTAAAGCATGAAAACAGCCTCTTTGTTTCCTTGTTCAATTAAAGAAAATGAAACTAGGAAATCAGATTTCCAAGGCTGATATCAATTTTTGTGAACCACAAATACTTTATAATTAGTAAATCCTCAGATAGTTTATTTCAAAGTGATTATAATCAGGATCATTCTGAATTGGTCAAAATAAAATGTTAATAGTAATGCACCACCCGTACACATAGTTAATTATACACTGACATTGGCAGATTTTATTTTGATTTTATTTTTGCACAATTTTTTTAAAATATACATTAACATTATTACAAGGACAGTGTGGCATCTGAGTGTTCTTCATTTTGATACAAAATTAATATTGATACAAATGAGAATTACTACATTAATGAAACTTACCATATTTTTTGGAGTGTAAGACGCACTGAAATATAAGATGCACCAAGATTTTGAAGAGGTACATTTTTAAAAAAATTGTTGCATTCCTCAGACCTCCCCAAAATGCCCCGTTTTTCATGAAAAAGGGCCCGTTTTATGTCCAAAAAAGGGCATGCATAGCCTTTACGAGGCCTGTAGAATGCTCCTGGGGGCTGAGGGGAGGGGCAAAAAAAGAGCTCATTTTTGCCCTCCCCAGCCCCCAGGAGCATTCTGGAAGCCTCCTAAAGGCTATGCAGGGGATTTTTGCAAAGGGGTTGGGGTTTCGGGAGGCCAAAAATGCTGTATTCAGTGTATAAGGTGCACCCAGATTTTCACCCTTTTTTTGAGGGAAAAAGGTGCGTCTTATACTCCGAAAAATATGGTATATGGTTCTAGTGGTATTATACATATTCATGTCAGCACATAACCCTTCATTCTTCAGTTAATCAAAATTTGCTACACCCTTCTAATAGTAATAGCATTATTCTTAAGCATACCTGATAACACTGTTTTTCAAAATCTGATCTTAACCTCTACCTTTCACTTTAAATGTGTTATGCAAAAATATGTGTAACAATATTTCCTCCTATTCCTAATTTCAGATTTTAAAAAGTGCCATATCTTGGCTATTTTATATGTACTTCCTTCCCAAAGTACTTTCAAAATGTATAAACTGGCTTTTGGTCTGTTTAGAATAAGTCACATGGAAATTTAATCACATTTTGTAACTTAATAAGCAACCTTATACTGAGTTAGAGCTGGCTCAGTATTGTTTGCATAGATTAACACCTCCTGCATTTTAGGCTGGTTTTTTTTTCTAACCTGACATAAAGAAGTCAGGGATTCAAAGTGGATTTTTCTTCAGGCAAAGTCTTTATCATGCCCCTGAATCATTGAATTGTTTTTTTTCTAATTAAATAACATTTTACTGTAATTGACTATACATTATGATTTTCATAATTAAGTGCATTTAGTTTCTAATTTGGCCTAAAGGTGGTTAAAAATGACTAACTAGGAATGGTTTTTGCCCTATGACAAATAATGAGTTGGTATGTTCTTTAAATACACTATATTTCCATTTACATTATAAACATACAATGCAAAAATACATTATATTGGTATATATATATATATATATATATATTGGCACATGTACTTTCAGCAATATGAATGTGTTCCTTAGCCATAACCAAACATGAAAAATTTATTGAATGCTGTAAATTTCTTATCACTAAAAGCTTCCTGGAGATAGTGACTTTAATGTATTTTTTTAAAGTGAACATGAACTGCACCGAACAAAATATAACAGTATCCCAGGTCCCTTATCCAGACACGTGGTATGTATTTTATGTCGACAAGTTTACCTGTGCGGAGACATATGAAGACTCTGAATCTGAGGATGTTCAATTTGAAATGGTGCTTCTAAATCCAGATGCAGAACGGAATCCATTAGATCATTTTAGTGCAGGGGAATCAGGTAAGGTATTTTGCTTGATATGGAGTGGGCTTTGTGGGAAATAGAATGAAGATATGACCACTTTAATGGAAGTACATTTTTTGGAGAAGAAGCATTTCTCCAAATCCATGAAAGATTATTCATTTAATGCTAAGTTAAAATGGATTGATTGCTTTAACCAGACTTTAGGGATCCTAAAGCTAGGTTCTTCTCCCTTCCATTTTGCTTATACAGATAACAAGCAAATAATCCAAAATACCTGTTTGACTTTTTTACTTTGGAAATGAATGTAATTTTTATCCTTATATTTGCTTAAATACAGATATGGTTCAGTGCCATACTTGTATGTTTCTTTTTAGCTCTGTTAAATGAATTGAGAAGGAATAGTGCATGCTGGGATGGTCAGACATTTAAGCCTTGGGGTTTAACAGCTATCTTCAGTAGCCTTTTGGATTCAGTTCCAGAAAGAAATACATACTTGATTGCAAAACAAAGAAACAAACAAGAACTTATCTGCAACTTTTTAAAGTCTTTATGTCTTTTTTGTGTGACTGTCTTCCCATAGCAATTTAATGAATAAAGAAAAGAATGTGCATTATAGAACCTACAATTTGTTAGTTTGCTTTACCTCAGGAAGTGTTGTAAGATAAAGTTGCATTTTACATGGGAGCGCTTTATGGAGCACCAACCACTTTTACGCATTGCAGCAGTGACATCTAGTGGTAAAACAAAACACCTCACTCTTAGCTGCTGCTTTTGCAAAGGCTGCCACAGCTGCCATATTTAGTCTGAAAAACAATCCTGAAGAAAGTGATCTTTCAAAAGAAGGATGATTAGGCAGAAAAAAGTTACATAACCAAACAGATTATATTTTGAAATCAAAAGCAAAACTCCTTGTTTCATGTTTCATCCCAATCCATGTTGCAGCATTTCTCAATCTACATGCAATTTAAGCTGTGTGAACTTCAACTCCCAGAATTCCCCAGCACACATGATCTGGAAACCCTATCACATTTCCTCATCTCTGCTAGCATTGTATCTCCTCTGCTGCTGGTCCTTTAAAGACCTAATGAACCTCTCAAGGGCCCATCACGAAGGGCCTTTTCTCTAGTGCAGGGGTCTCCAACCTTTGCAACTTTAAGTCTGAAGCAAAGCTGGCTGGAGAAGTCTGGGAGCTGAAGTCCTTCAGACTTAAAGTTGCATAGGTTGGCGACCCCTGCTCTAGTGGAACTTGTTTTAGGAACGCTCCCTGCATCTTTTAGCCCAAAATGAAACTGGTTATTTCCCCAGGCTTTGCAGATTTCTTAAACCTCAAATCAGCTGCTGTTCTCCATTGTTACTCAGCTGTAGTCAAGTGTGTTTTAATTGGAAGTTGCTCTGGGAATTGTCAGGTTTTCCATTAGACAGAAGGCATGAAAACAAGGTTTACAAGAAACAAGGCATTCATTGTCAAAGAAATGAATGAACATTGGTTTTTTTCTGTTCACAGGCTTACATGAGTTCTTCTTCCTACTTGTCCTGGGTTATTTTGTTGCTGCCTGCATTTACGCTCAGTCCTTGTGGCAAACAATTAAGAAAGGGGGACCTATGCACACGGTGCTCAAAGTGCTCTCTGTAGTTTTGCTCCTGCAAGCAGCTTCAGCTCTTGCAAACTATCTGCATTTTTCAAGGTAAATTCAGATCCCCGGAAGGGACTTCAGCTGAATTCCTGTTGCTCTTGTCTACTGCCTTAGGCTTCCAGCAGTAACCTTTACTAACAAGAATTTCTAGCTTTCCCAGCTAGCTTTGCTCTTAAGACCTGAACCTTAAATCATTCCCTGGAAAAATCCTAGGATGTGCTGCTTAGGCTTAAACTTTCTTTCTGCTCCAGCATACAGAGGGAGGGAGGCAAGCTAAGTTACTGTACAGTATTTACTTGCATTTAAAAAAAAAAAAATTATATAGCTGCTTACTCGCTCACAGCGACTCTAGGCAGCTTACAGAAGATAAAAACAATGTAGAATGAATAATAACAATTAATAATAATCCTAAAGGGCTACCTCGCAATTTAGAAATTCTAAATTTGCCTGACTTGAACATTCTGACTCTACAAAAAACCACCCTACTTGGATCCTCCAAAGTTACCTTAACACTTTCTAGGTCCTTGAATAGGACTTGAGCTCTTGAGCTACCAACCAGCCCCAAAGGCTGTGAATCTCACCAAAGAATAACCACAGAATAATAATAATAATAATAATAATAATAATAATAATAATAATAATAATAATAATAATAATAATAATAATAATAATAATAATATAACACACACCCTCGGTGACAACACACACTCATATTAACCATTTAATGGGCTCCATCCCACTCTGGATTCTCCAGGCCCATTAGCAAAAGCCATCTCTTCAGGACCTTCCAAAAGAGCTTCAGAGTAGGGGCCATTATAGTTTCTGGAGGGATGATGTTCCACAGGGAGGGAGCCACTACAGAGAAGGCCCTTCTTCTTGGATTCCGCCAGATGCACCTGAGTAATCTCAGATCGCACCACTCATTGCAGAGTGCATGGATTGCTTGGGGTTATACTGTGGATTCTCACAGTGGTATGGAAGCCATTCAGGTGTATGCAGGTAATTTGTACTTCTGAGCAGACCAGGCTTCTATCATACTGCATCTCTTTCTCCAATTTGCTGGGTGAAACATCCCTCTAAGGCAGGGGGTGTCAAACTTGCAACGGCACGTCATCACATGACGTATTGCAACTTTCCCCCTTTGGTAAAATGGGAGTGGGTCTGGTCAGTGTGATGCATTCGGCCCATGGACCGCGTGTTTGGTATTCCTTGCTCTAAGGCAGGGGTCTGCAAAGTTGGCTCTTTTAAGACTGGTGGACTTCAACTCCCAGAATTCCCCAGCAAGCTGGCTGGGGAATTCTGGGAGTTTAAGTCCACCAGTCTTAAAAGAGCCAACTTTGCAGACCCCTGCTCTAAGGGGATGCTTAACAATACTAGTTTCACAGAGCACTGGGACAAAAAATCAAGTTACCAATTATTTTTTCCTGATATTAAACCCACAGAATTGTTTTGTGGTTTGCCTATAATCTTCTTTTCTTGAGGTTGCACATTCCTACTTCAGTTTCTTTTCAGATTTTTTTTCTTTAATCTTAAATAGAGTTTCTTACGATGGGTTCCTTGAAAGGATGTCAATATATTGTAAACCAGGGTTGGAATGCATTCCAGATTTCTTTTTAATATTTTGGGGTTGTTTTTTTCTTAACACAGTAAATATAAACTAGCTTTATGTAAATTTACATGTGGGTTTCTGCCATTCGGCCTAGACCAGGCAAACTGGTAGTGGCGGGAGGCTCCGCCCACCCACCCAGACGCTTCTGGCCACCTGCGCAGAAGTTGCACACGCACGCACGAGTGAACCGGTAGTAAAAAAAAAATGGAAATCCACCACTGATGTAAACTAACATCTATTAATGAAGGAATAAAAAGGAAGTCTGGTTAGGACAAAAGGGAGCCAAGTGCAGACGTTTCTCAATAGCAATTGCAGTGGCCAAATAATATTCCAGTGTAAGACTTATACGTCCTGTTTGTAATCCAATCTCTTGTTTCTTTTGCTACGGATGACCTTTAACACGTTCTGCAAATAGCATGTGTCTACACGTGTGTGTGTGTGTGTGTATCCTGAAAGATTATTTGTAATTATTGTGTGGGCCCTTTGCATTTGAAGGAGAAAATGTGCTTCTGAGCATGGAAGTAAATAAGACATGCCAACTCCTGAGAGCAGCTACGTCTGTCTCAGCCTCGTATAGTTTGATATAGGTATCAAACTCTTATTTCACTAAGGGCTGCATCAGGGTTGTGTTTGATCTCGGGGGGGGAGGGGGCAGCTTGACGTCACTCATGTCAGGGGTGCTTGTGTTGGCTCAAGTCCTTGCGGCCCTCCCAAGCTCTTTTTTTTGCTGGCAGGGGGTTGTAAGAGGCCATTGCAGCCGAAAACTGAGCCTCCAAACTCCCGTTTTTGCTGGCAGAGGCATCATGGGCTGGTCCTTCACTGTTTCCAGGGCAGCCTACGGGCCAGATTTAAGCACCCCATGGGCCAGATGTGGCCCACGGGCCTTGAGCTTGACACCCCTGGTATAGTCCCTTTCACTGTTACTTCACATCCCAGGAAAAGTCTTGTTTGGCTCACAAAGTAGCAGACTCAGAAGTACCTTTCACCTTGGAATCTGAAGTGGTATATACCTCTAATATTGTATGTTAAGCATTAGACTTTTTAATAGAATGAGCTTTTGAAAATAATTTTCTTTCGTTTCTTTAGTTATTCAAAAAATGGAGTAGGATTGCCTTTTATGGGGAGCCTTGCAGAATGTAAGTACATCTTTTCTAAGTTGAGTATTTGTTTTCTCTGGTATATCATGAAACATTGTTTAATATCTTTTTAATTCTATTGCATGTGTTATTTGGAGCGCGCTAATACTTCCACATACTTCCTGGGGCTGGTAGGATCCCACCAGCCAATACACAGGACAGGGCTTTGTTCATTACGTCTAGCAACATATTTGATTATTTCAAAACATGCTTAACAGTGTAATCATACACTTGTCTGCCTAAACCTGAACATGCTGAATTGATTGCTCAGAGTAAATAGGAGATTAAACCGAATAGTCCACATTGGGTAGCATAGCTGCAAAATTGAGAGGCTGGGGAGCATGTTATCCTTTAGTTGCATGATTTGGGGAACCCCTCGGCCTCTTCTTCAACCTGGAAATACGGAGAAATTTTCTGGCAGTGAGAATAATCAACCAATGGAAAAGCTTGCCTTCAGAAATTGTGGGAGCTTCATCACTGGAAGTTTTCAAGAAGAGACTGGACTGTGATTTGTCAAAAATGGTGTAGGATCTCCTGCTTGGGTGGGGGGGTTGGACTGGAAGACTTCCAAGGCCCCTTCCAACTCTGTTAATCTCTTAATCTTAAAGACATTCTGCACCACCACAAGGTGACTTGTTCTGCTGCAAAAGTTGTAAATGGCTTGCCACAATTTTGGAGAAGTGACTGAAAGGAAAGAACATTCCTAATGAGGCCAAAATTGATCTCAATATAGCAAGAGTGAGTGTGAATGGTAAACATTCAGCTATTCGCCCAAAGGAATGGCTGCCCTGAAGGACTTGTATGAAGGGCAGAGGCTTCCCCTAGAAACGTTTTGCAGAACTAAGAAAACCCAACACAAAGGCTTTCTATGTGCCATTAGGTATCCCTAATGCCACCATGAACGATTTAACTGTGTAACTTTTCTTGACCTTCCTCATAGTGTGTGACATAATCTCTCAGGTGCAGATGTTGTACCTGCTACTGAGTCTTTGCATGGGATGGGCAATTGGTAGAATGAAGAAATCTCAGAGCAAACCTCTCCAGTGGGATTCCAGTCCAGCATCCACTGCCATTGCCATAACCGCTGTTGTGACACAGGTGGGTTTTGTGGTTTGTTTGTCTTTACTGAAGAAGGGATTAGTGGTCAATAACTCTAGATCGGATTCAAAAACTTTTACTACTGGTTCTGTGGGCGTGGCATGGCCCGGTGGGCATAGCTTGGTGGGCATGGCAGGGGAAGGATACTGTAAAATCTACATTCCTTCCCCACTCCAGGGGAAGGTTACTGTAAAATTCCCATTCCCTCCCAATCAGCTGGGACTCGGGAGGCAGAGAATAGATGGGGGCAGGGCCAGTCAGAGGTGGTATTTACTGGTTCTCCGAAATACTCACAATTTCCACTACCGGTTCTCCAGAACTGGTCAGAACCTGCTGAATACCACTTCTGCTCTAGAACATTAATTAGATGTAATGTTGAAAATGATGTTATCCGACTAGAACGGCCTAATGATTATTTGGGAAAATAGTTAATGAAAGGCAACCTGGACAGGTTCTGCACCTGATTTTAGCATAATTGGAAGATGCTGCCAAAGCCATAGCCTCCAAAAGAGAGCCAGATCGGTGTAGTGTACTAGGATAGAAATTGGGAAACCTGAGTTCTAGTCCTGTCTCAGGCAGGAAAAGGCAAAGGTGTTTACGGTTATATTTTCTTATACATTTTCCAAATCTATAATTATTTTTTTCTATTTAGCAATTATTTTGAAGTTTTACTTTTCCCCCCCCAATCTGAGGTGGTCGTTGCTAATAATATGGATCCATTGTGCTTGTATTTTCTGAACAAAGTTTTCTTCAAGCAACATTTTTATTCTTGGTATATGGCTTGTTCTGTTGCAGAGCATTCTGCTTATTTGGGAGCAGCTGGAGGATACCAATCACCATAGTTACCATTCACACCAAAGTTTAGCCGGTGCTCTTCTCCTTGGGTTAAGAATTTGTCTAGCTATGTTGTTAGGATGTGGACTTTACCAGATTATCCGTATCGAGAGGAGTACTCTAAAGAGAGAATTCTATATTACTTTCACAAAGGTATGTATGTTATGAGAAAACCTGATGTGTCCTTTAAAAAACATTGAAACTCTTTTGAAGAAAATAGAAAGAAGTACATTTATATTCATTCAGAAGTAAGTCAGGATGTTTGTAATGAGGCTCCTTTGTCTGTATATGTGTAAATAAAAAAGTTTTGAATTGCTCAGGAAACATTTTTTGAGGTATAAAAACTCCAGTAGTATCATTACTGCTTTCTATTACATGATTTAAAATAGTTATTTTTTTGAAGAGTTTTGACAACAGGAAAATGACTCAGTGGGGGCCCATAAATCATGAATGCTACCAGGTATCCATAGCTAATATACACATGTGTCCTCTCTCTTTCAGGGATGTATTCTGTGGTTTTTATGTCATCCAACTCTTGTGACTATATCTCTAATGTTTAGAGATTACCAGCGAGAAAAGGTTGGTATATGCAACATATTAGGGGTGTTTTTCAGAACTGAGAATCGCTGACATGAATGATGCTCCTTTCTGATGATAACGTCCACACTTTTTAATTTGGCTGTTTTTTGCTAGATCTTAAATCGTATAGTGGCCCTAAAAGTCCTTGTTCTTGCTGCATGCATTTCACTGACCTTAAAAGCGAGTTAGGATTGCAATCTGATGATTCCCCTTGCTTTTATTCTCCGTGTAGTTAAGCTAGATACATGGGTGTCCTGATTATTTGAGTTGACTGTAAAAAGAAGGGCAAATTGTGCTGCAAAGAAGCTCAAAATGGCTTCCTGGCATCCTTTGTGTGGCCTGCTAGAATTCCTCCCCCCCCCCCCCTTTCAGTGGGAAGAGAAAACATTGCATTTGGGGATTTGAAAGGTTTTGAATGGAAAAAGAGATGACCAAAAGGCTCCTGTGTCAATCTGTAAAACTCCTCAGCTGCCTCCCCAAATAGAAGCTGGACCTGCCTATTTTTGAAGCACATCCTCAATCTTCCTTGTAAAGCCTGGCTCAGTCCAATGGAAATTGAAGTCCCCACTCCCACAGCCTGTAGCTCTGGGAAATCAGGGGCAGGAACATGAATCTGACCCTGACAATTGAAGAACAAAAGGAAAGAATGAAGACTGGCTCAAAGAAAAGCTTTCTGAGCAAACCAAAGTTCATTGGGGAAATCAGATGTAAAGAACATTTTCTGAAATCATTGGGTTAAATCCAATGCCGTGCTTTAGTGCGGTGGAGATGAAGTAGTGGAACCATAATTCCGTGGCCAGTTTCAAGTCATAAAATGGTGCATTTGAATTTTTGTCGTCAAGTTTTGACATGGGAACCCAATACAAGCCCTGTGTTTTGCAAATCATTGCTAGAAAATAACAGTGGCTTAACTGTTATTTTCTATAAGCTATAGGAGGCTTAATAAGCTTCCTATAGCTTATTCAACAAGCCATGGTTTTGTGTAGTGTCTGGAACGATACATCTATATAAATAAAAATGTAACTATGAGTTTGTTCAAAACCACTAACCTCAGAAACTACTGCACCAATCACCACCATTTTCACACAAAGTTCCTTACAAGTGCAGCACCAATTATATGTACAGATTGTGTGGATGGCACACCGGTGCCAGGTACATGCCACACAAATGTAAAACTGCAGCTCTTCTGCATGTTTCCCTCACTCGCTCACTCACCCCCCTCCCCTTTGTGGCCCCTCCCACCCAGCCGTTTTTTAGCTCATGTCACTTGCATGAGCGGTGGAGCGGTCTGCGTCATCCGCGACGGTCGCCTCAGCAGCCTCCCTCTACTCCGCCGCCGCCACCGTACCTCCACCAACTCTCCCCCCACAAGGCCACTGCCGAGTCAGCAGCCTCTCCTCTGCCTCCGCCGCCCCCCTTTGCCAAATCCCCCCCCCACACAGCCACTGCCGAGTCAGCGGCCTCTCCGCCGCCCTTCCATCAACTCCCCCCCCCACAAGGCCGCTGCAGAGTCAGCAGCCTTTTCTCCGCTGCTGCCGCTCGCACCACCAACTCCCCCCCCACAAGGCCGCTGCCAAGTCAGTGGCCTCTCCTCCACTGCCACCATACCTCCGTCAACTCCCTCCCCCCCACAAGGCCACTGCCGAGTCAGCGGCCTCTTGCTGTCCCCGGTGCCAACTCCCCACCACAAGGCCCCTGCCGAATCAGCGGCCTCTCCTCTGCCGCCACCGCCGCCACCCTCCCCTCTGGCAACTCCCCCCCCACAAGGCCGCTGCCGAGTCAGCGGCCTCTCTCTCCTCTCTCTAGGTAGGTAAGTAGGTAGAGGGTAGAGGGAGAAATACAGTAGGTAGGTAGGTAGGTAGAGGGATAGAGGGAGAAATACAGTAGGTAGGTAGGTAGGTATGTAGAGGGATAGAGAGGGATAAATACAGT
The DNA here is from genome assembly GCA_039707465.1 of Rhabdophis nuchalis. Lineage (NCBI taxonomy): Eukaryota > Metazoa > Chordata > Lepidosauria > Squamata > Natricidae > Rhabdophis > Rhabdophis nuchalis. The sequence continues at coordinate 22,702,477 of CM077651.1, forward strand.
AGGTAGGTAGAGGGATAGAGAGAGGGGGGGAGAAATACGGTAGGTAGGTAGGTAGAGAGAGAGGGGAAAATACACTGTAGGTAGGTAGGTAGGTAGAGGGAGACGGAGAAATACAGTAGGTAGGTAGAGGGAGAGAGGGAGAAATACAGTAGGTAGGTAGGTGGAATAGAGAAAGAGGGAGAAATACAATAGGTAGGTAGGTAGGTAGGTAGGTAGAGAGAGAAATACAGTAGGTTAGGTAGGTAGGTAGGTAGGTAGGTAGGTAGGTAGGTAGGTAGGTAGGGGGAGAGAGGGAGAAATAGGTAGGTAGATTGGGGGGGTTATATGGTGGTTGTGTGTACACAGGTTGGTTGGCCATTTAACCAGACTGGGCCACAGCAATGCGTGGCCGGGTACAGTTAGTTATCTAATATTATGAATTAGAGAAACTTCATAGAAAAATCTGATTTTTCATCAGGTGAACCGAGTTTGGTTTCATGCAGTGGTAAAATGTAACGTCAGTTTTCTGGACCCCAGTGCTACAGATTTTGCATACGCTAGAGCAGAATCTCTAGCAGTTTGCATAATTTGTGTAATGACATCCTCAATTAAACAGTGTAAATGACACCTTTCTGTGATGGTGTGCCCTTTGATTTTCCATGCCTTTTGGGAATACCAGATCTCCATCCCTGCAATTAATTAGTTAAAACACAATTTCATTGTACCTCCCACTCTCCTCCTCTCTTCCATCTTTGAGTGAAACTTTCAACATGCAACGTGTGAAAGGAAAAAAGAATTTTATCCTTGCCATATGCTATTCTTTCATTGACTATGTGTCTGAAGAGATCTTGCGCCCCTTTGTACATCTAAGAAATTTCACACGAATTGTATGTTCATTGTACAAACCATATTCTGTCTTTTTGTTATTGTTATTGTTCCTTCTTAGATTATCACCATGGGCGTCATTCTCTGCCAGCTGTTTTCCATGGTCCTTCTGTACCGGCTCTTTGTTTCCCATAGTCTTTACTGGGAGGTGTCCTCTCTCTCTTCAGTGACATTGCCTCTAACAGTAGCATCTGGACATAAAAGTCGGCATCACTTCTGAGATCCCTTTGGAGATTTCTTGGCAACGGTGCAATAAAGATTTGGAAACGGAGCAGCTATTTTCAGCAGTAACTCAGCTCAAGAATAGCTGAATAATTAGAAGACAGCATTTTGCTCTCGCTGAATGACAACCAATGAAGAAGTGATTGGAATTTATCAAAAATAGTGATGAACAAACTTTTCTTCCTCTTCTTCTTCTTCTTTTTTTTTGCTATTTGGATAAAGGCCATGTGATTTTAGCCATGTTTTCACTTCCAAATTGCCTCATTTGCGTTAAAATTGAAATTTCGATAATGATAAATTTAAACTAATTGGATGGAAGAGTTCGGCAGTTCGGATCATACATATCTTGTTTAAGGTGGCTCTGAGACAAAAAAACTGATGCTGAAGTTTAATAGGACTTAAACTGTAATAGGTCCATAAAAACGGTGTATAATGTTTACAGTGAACAATAGTTCTCATTATCACTTTCTTGCCTTGAGGCTTGGATGTAGTTCAGTTTTGAGCTTGATTGCCAGTTGTGTTTTAATTCTGTGTTTGACATTTTACAAGAGCAGAAGGGTGATTAACTAACTCTTTAAGTTGGAAAAAAAAACAACCCACAGCCGCGTGGTTGTAAAAGGAGGGGGTTTATGCGGAGAGAGGAGAGAGGAAAAAATGAAATGTGTCGATGCAGTACTACAGTTTTAATCCTGAGAGAATTCGGTGAGGATTCAGTCATAATTAAGCCATAGCTGCAGATTAAATTAATAGAAGCATTTCAAATGTTAGCTTCAGTCATCAACTACCCATGAATTCCTGCCCAAGGATACTTAATCAGGATTAAATTTTCTCTGAATAATTGAAAAACAAAATACTCATTGGATTTGCTGTAATTCAAGTTGGCATTTGTGTTCTGAGCGGTTGCCATTTTTCCCGCCATTGTAACAGAGCAACACTTGTCAGTGGTACATTTAGGCTGTTGCAGTAAATGCAGATTTTAATTGAAGTGCCTATTTATTGCTCCAAATTAAAATCCTATGAACAGTACCTCCTGTACAGTATGAATGTTCCTGTTAAGTAACTGGTTTATTTATTTCAAGGCATATATTTATTATTTATTTCAAGGCATATATTTATTATTTATTTCAAGGCATATATTTTCAAAATATGCTTGTAATTGTGGCCTACAAGAAACTCCCCCTCCCCCCCCGTTTTTTAGAAAAACCTATAATTCCATTTGTTCATCTTTGCTCTGAGTTGCACCCACAAGACTGCTGCATTTTACTGTCTTCAGGGAAATGGATCACTCCATGACGTTCTCTTCTTCCTGCCCCTTCTCGTGGATTCAATCGCCAGAAGAAACAGAGGACATAAGAATATTGTGGTATACCTTATCCAGTCTTCCTACTTCTCCATCCCCATATCAGGACTATCAGAAACAGGAATGCAGCTATCACAGATGTAGCTTGCACAAGGAGGGGGGAAAGTTGTTCAAGAAAGCCCCAGGCTACAAATCCGAAATTGTGTAAACTTGAACATAATTTAGGAATGCATCCTTGAAAATCACAGTCAGTCTAGTCTTCAAAAGTGCTGCTTCAGCACAATTCCTAGTAAAGCTGGGAGTTCTTCTAGTTGGAGTATAGACAGGAGATCTTTCAGTATTTGATTTCAGCTTTTGGAATTTATAGGTCAGTGTTTCTCAACCTTAGCAATTTTAAAGTAAGTGGACTTCACCTTTCACAATTCCCTGGCTGACTCGGGAATTCTGAGACTTGACGTCCACATTTTAAAATTGCTAAGATTGAGAATAGTTACCGTAGTAATTGAGGCCTTTGAACTCTGGTGCTGGAGAAGACTCCTGCGAGTCCCTTGGACTGCAAGGCGATCCCACCAGCCAGTCCTAGAGGAGATCAACCCTGACTGCTCTTTAGAAGGCCAGATCCCGAAGAGGAAACTCAAATGCTTTGGCTACCTAATGAGAAGGAAGGTCTCACTGGAGAAGAGCCAAATGCTGGGAAAGGTTGAGGGCTAAAGAAGAATGGGATGACAGAGAATGAGATGGCTGGATGGAGTCACTGAAGCAGTAGGCCTGAGCTTAAATGGACTCCAGAGGATGGTAGAGGACAGGAAGGACTGGAGGAACGTTGTCCATAGGGCACAATGGGTCAGACACGACTTCGCAACTAACAACAACTATAGTAATTGGCTCCTTGCTGAGGCAAGCAACAGCATGGTAAAAGTTATTCAGTAAGAGAGTTAATTTTTTGTTGTTGGAACAAGAATAAAAGATTGGGTTGGAAAGACTGAAATAGTTTAGTTTCACATTAGTGGTGAAATTATTGCAAAATTGTTTTTTGCATTTCTCATTAACCACATCAAAACTTTGCTGGTTAAACTTGTGTTTATCTGTGTGCTGATAATTTACAGTAAAAAAAAGCTTTGGGGAACAGATTTTTATGACAGCAGAAACTTGGCATTTTCTCTTGCAGAAAATACACCATTTATGGGCAAATTCAAACATTGAAGTAATATTGGCATTGGAGAGATCTTGCAGTATCAAGCATGACATTTCAGAAAACTGCACAAAAATGATAGGTGCTCTTGTATTTATGATTCCTGCTTTCATGTGGTTGAGTTTGGCTTTGCCAGCAAACTTGAAATAGTGTGGTCATGAAGGCTGGCAGATAATGGATTGCGTAGCACATAAGCACCAAACCTCAGTGTCTTGGCTGCTATGGAAAAACACTACAATCTGTCTTGTGTAGGTTTTCCAAAAGTTACCAGTGGCACGTCTGGATTTTACAGTTCGGACATATAGCAATTATGTACCACAGATATATCTACCTTGAGTGTGTTATCAGATGCTGTTTTGTAGTGGCCGTACTTCATTCTGGTTAAAAAAATTAACAAACATTGTTAAGGCATGTTTATGAATCATTGAGTGAGGCAAGTCTAAGAATTGGTGGCGGTATCCTTGTATCCTAATCCAGAGTAACATTAAATGTGGATCGTGGGAACCTAAGAAGTGGCCTTAACTGATCGTACAATCTATCCAACTAACCGTTTCAGTATTACTTCTGATTTACCTGATAAAGGTAATTGGGTAACATGGAAAAAAAAGTGTAATTCTCAGCTGTTTCCTGATCCTTAGGAGAAACTAGAAATGGAATTGTGCTTTTACACAAGAAAAGCCAAAGCAGCTTTTTAAAAGTACTTTTCTTTTAACAGTTCCTGTGTGCAAAAGATTTTTCGCATTGGGGAAAAGGACCAGACAAACCTTCAAAAACAAAGATTGGACAAGCATTGTGAACGTGCTTTGCTAAATCCAGAAGCCACCTAGTTGTGTAATTCTGCAACTTGTTGAGAAAAAGACTTCATATTACTCATTGAGGTCAACAAGATTAGTAGATATTAGAATATTCAAATCTTACACTTAAATGTAGATGTTAGTCTGTCTAGTTAGCATCCAAATAAAATTAGGAAATAATCTTGCTAAATTCACTCCTCTGTTTTAAAATCCACATAAACCTTAGGAAAGGTTTCTAGTTTTTTTAGTGTTTTTTAAAAATCTTTTAATTACAATTTTCATATAGTTCCATCTGTTCCCAGATGAAATCAGAATATCTTAATGGGCAGGAATGGGATCTCTGGCTTTTCTCTTGTATCATCAAATAAACGATTTGGTGTACAAAAATTAATTGAAAAAAACTAAACTAACCTGTTATATCCCAACAAAATTCCTTCTATAAAGCTGCTGGCCATCCTGTCCTTTAGCATTTGCAACATGCACATCCTGCTTTTTTTCTGAAGCTCCGGGCCCCTGCAGATGAACACAGGAATGTTTCCTTACATAGCCTTGCAACCAAAAATAAACGTTTTGTAGATGATTATGTGGGTTTGCTCCGCACCTTCTTGTTAATACTCAATTGTACATACTGTATTCCAATAAGGGCATTCTTGTACTGATTTAATGAATTGGTAAAACATACGTGGCCCACTAGATGGCAGCACCTAGTCAACATTGGTTGATCTCAAGAAGCTGGTTAAAATTTGGATGGGAGACCACTAGGAAGTCCAGGGCTATATAAGCTACACTGAGTAGTAGAAGAAAACATCCTGAAGGAGGTTAAGGTAGGTGCAGTTACTAAATCGTTGCCAAGAAAGCTTCATGTGCGTAAAATCATCCAGAACTGAGCTGAAGTCAAAAGTGGCTTGTATTTTATGATATGAGAAGCCCCAGAGTTATGAAGGTCATCCCACTGAGAGTTTTTTTCTTCCTTTGGATTGGTGGAAATCTTGCTCATAGTAGAGGGGAGGAGAGGCATCCTGGCAGTGGAATGCAAACCCCGAGTATTCATAATTTATCAAATAAATCACAAGAAATATTCTATTTCGAGGTACATGATCTGGGCTATAAATATCTGTCTCTGGCAATCTTGTGATAGTTGCCCTAATTCTCGCAGCTCAGATCTGGTATCCCTACTGTGGAAGAGGTTTTTCCCCCCGTCTTCAAGGTTCCCTATCCTCTCCCACAGCTTAATTGTCACTGGAAAAGATTCTGTTTCCATGTTGACCTTGGGAAAAAACCATATGATAGTTTGATTGATCCACCTCACCATAATACAGTGTCCTTATTTAATTTTTTTTAATTACTGTGTCTTTTTTTTTTACTTTACCTGCTTTATACTGTGGCTGACTTTGCCCTCCACTGTTTCTCAACTTTGGTGACTTTAAGTCCTGTGGACCTCAACTCCCAGAAGTTGGGAATTGAGAGTTGAAGTCCACATGACTTAAAATTGCCAAGGTTGAGAAACACTGACTTAGAGCCTTCTGAAGGAGGCAGTCTATAAATCTTATAAAAGAAATAAAATATAAGTGAACCCAGATACTAAGTTGCCAACCATACTTTATGAATGTGCCCACTTTATAGCCCTGGCCAATGGTGGTTTATTTAATAAATTATTCTTAAACAGGACATGACATAGTACAATGTGAGAACCTTTATATCAGTGGTTCTTGACCTGTAGTCGTGAACCCCTCAGGGAGGGGGAATGTGAGGGTGGGTGAAGGCTTGAAGCCAGATAAATTAATCTAAGATGTATACAAGTATTTCAAATGAATGTTGGAAGTGTAAAAATAAAGAAGGGACTTTATCATCTATGGTGGACATGTGATAAAGCAACAAAAATTTTGGAGCATGATTCATATTTTAATACAGAAAATTCTGAAAACAAAGATAAAAATGAAACCAGAAATTTTCCTTTTGGGTCTAATGGAAAAAGACTTGGAGGGGAAAAAAAGGGAACTTTGGTACTATATATGTTGACAGCAGCAAAATTATTGTAGCTACCAAAAATGGAAGGACACTTTGATTCCCACTATGGATAAATGGCTGCAGAAGCTGATGGGAGTTGGCTAAAATGGCTAAAATGGCTTAATTTGATTACAGAAAAAGAATATAATGCTATGTGAATAATCTCCATATGGAAACTGCTTCTGAACTTTGTGCTTGAAGTGGGGGGGGGAAAACCCTTTGATTTTGGGCTTTAACGTTAAATAATGACACAAGTTGTGTCTTGGTCCAGCTCAACTTTGATAAGAATACACAGCATCTGGAATTCGCCAGTTTGAAAAATCAGTTGGTTACGTCTCTGCCTTCAGCCATTTACACCATAACCTTGCTGAGCTGATCAGAAGCCAGGTTGACCTATGAGCTTTCATGGCACCTTGCATACACACACACACACACACACACACACACACACACACACACACACACAACCTCCCAGTGCAGAGCCCACACCTGCTCAACAAAAGGAAAGGACAACAGCCCTTTGCTCAACTTGATCTACAAAAAAGAAGAATGAATCCTATTTCCTATCTGGAAATAAATTTGCACCTCATTATTCCAGTAGCTAGGAAATATCAGTGCTGTAATAAAACCAGTGTGTGTGTGTGCGCGCGCGCGGGTGTGTGTGTTCAGGTGAAGTACAGATTGTTCTATTTGCTCTATTTTCTTGAAAGTGATATGAGGCACAATGCTTGCTGAGTTGAAGTGTACATATTGAAAACAAAATGGTGGAAAGGTTCAACCGTATTTCCTCTTTTCTGATAAAACAATGAGGAGTGTATTTAGGCTGGCTAATGAGTGTTTCACATTAGGCTAAGAAACCCCACCAGGGAAAACTCTGCAAACAGGCATCTCAAAAGGGCCATCATTGCGCTTGTTTGATGTGGTAGGTAGAACTAAAAGGGCAATCAGACTAGTAAGTTATTTGACAAACAGCTCTTTAGCCTGTTATCCTCTTTAAGACAATTGAGGTCTGAATTACAATACATAAACTGAATGCACACAACGCAGTCAAAGATGGGTCAATATTTACAAAAGGTGTGTGTATGTGTGTTGCATTGATAGATTACTCACAAAGGGGGGGGGAGGGCCTTGTTCTCATGTCTTTCAGCCCTGCACAGATGACTCTGCAACCTATGGAAGCAGATAATGCTGACGCAGATGTGTGTGTGAGTGTGTATGTGTGTGTGAATATTATATTTATATATATAAAATGATTGATCGATAGAAAGATAGATAGAAAGACAGGTAGGTAAGTAGATAGATAGATAGATAGATAAATAGATAGATAGATAGATAGATAGATAGATAGATAGATAGATAGATAGATAGATAGATAGATAGATAGATAGATAATGTTCGTCTGTGTGTTTGTGTGTGTGTGTGTGTGTGTGTATGTGTGTGTATATACACTCCATCCTCCCCCCCTGGAATTATAGAAAGACGGCAGCTCTGAAGCCGTAAAGGCCAGCCTGAAGATGGCAAGTGAGACCTCCCCGAAACATTGCCAAGACAATCTCAATCTTACATGGGAACAGATCTGAATACAACAAGGCCAGCTTACCTACACGTGAAAAAAAATATATATATATACATTATATATATATTAGTATAGGTAATTGTTTCACAACAATCTGTTAATAGGCCCCAATTAAGGGAGGAGACATACTGTTTCCTTTCCTGCTTTTCAGTTCATCACCAGAGACCATCTAGACAGCAAGCCAAGAATTACGTTGTATAATTTATTTTTTTAGATATGTGTATTAGTTTTATGAGCTGATGAATAAATTAAATTAGAGAGACCAGGATAGATCTATTTCGAGCTTATTAGCTCTCATCAGCTGGCCATACCCTTTACTGGGATTCGAACCGGTATATTATATGTTACGTTTTTGAGCTGATGAATATATATATATATATATCATTGTTTATGTCAGAGCACCTGGTATGCCCAAATATGGGAGGAAGGGAGCTTTCTGCTACCCATTTTGCCTTAATTGTTCCACAACACCCTGTTAGGGCCCCAATTAAGGGAGGAGACATACTGTTTCCTTTTCTGCCTTTCGGCTCATCACCAGAGACCATCTAGAAAGAAAGCCATGAATTCCGTTGTGTGATTTTTTTAATATGTGTGTAAGTTTTATGAGCTGATCAATTTGTTTGTTTTGTTGCCTTTTGTTTACATTTGTGTTGCATTTGTGCTGATAAATAAATAAAGGGAGACTAGAATAGATCTATTTCAAGCTATTCCGCTCTCATCAGCTAGCCATACCCTTACTGCAGTGCTTCTCAATTATTTTCTGTCATGCCCCCCTAGGAAGAAGAAAACATTTCGCGCCCCCCGCGCGACTGTAAATAGTATCATTTGTCTATAAAATTGTTATAAGTACACTTCTGCATAACACTGTATCCTTATTAACATATAAGAGAATAAAAAAAGAAAGAAATGTGGATCAATTTACAACAAAGAATAGCTTTATTAACTGTAGCAGAAAAGATTTAAAGTGCATTAGAAATTTTAAAAAAATTAAATCCTTTGCCGAGGTCAAACGCGCCCCCCTTTACGGAGCCTCGCACCCCCCCTGGGGGGCCCGCCCCACTATTTGAGAAGCACTGCCTTACTGGGATTTGAACCCCGGGCTGTATTACATATCAGGCAGTTGTGTTAGCCACTAAGCCACCAGCTTTCCTCCTTTATCAGCTGAGCCAGGGAAATAAGTATGTATTGTGTCACAACACCTGATATGCTCAAATATGAAATAATAATAATAATAATAAGTTGTGATTTATTAACCGCACCCTCTCCCCACAGGGACCCGGGGCGGTGCACAGGCATAATTAAAAACAGTATACAATAATACAAATATTACTTAAAATAGAATTAAATAAATCTACCCGTGCTAAAAATATAAATTAAAAACCCATTAAAATTTATAATTAAAAGACAGAGAGAACTATTCAAGGCCGGCCAGTCGAAAGAGATGGGTCTTCAATTTTACACGGAAGGAGCGGAGGTCGGTGGTCGTTCTAATATCAGGGGGAAGGTCGTTCCAGAGGGCCGGGCCCGCCACAGAGAGCGCCCTTCCCCTGGGCGTCGCCCGCTGACAAAGTCTAGTGGACGGCACCCGGAGAAGCCCCTCTCTGTGGGAGCGAATTGTTAAAAACAATTCACACAAGTCAATTCATTAGATGGTAAAATGAAATCAGGTGAATTAAAGTGCAGGATGGGTTCAATTGGTAAATAGATGTAATTAAATTAAATTAGAATTTAGAAAGGGAGAATACTGCTTCCCTTTTCTGTCTTTCGGCTCACCCTAGGAGCCATCCAGGCAGAAACTATTTCTTTTATGTTGCCTTTGTTACACACACACACACACACACACACACACACACACACACACACGTATGTATATATGTATGTATAAAAATCTTTTATAAATATTGACCCATCTTTGACATATATACATACCTACATACCTACCTACATATCTATATATGTATATATTCAATTCCCTCAGGCTGAATCTTTGCTTCAGGCTGAAACTTGCAAAACAGCATTCAAACAGGCAAGGGGGAATGTTTTTATTAGGAAAAAATGTTTTATCCAAATTATGAAGACCTTAAATTGTGCTGTAATGGAAGGGAGGTTGGAAGCAGACCAATTTCATTTGCATTTTGGCAGGGTAATAAATTAATATATATTAGATTAAAAAAAAGAAAAAAATTGGCAAGTGATTAGTCAGTTACATGATTTTACCGCTTTAGGTCTTTTTAAAGTAATAAAAATGGAAACGATACATTTTACTTTGAATGCTGCCTGCTGTGCCTATGCTAACAATCATCTTTCTGAAACTCATGGTTCTCCGCCAAGCAGTCACTGAGCTCAAATATGGATTGGGGTGATAGGCAGCAAAAGCAGCCCAAAGTAAGGGAGGTCAGTGGGTGACTTTCTAAATAAATATATTCAGATAAAATAGCTGTGAGATAAGGGTGGGAGCGGATTTAATCTGAAGTCGGGAACTGTAAGTATGAGCAGTGAAACACTTGGGTGGCTTAAGAGAGTACAGGATGATTTCAGTTGCTAGTTTTCTGTTAGTTTTAAAAATATGCACACATAGACCCACACACAAAAACCAGTTTTGCACAAGTGTCCTAACTTCTGTCCTCCAGAGTTTGTCACTTTTCGGTTCCCAGCAGCCCCAATCCACATGTTCAGTGATAAAAGATTATGAGAGCTGTAGGCCGAAACTTCTGAAGTTTTCTATCCCTGCATATTACTTGGTTGGCATTCACAGCTAATGTTGCAATAATCACAGTACTGTCGAGCCGAAAGGGACATTAGAGACCAACTCATCAGCCAACATAGGCTCTGCAGTCTAGATCATCTGACAAAATGCCCATGGCTACTCTAATTAACAAGCTAGTTAAAGGAGGTCAGGATGGCAAGACTATTAACTGGGCCAACAGCTGGCTTGAAAACTATATTCGTCCAGGGTTCTTTCTCTCATTGGAAGGGCAAACTGGCTCAAGTACAACGAGATTCAATGTTCTTCGGGATTTTTATTTGTGATGGGGAGAAAGGAATGCTTAGCAAATCTGCACTGTTGGATGAGATCACTCCTTTTCATGGGAAGAAAAGAGAATTCACGACGATTTCAGTAGTTAGAGAAAGTGGCTGGAAAAAAATAACTATGTGTTTTAGAGGAAACCTATTCAAAGAATCTTTACTTAGGAAAACAACCAACTGGTTGGAAGTTATTTGATTTGGCAATAGTGCATGTGAACTTCAGGGCAGGCTAAATATGAGTCAGCCCATGCAATTTTAGGATGCATCCATAAAAATGTAGTTGTTCCACATCACATAAAATAACAGTTGTACTTTATTTTACACGGTTCATACATTACTTTGTAAACTATATCCCGTTCTGGAGACTTTGGTTTAAGAAGGATTCAAAGAAGAGCAACCAAGATTGGACAGTGAATCTTATGAGAAGAAACTGAAGAAATCAAATTGGTTTTACCTTCAAAAGATTGACCAGGTTTATGACAGCATCTGACAGAATAACTGAGTTGGAAGGAACCTTGGAGGTCTTCTAGTCCAACCCCCTGCTCAAGCAGGAGATCCTACACCATTCCTGACAAATAATGTCCAATCTCTTCTTTAAAATTTCCAGTAATGGAGCACACACAACTTCTGAAGGCAAGCCATTCCACAAGTCAATTATTCTGACATGAAATTTCTTCTTAATTCTAGGTTGGATCTCTCTTTGTTAAGCATCTCTCTGTTACTTCTTGTCTTGCCCTTTGGTGCTTTGAAGAATAGCACTACTGTCAGACAGCCCCTGAAATATTGCAAGACTGGTATCATATCACCCCATTAAACTTATACATTCCCAAGTTCTAAAAACCATTCACCGTACAGTTTGGTCTCCAATCCCCTAATCATCTTTGTTGTTCTTCTCTGCACTCTTTCTAGAGTCTCAGCATCTTTTGTGTATCATGGTGACAAAAACCGGACACCGTATTCCAAGTGTGGTCTTACCAGTACTGCAGAAAGAAGTACTAACACTTTACATGATATTGATATTGATCATTATCTCGATCCCTACGTTGATGCAGCTTAGGATCGCACTGGCCTTTTTTGCAGCTGCAGCACATTGCTCACTCATACTTAAGTGATAATTGACTAGGACTCCTAGCTCCCTCTCACAGTTACTGATGCTGAGGCAGGTACCACACATTCTATACCTGTGCATTTAGTTTTTCTTGCCTAAGTATAAAACCATACTTTTCTCACTGCTGAATTGCGTTTGGTTTAGAAGAGGCCCAAGGTTCAAGTCTGTAAAGATTCTTCTGCATCTGGAGCCTACCTTCTAAAGTGTTGGCTATTTCTCCCAGCTTGGTGTCATCTGCAAATTTGATGAGTTCCCCTCTATCCACTCATCTAAATCATTTATGAAGATGTTGAGCAGTACTGGGCCTAAGATGGAACTTTGGGGTTCCCCACTGCTTACTTCCCTCCATATTGGTGTAGTTCCATTGAGGACTATGATGTTGAGTGCAGTTGGTTAGCCCAGTGTTTCTCAACCTTGGCAACTTGAAGATGTCCGGACTTCAACTCCCAGAATTCCCCAGACAGTGAATGCTGGCTGGGGAATTCTGGGAGTTGAAGTCCGGCCATCTTCAAGTTGCCAAGGTTGAGAAACACTGGGTTAGCCAGTCACAAATCCAACTGCTGGTGATGATGGCTGTCCCATATTTGTCTAATTTACTAAGAAGTAGGCTGTGATATACTTTGTCAAGTGCCTTAATGAAATCCAAGCACACTATGTCCACAGCATTTTGTTGGTCCACAGCATTTAGTCACAAAGAATAAAATAAGACTTGTCTGGTATTTGTTTTTGACAAACACATGTTGACTTCTAGTAATAGAAGTTGTTTTTAAGGATTTCATGTAAGGATCTTGTCACACAGAAATACATAGAGACATACAATAAGACTGCACAAACCTAAATTACAGACACTCTATATATTATGATAATATTCTTAACAGTAAAAGTAGTCCTATTGCTTAGATACTCATGGAGTTCTGACCTCCCTTTCACTGAATGCGTCCAAGTAAGGTTGAACAGCAGTAGAGTGGATGCTTTTATTTGAATTCCTGCACTCAAGAGAATTGAAGATAATGGTCTAAATCAATTTTTTCCAACCTCAAGGACTGTGTACATATCTCACATAATCCCAGTTGAAGTCCACACATCTGAAAGCTCTCAAAGTTGGTAAATTCTGATATAAATAGTTTTTTCCAGGGTAATGATGCTAAGATCGATTGATTGATGACACCCCAGTCTGTTATGACTGAGCTTACAAAATGCAACAAGAAAAATATTACAAAGCGTTGAAAATAATCAGTAAGCTGGAACAAACAACAATTACTTTAAAAAACTCAAGACACTATCCAAAGTGTCTCTCATCCACCTCTAATAAGGGCTGGGGGAAATGAGAACACACTAGCACAAATGTATATGGGGAGGGGGGCGGTGGTGGTTTTCAATTTATTTTACTACCAGTTTGTTTATGCTCTTCAGAAGCATCTGGGCAAGTGGGTGGAACCTCCCGCCACCATCACTACTGGTTTGCCCCATCTGGGGCAAATTGGCAGAAACCTATCTCTGGCGGAGGGGTGTGTGCTGCATAAATCAGTTCCTCTAAATCACCCACCCCCTAACCCAGTGTTTCTCAACCTTGGCGACTTTAAGTCCTGTGGACTTCAACTCCCAGAAGCAGAGCTGGCTGGGGGATTCTGGGAATTGAAGTCCACGGGACTTAAAGTCGCCAAGGTTGAGAAATGCTGCCCTAACCTTCTGGGCAACAGGGACTGGTTCTATGGAGAGAAGTTTTTCCATGGACTAGAGAGTATGTGGTTTCATGTGCTCCCTGCATCCATAGATGGGGCTTCATTTGTTTGCAGGGCCCGGTTTCTGGCATGCCGTGGACCGAAGCCAGCCCATGGACTGGGGGTTGGAGACCCCTGTTCTGAATGGTGACTGACTCGTCTCTGTTTAAATGTCTCCTTTAAAGAGAACTTATCTTTACCCTAACCCTGAGACAGTCTGTTTAACCAAAATATTAGCTTAGGTATTCTGGTCAAATGTTTAATCTTAAAATTTACCTGAAATCGCTTTCCCCCCCACTTTCATCCAATAACTGAGCCCTATCCTTCATATTCTACATGAAGATCTCTCAGATATTTAAAGGTGACTCTCTACCACTCTTCCTTCCCAGTTGTTTAGCTGTTTCATACATGGCTTGCTTTTGCCATCCTGACCCTTTGTTTGTGTGCAAAGATTGTTTTTTTATGTCCTCCTTTAAAAGCTGCTGTTAAAAAAAAGGTAAAGGTTCCCTTCGCACATATGTGCTAGTTGTTCCTGACTCTAGAGGGTGGTGCTCATCTCCGTTTCAAAGCCAAAGAGCCAGCGCTGTCTGAAGACATCTCCATGGTCATGTGGCTGGCATGACTAAACACCGAAGGTTACCTTCCCACCAACATGGTGCCTATTTTTCCTCTTGCATTTTTACATGCTTTCAAACTGCTAGGTTGCCAGAAGCTGGGACAAGTAACAGGAGCTCACTCCGTTTCGCAGGCACTAGGGATTTGAACTGCTGAACTGCCAACCTTTCTGATTGACAAGCTCAGCGTCTTAGCTACTGAGGCACCGCATCCCTACAAAAGGCTGCTGTTACTCATGTGCAAATGTGGCCTGAATAAAAACTAAATAGAAGGAAAGTAATGCTTCCTGTGATATAACTATAAAACGTCCACCAATACATTCCAAAATGGAATTGCGCTTTTAAAATTTTCATATTATTTGAGAGGATTTACAAAGACAAGTAGGAAGCTACCTTTCCCAAGCATATACTTTCCTTTAAAAAAAAGTCAGGACATTATAGATTTCAGAAATACTCAGCTGGCTTTCTAGCCACTTTAATATTCATTGGCTAATCTCACCACACTGATGTTCATAAGCACTTGTAGAACCTGTTTGCTTTTCTAGCATTCCTGCTCACTTTATAATGATAGGCTAAACCAAGGGTGGGCAAAGTTTGCAACTTTAAGTCTGAAGGACTTCAGCTCCCAGAATTCTCCAGCCAGCAAAGCTGGCTGGAAAACTCTGAGAGCTGAAGTCCTTCAGACTTAAAGTTGCAAACTTTGCCCACCCCTGGGCTACACAATGTACAGTAACCATACATGTACATACATAACACAACATTTTCTTGTTTCCTCATGGAAGTATTGGTAGAACATACGTAAGAGAGTCTTGTATACCTCCAAGCATAATACATTGCAAAGGGGTAGCAACTCAGCACAATCAAAAGAATATAAAATAATAATGCTAAATTCTATTGCAATTTAAATAATGCTCTTGCTGATTGCCTACATGTTCATCTGTCAGATAAATTCTGACCATGGGCTGACAATATAATGTAGACTCATTTGCATCCTTTCATCAGTACAATTTCATGTTTATCTATTTTCATTTCATGCTAGTGGTCCTTGGATCGTTAGTTTTTAGCTTCATCTTTCTCTATCCTCATAAAATCCTATTTTCATTTCTAAATCAAAATTAGGGGAACCTTGAATGCTCAACTAAATTTATGAAGGATTGTGAATAATGCATTCGTATATTTCCCCCCTAATTTAGTCTTCTAAACCTGGAAAGCATTTTGGAGACACCTCCCATAATCCTGGCCAGGAGATTAGACTACTCCTACTCAGGATTAAGAGAACTTGGCACCAGAGTAGATAAAATAGAAAAGAATTGTGTATTTCCTCTAACATGACCAAATCTCCACTGACCGACACTTTTATTTACTAGACTGTTATCCTTGCTTTGTAATCTGACATAAAAACAGAGTTTACATCTTAAGGTAGTGACTGTGGTTTTGAAACTTTTGTCCCCCTATCATAAATCAAATTCAATATCAACTTCAGGTCTATTATTCTCAGCTAATTTTATAGTTATAGATTCTGCCAAAAATTGGCTAATCCTGTTTCAAGAAATAGCTCAGTGAGTCACAAGGGCCGAAGGTATTTAGAACAGCTCTAGCACTCTTCCAGAAGAATATTAAGCCCATGTTGTTATATCTCAAATGGTGCATTACTCCAACAGAATCCCTGTATCGAAGACAGGAGCCCAGACCTGCAACCCAAAGGAGATCTCCATGGAGACAGGGCCTAGTAGTTAGAGACAAGGCTTCATGTCCACAGCAGCCTCAAGTGGTCTCTATCCCAGCTCCTGACTGGGTCATCTTCAGCATCTCAGGTGGTCCATTTGGCAAGACTTGGGAGAAGGGAAAACAGCTTGGCCTGTCTCCATATGTGCTGGGGATGGGATGAAGGTGATGTCAGGAAGATACTTTCATGATGCAGTTCATGGGATGTGAGGATAGGCCTTCAGGCACCGTACCTGTTACGCTGTACAGTATTTATTTTTAGTGATTTTACCAGGATACATTGACGGATGCAATGTTCAGTATTTACAAATCACAGTTATTGTCACAAATCTCCCACCACCACAGGCCTTTTAACTTTTTCCCCCAACCCAAGAAAGGGTTGGAAAGAAATAGCTGGGGGCTCTGTCCATCTATCAGTCTATGAGCATGATAACTCCTAGAAGTTATCATGCTCAAAGAAGTAAAATAAATAAATAAAGAGGAAGAAGCAGAT
Organism: Rhabdophis nuchalis; assembly: GCA_039707465.1. Classification (NCBI taxonomy): domain Eukaryota; kingdom Metazoa; phylum Chordata; class Lepidosauria; order Squamata; family Natricidae; genus Rhabdophis; species Rhabdophis nuchalis. The sequence continues at coordinate 22,719,120 of CM077651.1, forward strand.
AAAAGAAAATCCAAGTTGGAAATGAGCCTGGTGAGAATATCACTCCTTGGACACAACTCCCAGGATGGCAGCCTACTCTGGGCTACTTAGTACATACCTACAGCCAAGATAGAGTAGAAGAGGATAGCAGAAACACACACACACACTCAAACACTATTTTGCTGTGCCTTGCAGAACAAATACAGACACTTCCTAATGCTGGTTACTGACTTAGAAAGGGTTCCAGAAGTTCTCCTTCCCTACCTATTTTCTCTGCTCTTCTTGCTTGAACCACACATCCAAATATGTTGAAATGTCATCACACTTTTATAGGAAAAGAAGGAAAATGTGTGGGGATGGGCACATAACTTTGGAGCTTTTAACACAGAGGCTTAATATGCATCCCCCGAACTGTGCTAAACCATTTGCTTTAGAAGGAGCAGAGTAAAAAGATGGTTAAGACACCAGGTTTTAGAGATTTGCAGAAGGCAGCCTTGTAATAAGTTTTTTTTTCTGTTGGTGTGTGTGTGAGTGTATTTTCTCTCCAAATATGCAAATTTGGAGTCAGTTTTATCTGCAGAGATACTAACAATGAAATAATTGTTGTTTTATCATTTATTATACCTAATTATACCATAAAAATAGTTTAAACGGAAACCATTTTTGTAAATGATGTAATTTGTTTTCTTTCTTTTCCCTAAAGGATGCAGGACCAATGAGAGAATGGGACTGAATTGGTTCGGAAACCGTCCCATACAATATTATTTTTAAATGAGGTATTTCATATAACACTATCCAGGGTATAATTTTTTCCCCATGCCTGTGTACCACACTTGCTCTGTAAGTTTGTCTTATATCCAAATGTAAGTGTATGTCTCATTCTTTAAAAAATAAATAAATTGTATTATACAGTTTTCTTCATTTTACATCACAATTTCATCTTTGCAACAACTCTATACCAGTTCATATCCACAGTATATAAACAAAAACTGTGGATATAAACCAGTAATACTGTATAATACAAATATTTTTTTTAAAAAGACTGAGACAGACAGACAGACAGACAGACACACACACACACGTGTGTGTGTGTATGTGTGTATGTGTGTTACGTTTTTCTACTGATAAATAAATAAAGGGATTTAGGATTTATTAAATTTATTAAATTTAATTTAATTAAAAATCAAAGGGAGACTAGTATAGATCTATTTCAAGCTATTTAGCTTTATGTGACACTGTATGTATGTATGTATGTATGTATGTATGTATGTATGTATGTATGTATGTATGTATGTATGTATGTATATCTTTATGTGACACTGGAAAAACCCCAGGAGGATGGGAGAAAGTGTGCATTTTTGGAAAGTGCTTTGGAGTTTCTAGTTGCCTCATTTTTTTAACGGTCCTTGGTACCTCCTGAGACTCCTCAAACCCTGCTTGGTCAGCCCACTCTCCTCCCTCTTCGCCCCCCCCCCCGCCCCATCCTTGGCCAACCCCCTCCCCTCTTTTCTTTGGTCCTTTGATGGGGCAGCTTCTCTTCCAGGCCGGTTGAAGCCGCATCATCCGAGCCCAACTAACCCGGCCGCCTGGCCCCGATGGCGACGGCGTTCGTTTCTTTCCGCGGGGTGTGTGTGTGGGATAGGTGGAATGGGGTGGGGATGGGGAGGCAGGCAAGCAACGCCTGGCAAAATCCTTCTGCTCCGTTACGAAATAAAGAACTAAACCAGGAGAGGCTCTCCGGATCTCAAACGCCCTTCCGAAGGAGCCCCTCGAGGGCCACTAGTCGGATCCCGGCGGCGGCGCTTCTTTCCAAGAATTCCCCGCTGAAACGCGAATAAATATATATATTTATATAGATCTATACTACTCTCTTGTTTATTTATTTATCAGCACAAACGTAACACACACACACACACACACACACATATTCTCGTTTCGGGGACTCCCAAACCAGATCCACGCAGCTGCGGTCGGTGGGAAGGCAGAATCCAAATGACTTAGGAAGGGAGGAAGGTGGAAGGCAGGGAGGAAAAGGAAATCGGGTTAATTTGGGGAGAGGGCAGGCAAATATTAGGGGAAACGCTGGTGTTTCCTTGCCAAAGAAGGCTGTTCCAATTTCCTTTCTTCTTCTTTTTTTCTTCAGTTAAACGCTGAAAGGAGAATTCTTCCCAGAATCTTTAAAAAAAAAAAGAACTTTTCGACACGACAGCTGCAAAATCTATTTTCTAAACAAAGATTTATACATATTTATATGAGTTTAATCCCGATTTTATTTTTTATTTTTTATTTTTGAAGAAAAAAAAATCATTCTCAGAACTGCAGAGGTAAACTATATGTAAATACCTCAAGTAATAGGCTTGTAGTGCAAATCACATCATTTTATCTTCAATTTTGCATTCGTTTTTCTGGCTTAAAGGTGCATCAGAGATATGCATTTTAGCATATTCAGAACACGGGGCGTGAAATTAAATGTTTGACAGAGTGAGAAAAATATACAGACTTTGGAGATGCCTTAAAAATAGTAATTTATGCAGATCTAGAGAAGTGAAATCATTTGCAATGAAGTGACCCTCTCTCCAGGAATTTTTTGCTCACTGTTCTTCTGTAATCTCCGGCTGTATCTTCATTTTTCATTGAACTAGCCAGTTTGCTGCGAAGCAGGCTTGTAGATAAGGGAAGTGCTAAAAGGAGAAGAAAGAGGACGCTCCCTGGGTCCGTTTCCATTGCACTTTTACCCAAGGCTATGGGCAGAATTTAACGGATTCCTTCCAACATATGTTTTTGCCAGATAAGTAAACAGTGTGTGTCGGAAATGAAAAAGCATTTGCAATTTAATGACATTACAGCTCTCAGCTTAGGCTGGCGTGCTGCGAGGCGAAAAGCAGCAAAAAGAGAGGAGAGGAGAAAGAGAAAAAGAACAAAGTTCATCTTCCCTTTTGTGCATTTTTATCAAGGAAAAATATGACTTCTTTTTTTTTAGCCCCCCTCTTGTTCTCGTTTCTTGTTCTCTTCGCTTTTTTTTTGTCTCACTCATCTCCATTTGCTTTTCCTTCCTTCTTTTCCATCCACCCCGACTTTTCCCCTCTTCTCTTCTCCTTCCCTTTTTTTTGCCCCCTTCCCCTCTCCCCCCCCCCAATTGTGGGGCTTTATTCACTTCTGGGTGTTCATTTTAAAAAGAAAAATAGATTTAAAAAACACCCCTTGAGGAGAAGGTGTGTTTGCCCAGCCCTGAAACTTTTCCTTGACGTCGTGGTGGCTGGAAAGAGGACAAAGGATGTACCCACGTGGCCTCGTTTTTCTTCCTTACCCCAGCTCTGGTTTTGGGGGGCAACTGGTAACAGATGGAGAGAACACACACACACACACACACACACACACACACACACACACACACACACACACGACCACCCTGGATCTTTCCTTCTGCTGGGGAAATGGAGAAGGAAGGGAGGAAACGTGGATGCAAGTTTTCAGGAGTTTCCACATTTTGAAGATTCCTTTGAAATGCATCTCAATGGTACAATCATCACCTCTGCTCACAACACTCATTTCTGGGGGGGGGGGGTTAATCATGTCAGCAGAGACATATACGGATGTTGTTTTTTTCCAAAAGCCTGCAATTTTTTCACCCCCATGAAGAAGCCATGTCTTCTTCTGGCTGGGTGTTTCTTCTTCCAGGAGAAATGTTTCCTGGAGACCAAAGAGGCCCCTTGGCAGTGGTGGGTTTCTGCAGGCTCGCACCTACTCGCGAGAGCCGGTTGGTGAAATTTAGAGAACCGGTGAGAGGGGGTTCCACCGGCGGACACAGAAGTAAATCTGGCCTGCCGCTGTCAGTGACCCAACGGGAAAGAAAGGAAAGGAAGGAAGGAAGGAAGGAAAGAAAGAAAGAAAGAAAGAAAGAAAGAAAGAAAGAAAGAAAGAAAGAAAGAAAGAAAGAAAGAAAGAAAGAAAGAAAGAAAGAAAGAAAGAAAGAATTTATCATCACAATTGAGTCCAAAATTTTGGTTGCTAAGCAAGAGCGTTGTTAAATGAGTTTCACCACATTTTAAAAGGTGGCCACTCCCACCCTGTCACATGACTGCCAAGCCACGCCCACAAAATAGGCCACACCTACAGAATAGGTTCTAAAAAATTTGAAACCCACCACTGCCCCTTGGTAATCTCTAGATGACATAAGTAGATGTTCTTGGAGCAAACAAAAGAAATCAGAGCGTTTGGGAAGGGCATCATAGAAGTAGCATAAATGCACTGGAATTTAAGAGGATATTTGTTTTGGGGTTCTTTTTGAGGAACTAGTGTAAGTAAGGTACTTACTGGCTTCTTTTAGGTATGAAGTAGTACAGAAATCCTTCAAAATGGACTTGGGGCAAGCTGACAATGGATGTATTTTGAATGGAGAGTCTTTGGGCTATTGATATGATATGATAGCTTTATTGATTAGTCTAAACGCCATATCAAAGTGCAAAGGTTGAAACACATATCACCAATAAAATCTTATGCAAACAATTTAAAATAAGAACAAGGTAAAATACAATAGTTATAGGATACGATGCAGTATCATTTAATACATAAATATATAAAATAGAATAAAATAGAATAAAATTATACCACACTTACAATCTACCCCAATCAGTCCCACATATGCCGATCTCAACAGAACCAGCTGTGCTGTGTTAAATGTTATTTTCAGGTTCTGGCTACACATAAAGTAAGTTGTTTTGATATGGGAATCCCAACGGGTCATTCGTTTGGTTTCTTTGTGCCAATGAAAATAAATATCTTCATTAATTAACTAATATTTGGAACATATCATTAAGGTCCAATGTTATTGGAGGACTTGTGAAATAGCTAATAAATGCCAATATGTAGTTGTATTTTTATAAAGTATGGATTACTTTAGGCAAAAGGATGTTTAAATAATTGTAGTCAAATGAGAATTGTGGTATATTGATGTTAAAAGGTTTTTTGATTTAAAATATATAACCTAATATGAACTATAAGTAATGACTGTGTAAGAATGCATGAATGTTATTTGTAACCAATTGACACGCTTTGTACACGCTTTGATTAAAATAAAATAAAAATTTTATTATAAAAAAGAAGAAAATAAATATCTGTATTTTGCCATTCTGGGAAGGACTTGTTTGTGGACTCATGTCTGGGGGAAAAAAACACAAGGACATAAGATGAAAACCCCAATGGTCTAGTTCAGTGGTCCCCAACCTATGCAACTTTAAGTCTGAAGGACTTCAGTTCCCAGAATTCTCCAGCCAGCTCTGCTGGCTGGAGAATTCTGGGAGCTGAAGTCCTTCAGACTTAAAGTTGCAAAGGCTGCTGGCTGGAGAATTCTGGGAGCTGAAGTCCTTCAGACTTAAAGTTGCAAAGGTTGGGGACCCCTGGTCTAGTTCTTAAGGAACTAGGCTAGAAGCCAAGTGACTATAAATTTGAAGTCCCACCTTAAGCATGAAAGTTGTTTGGGAGACTTTGGGCCACCTACTGTCTCTCAGCCCAAACTACCTCACAGAGTTGCTGTTGAGGGAGAAACTGGAGGAGGAAAAAGTATGAGGTACATTTCAGTTATTAATAAAAATAACAAAAGGCAGAATTAAAAAAAATGTTTTTTAAAAAAAAGGCACCTGTATATGCAAGTTGACCTGATCGGAGTGTGCAGATGCATAAGAGTTCATACCTTGCCTCCTGCACATTTCTGCAGGAGGCAAGCTCACACCTGTGGTGCATGTATTGCACAAATCTATGTAGAATTAGCATACCTATTTTTAGTCAAGCCCAGAGCCCAAATTTCCTATTTGAATGGCCCAGATATGGTGTAGATGAGCGTATACCTTGACTGAAAAGAGTATAAGAGGGCAGTGCATAGGTACAAGAGAACATCAAGAGGCATTACTCTTAGCATACTTTTTATCTGCAAGAGGACGGACTATAGGACTATGCCTTGCTGCAGAGATGAGAGGGCAAATGAACTATTTGTGTAGCATTATAATGTGCAGTTTTCTTTTTTTTTTCCCCAGACACAAAACACATATTTTGATTTCGGAATGGGGAATGGCTGTGATTTTGGTTGTGCATAAAAAAATTTATCAGTGAGAAATTCTAGACCGAGATTTCAACGTGTTTAGTGAGAGAAAGAGAATATAAATAGCTAGATACTTGAGTGTTGCTATTTCACTTTAATTAAATACGCTATGTCTTGGTTATCTCTTTTTGCTCTGGGTTCCTGAATTCATTTGACTGTATATGAATGCGAGCAAATGGAATATGTGCGACAAAAACCCTACACAGTTTAAACTGTTTAAATAGCCACTGATGTTTGTGCCTATCATAAAAATTAAAGGGACATGAGGGTGTTCCTGAAGATCAAAATGTCTACATGGTCTTCTTTAAATCCAGCCATTCCTTTTCCTTATCATTCTCATATTCAGCTCTTATGATTAAGGCTTGGTCTACATGTAGCTTTTCTTATAAAGGAAGAGCCTCTGTGCCATATTTTACTCCCTATCCAGTGGTACTATATTCAGTTGTTTCCATAACTACCACAATCCATGTTGGTGATACTAGGGGACTTTGCTCTGCCATCTGGGGGGGGGGGGAATCATTTCTAGGGAGGCAATGCAATTTATGATGACAGCAGGAATAAGATGTGATGTGGGATCTGCCTGAAGAGCTTCTGCATAAGAACAGTATTATCTAATTATTATTATTTTTTAAAGCCTGCAAGCAGGACTGGAGGTAAGAGGAACCTACCTCCAAAATGTACGGTAGTTATGCTGATAATAACTATCTGTGGATTATTCTGGGAGGTGCCAATTTAATAATAAAACTACAAAGAAATAGAACATGACTGCCATGGGACAGGCAGCACAACCTACACCCCGATGTTAAAGGAATCAGTTATGCAGAAATTGACAAGCGCTGGCATTTCTTTTAAAGCGGAGTTGCATGTCGAGGAAAGTAAAGGAGAAACTATACTGAAAATTTGAATGTTTTATGTCAGATATATATATATATATATTAGCCTTAATTATATGTCAGTACCAGTGTACAAAATCTCCCATCAGCCTCAGGTCAGCCTAGCGGCTGAGTATAATTGAAAATCCTTCCAGGTATTTAGAAACTCAATCTTATAGGCACAGAGTCAAAAAGAAAATGTCCTTCTGTAAAGATGTCTACATGTTTTGCCATTAAATTACATCTTCCACATCTTTTAGATTCAGCACTTGGAAAGCAAGAAAGGAAATCAGTTTGAGCATAAGGATGTAGAGTAGCTGGAGGTGGTAATTTAATCAACCAAGGATATATTTCAGTGTTATTTTTCCCCCTAGTCTCCTAAGCATTAGCACTTTAAAATCATTACCTCTGTTTGACAGATATACGCAGCCTAAAGGATCTAAAAATGAAATTCAAGAAGGTAGAGTCTGCTAGAGGACATCAACTGAACTCGAGAGATTAAAACCATTGCAGAGGGAAACGAACATCTCATTTCTTACAAGCATGAATATTTTGCAGATATTAAATACAGTGGCAGTCTGTTCTTATTTTAAGAGTCATAGTTTCCAGGCTCCTGCTATTGATGGAGTGGGTATGATAGCATTAACTGGCATGCGGTCTTAAACAGAAGTAACATTTCGGGATTTTGATATGATTGAAACGGAGCATCTTGCTATCTGCTTGGTACATGATTTCAAGACTTCAGACGTACGCTGGGATTCTCTCCGAGGCCAATAGCAAAAATGAAAGAAAGCCACACATGGAGAGAAAAAAAGAGAGAGTATCTGACTGGTACAATTAGAGACTTCAGTGTCATTAAAGCCATTTAGCAAAGTTAATGATCTGAAACATTAATACATCATCCTTGAAAATGCAGAAGTGTCGTCCTAATTAAAATCTATTAGAGTGCTCATTAGGAAGTCATCTCCAGTAGTTGTAAAGATAGCAGAGAGGATAAGGCTCCTCTAGTAAGGAATCTTTCTTCCCCCTGCAGTTTCAATGCAGGACAATTTCCATTCCTCGCAACCTGCTTTACTTCCGTTTCACAGACCTGTGGAAAAAGCAGCTTTCACAGCAATGGGATCACATGGATGGCAGAGACATTATCAGTTTCTTTTATCTGTAGCTGTAGCTTAACGCTTCCTATACAGCAAAGCTGCATTGGGCTGGAGTTTAGCATATCTCTTTAAATTCCTTTTTTTTATTGGGAGAGGTGAAGGTGCAATCTGTTGTGTCCAGGCAGACTCTAATAGAATAAGGCAATCTTTTCAAATCTCACTTCAAACCACACAGAGAAATGTACCTTTTGATATTTTTCTTCAACCAATGATACAGTAACATTTAAACATGACTTGAAGTTGTCTGTGCCCTCTGATGGCTGATAATCTCATAATTCTCCATACTGCCAGGTTGAATTTCCTGCTAAAGATGCACAATCCCAGTGAAATACTGTCAAGAACAGAAATGATAACAATGTGGGAAAGCATATGATATCAGACACAGTGGCAACAGTGACCTCAGAAGATGACAATGTACTGTATTTTGATTATTGCTTAATAAAGAGAGGCAAGGCTGCCTTTCTCTCAGATCTTCTACTGAAACTTCATCGTGTTTCTATAAGACAGATGCTTGTGGAGGAAAAACCCAAATGGGATATCTGTTTTATTATAAAACAGTTGAGAGACTTCAGGAATTGGTGGTGTAATACATTCAAGAATATAAATAGGAATTTCTCTCTTTTCTCTTATTTCTATCTCTTTTTCTATCTTTTAATCATGACATCCTTTGTTAAAAAACACATTTTTTCTATCCTACCTAACTTCTAGTCATGTCACCTACCTACAAAAAAATTAGGAAAGGAGAGAGACAGAGGAAAAGTGAAACAAATCTAAACAACACCAAAAGCAAAACAAAAAATCATTTATCCATCATCTCTTGCCCGCTTCAATACTCGGATTGCGATGCTTTTTTTCTTTTTGACTTGTCTCCCATATTCCTCTCTAAGATCTTTATCTCTTACAGTGGTGAGCCTTCTATTGCCCATTTCAATTATGTATAGTATAGGAATTCTTATTGATATAATTAAACTTTTTTTGTGAGAATAGAAGCAAAGTAGATGTTAATGCACCATCTGAATTTTGAAGTTGCATACATCCGGGTAAGTGGGTGGAGCCTGCTACTGAGCACACCTGCCAAGATGAGTAGAACGGTGAAGGGGGAATCTGCTGGGCCACACAATTTAGATTAGCTAGAAAGCAGGAAATCTGATGATTCTAGCTAATATAAATCGCAGGTCACAGCTGATCATCAGAAATACCAGTTTGCCCGAACTGATAGCATTTTTTTTACTACAGGTTCAGGCAAACCGGTCCAAACCGGTAGCATTTCACCCCTGTTTGAATTTGTTTAGACCTTTATCTGTCATCAGTTCAAAATAAAATATCAGTAGTACAATAAAATAATAAACATTGTATGTTGACATCAGCAAACAGTATTCTGCCTCTTAGTTATGCTTTCCATTAATTAAGTAAGCAATCTGATTGGCTGATCTCAACTGTTGAAAAATGTTCTTGAAAATGAATAAGTTAAATGAATAGCTTATATATTTAAAATGGTTCCTTCTTCAATTTGCCAGCTCTCCAGTGTTTCAGTTAGAACAGATGAATGTAATTCAGATATTTTTTCCCCATAATGTAAACACCATAGCAAATATGTTCCTGGTCACCCTTACCTTATTTCAACATTAGATCCATGTTTTATTCTTTGAGATTAAATCACAATATTTCAGGGGCATCTACATAAAAGATTTCTGTGAAAAGTAAATGTATATAAAAACAATAAGATTCTTATGATAAGAAATTAGTAGTAGCAACTTTTAAAGTTCTATAAACATCAGGAAAGGCCTCAAGATTCTAAATAAACTATATAAAATCTGAGTCTGCTTTACTATATGCATTACATTACACACAAAGAAGATATTTTATCCATTTTACTAAATGATAAATATATTTTCTCATATTGATGCATTTAAAAACACGATTAAAACAGCTGAAACATAATTATCAGTACTGGAAATAGTGAAAATGAGTAATTTGCCAATTATTTGTTTTGTGTGCCTTCAGTCCCTAACCCTGGCAAAATGACTTAATGCCATTTAGTTTAAATGTAACCATAGCTAGAATATATAGCATGTAATACTGCCTAGCATGTAATACAGCCCCGGTTCAAATCCCAGTAAGGGTATGGCTAGCTGATGAGAGCTAAAAAGCTCGAAATAGATCTATACTAGTCTCTCTGACATTTATTGATCAGTTCAAAAACGTAACACACACACACACACACACACAGAGTATTTTATGGAGTATAAGATGCACTGGAGTATAGGACATATCAAGGTTTTGAAGAGGCAATTTTAAAAAAAAATAGTAAGTAGGTAGAGAGAGGGAGAGAGAGAGAAAGAGAGAGAGAGAAATAGAGAAATACAATAGGTAGGTAGGGAGAGAGGGAGAGAGTAGGTAGGTAGGTAGGTAGGTAGATGTTTCCAGGTGTTTTTATCCATGTGCTGGAGAAGGAAATCGCTGACAATCTGCAGCACTGAAACTTTGTTTCTGCTGGCACAGCACTTGATCAATCTAATTCTCATCAATCAGTTAAAGAGCTTCCCAAAAGGAAAAAAAAAGTTTTTGCGCTCCCAAAAGTGGCCATTTTTCACAGAAACAGGTCTGTTCCCCCCCCCAAAAGGAACGAATAGCTTGCAGAGTGCTCCTGGGGGGTTGGTGGGGGCAAAACTGAGCAAAAATTGGCCCATTTGTTTGCAAAAACAGGTCCATTTTTTGTCAAAGAAATTGCATGCATAGCCTTAGAGCGGCTTATAGAGTGCTGCTGGGGGCTGGGGCAGGAAACAACCTGTTTGTTGCTCATTTCTGCCCTCCCCAGCCCCCAAGAGCTGTCTGGAAGCCTCCATAAGGTTATGCACGGCCATTTCAGTGAAGGTGCAGGGCTTCAGGAGGCAAAAAATGCTGTATTCGGGGTATAAGACACATCCAGATTTTCAGCCTCTTTTTTGAGGAGAAAAGGCGCGTCTTATACTCCGAAAAATATGGTATATACACATTTCTCTCAAGAGGAATGGAATATTCCCACTTTATGTTGGAATATTCCCACTTTATGATAGAATATTCCCACTTTATGAACATACCCACTTTATGATGACATAGACTTAGATTTAGTCTCCCTAATTAATAATGACCTTGATTCTATCCTTCTGGGACTGCATTGGCTTTTTTTGGAGACTGCAGCACATTGCTGGCTCATACTTCAGTGATTGTCCATAAGGATTCCTAAGTCCCTTTCACAGTTGCTTCTGTTGATCCAAGTACCACATGTTCTATACCTGTGGATTTGGTTTTTCTTGCACCAAAGCAAAGAACTCAGCTGTTCACAAATTCCGTAAATGTAATAAACACCTTGGAACATTTGCATAATATCTAAAAGTAATGGTTGAACCCAGAAATCACAGAAGGACAAGAATCCTCCTAAATATTTGAAAACTGGAAGGCTTTAGGCTTCAATTTGCTTTGTAGCTCCACTAAAATCCATCTCCTAAAAAGAAGAAGAAGAAACTGTTTTCAAAGTGATTTGCAGATAGTGTAACACACTGAGCAAACTACCATGCATACAAAAATCCATTTCATCTCTTTGTGGGAAGGACTGTCAAGATAAGGTCCTATACATATGTACGTGGCAGTTTTGTGAAAATGTGGCCTTTTTAGGGGGTGAGATCTTTCTGATTTCAAGCATATTACCAAACAGCAAGAGCAGGGAACAAGTTGCTTCGATATAGTAAATACAAATAAAAACTCCAAAGATATTTCCACCTAGATGCAATCCATTCATATGGTTATTGGCAGAGATTAGCATGGTCTGCATAACTTCTCTGTTAACGGACAATTCAGAAATGTTTAACAAACTGTTGCAGTGAGAAAGCTTCCCTCCCAAAGTTGCTTTTTTATCCTTTTTTATGATAAGCCAGCATTGTCCAGGTATTTATTTATAGGGGGAAAATGTCCAGACGAAGCGTACATTTCTAATGTTGGATTTTCCCCCTTACCAGAGGGAGCCCCCTTGTGGAGTACTGTGAAGCCATTATCATAGGAACTCCACTCCACTGCATAGTAGAAGCCATTTTATAGTACAGTAGAAGTCATTTCAGGGCACAATAGGCTGTATCTTAACAGAACACACACCCCGAGGAGTGTTAGAGGTGTCTTACCCCCACAGTATTTGTTTCCAGAGAGTAAGACATCTGTGTACTACGTTTGGTTGAAATTGCTCAAGGTGTTCCAAAGTTATACTGGAACATAGACATGCACACACACATGTGCGCGCACACACAACCATTTTTTAATATAAAGAAAATTACAAACAGAGGCAATTTTCATGTAGAATGGTCTTTTTGTTCTTTAGGTTAATTATAATGAGCTAGTGGAAAATATACTAGATGGTTTTTGTGAACTAAAATGATCAATATTATATCTAATATTGGGTCCTCTTTGGAGAAGGGCGGGGTATAAATCCAATAAATAAATAAATAAATATTGGCTCTGATTTTTAGAATAGACCAGGAGTCTATTCTATATTTAGCAATGTTTCTCGTGTCAACCTTTTTATAGGTTTAATTTAGCCTTATTTAGACCACGCTTTCTTTTTAGGTATGTGTAAAGTTTTTTAATATTTTTATTAAAAAATAATTATTTAGACAACGCTTTCTAAAATATTAATTAATGCAATGTATTAACTAAGATATTTACTTAGTGATAAAGCTAAACATTATTTTTGTTGAATTCCTTTTGATACTCAAATACAATTGTATTACTTTCTGTAATCACTTACCGAAATATTTGCAAGTGTGTAGAGAAAATATAGCAGAACAGTTTTTATCTAGTTTCTAGTTGGTAATAGCCAAAGCTCTGGGCAACCGTTCCTTGAAGACAGGTCCTCTAGGAAGCAAATTCCACCAAAAAGGACTCTATAATCAAGAAATAGTCTTTCTCTCTCTCCCATATACATCTACTTGATCTCAAATGACAGAGAGGTCAAAGGATGAAGACCTAGAAGAATCACTGAATGTCAAGAGGAGGAGGAGGAGATGGGGATCCCGGGTTGCCATTATATGGAAGCAATAAAAAGATACAGTTGCTTAGTAATTGTCTGGATTTTTGCAGCTGATGATGATGATTTTTATACTTGTCCTTCTGCTTAAATCAAAGTGGAAAAGGACCGGGATCCTAAACCATGCATGCACTTAAAAATCGTAATAGTAGATTCTCCTAGAATCAGTGAAGCACTGCAAGGGTAGCACTTCAAGCTATAATCAAATATTCCCCAAAAGCTTGATCCCAGGGACAGCCGAACAATTCACTAAATCAATGTTTGTGAACTGGGTGGCTGTATAAATTTGTGTAATCAATCAATCAATTACATTTTGAGTGAACTGTAAATTTCAAGTGAGCTTCCCTTCAGTTTTTTTCCAAACAGGATTGTCCAAAAGAAGGGCTCAAACCATTCTCCAAAGCATTTGAGAGCAGGACAAGAAGTAATAGATGGAAGATGATTCATGAAACATCCAACCTAGAACTAAGGAGAGATTTCCTGACAATGAGAACAATTAATCAGTGGAACAGCTTGCCTTCAGAAGTTGTGGGTGCTCCATCGCTGGAAGCTTTTTGGAAGAGATTAGACAGCCATTTGTCTGTGATGGAATAAGGATTCCTCTTGAGCAGGGAGTTGGTCTAGACCAGAGGTTCCCAAATTTGGCAACTTTAAGACTTGTGGACTTCAACTCCCAGAATTCTCTAGCCAGTTCTCCACAAGTCTTAAAGTTGCCAAGTTTGGGAACCTCTGGTCTAGAAGACCTCCAAAGTCCCTTCCAATTCTATTATTCCATATTCTAAAAGGGTGAGGGAGTCCCATGATCATAGCTAAGAGATGCAAGGCATTTGCCCTTTTTGCACAATGCAGTGGCTAATAGGTTTTTTTTTAACTATGAATGCATTCTTTTTACACATCAGACGTCTCAGCCCCATGAATACACCATTTCGCCATAAAAATATCACAAAAATAAGTGGTTCTTGCTGTACGACCTTGCACTGCCCAACCACCTGTAATATTTACTGACTGTTGAGTCAGGCCAAATAAATCCTCTTTGCCCTTTTGCAAGAAATCCATACCATCAAATGTTTGTTTGTGGCCCTTTTCAGCTCTTTATGAGAATACGTACTGGCTATCCAAGCTGATCCATGGGAAGATGATGCTGATGAGATAATGTCTGAATCACTAGGTTGGCAAAGATTCCCTTTATGGATTCAGTACTGAGGAAGGGATTTATCATCCATTTTTCCAAACAGTTATAGCAGAGGGGTGTATTCAGCCGGTTCTGAATGGTTCTGGGGAACCAGTAGTGGACATTTTGAGTAGTTCGGAGAACTGGCAAATACCACCTCTGGTTTCCCCCGTTCCCCCCCGCCCCCAGCATTCCCTGTCCTATATTCCCTTTTTTTTAGCTCAGCTGATTCAGCCGACACAGAGGGCAGTCTTTGAGTGCTGTGCACGCAAAGTGCATGTGCACACGCGAAGCATGCTCTCACAGAACCAGAAGGCAAAGATTTGGAATCCTGCCATTGAGTTATAGTCAACTAACTACGCACATTGTATACTCCACCTGTATCACTCCTTTTTATAATGCACTCCTTTTCACATCTGCCTACAACTGTATTGAATTCCGAAGGATTTAATTGATTGGAGTGAAGTCTTACGGTTCAAAAAACTGTCATCTAAATACACCAAGTGAAGAAATAGTAAATGGGATCTGTCATCAGTGTATGTATTTAATGTAAAGAAACTACCAATCCATTTGTCTGTCATTTAACAAGCAGGCACATTCTTGCAAAAAAAAAAAAAAAAAATTGCCAGAAAATTTTAATAGCGTGCCAACATTTTTTCAACCTAAATGTCAGTCCCTTTCAATAGAATGTTAAGCTCTTCCTAGGATCAATACTTTTGATTATATAGATAGCAACAAATCTGGCTCCCAACAACAAATATGGCTGCACATTACATAGACAACAAAAATGGCTGCCCTTTAAAGCAGGGGTCCCCAACCTTTGCAACTTTAAGTCTGAAGGACTTTAGCTCCCAGACTTCTCCAGTCAGCAAAGCTGGCTGGAGAATTCTGGGAGCTGAAGTCCTTCAGATTTAAAGTTGCAAAGGTTGGGGACCCATGCTTTAAAGCATGGTTATTTAGAAGTTCTAGCGCATATGCCAATTAAATAATGTGTTAATCAGAAAGTGATAGCATTGATATATGGAGTATTCGTATCAGGAAAGTATATGCCCAGATTACAGACCACTGCCTTATTTATTTAATAGATGCAGAATGAATTGTGAGTTGAATTGTCACTGTTCCAGGTTATATTTCCTTAAAAATATGGAATAGTGCTAGAACATATAATGGTTTTGGCTACCCCCCAACCCATTTATTTTCCTCTTGTTCCTCCATCTTACCTCATACCACTTCCACCTCATCCCTTGACTTCTTCCTGGTGAATATCTGATATTATTATCTTGAATTTCATTGCTGGCAGCCGAGGAAAACTTCAGCAAGAGAAAGAGAATGAAGGAGCATTTCCAAGAAATTGGTCAAGTAGAAATCCTACCCTTCTCTCCATAATCCTCTTGTATTCCATTGGTCATCCGTTATGATGTCACGGCATTTCTTATTGCCTTTGTGGCTGTTGTAAGTGCCGAAATAACAACAACAACAACAACAACAACAACAACAACAACAAGAGGAAGAGGAAGCGGAAGCGGAAGCGGAAGAAGAAGAAGAAGAAGAAGAAGAAGAAGAAGAAGAAGAAGAAGAAGAAGAAGAAGAAGAAGAAGAAGAAGAAGAAGAAGAAGAAAAGCAGCTTGAAATCCTGCTCCTGTGGCTTTCCTTCCCCCTCCCTCCAAAACTGTTTCACCATACCCCAAAAGCTCACTGTTAGGTCATCCAATCACTCTGTCCTTTTCATCTGGTTATCAATGGAGGCCAAAGCCTTCCACAGCAGGTGGAAACCTACCCTGAAAGGAGGGGAAACTCCATCCCAGTGGGTTAACTTGCTTTATCCCTGTGTCTTAAGAGAAAGAATGGAGAAAGCAGCAAAGCAGAAGGTTTCTTCAAAGATCATTGGCAGCTCAGAACGGGACAAAAGATCCAGGAACTGGCAATGAGGAGAAGCATGTTTTCCAGTGATTTTTCTTTTTCTTTTTTTTTGGGGGGGGGGGAGGGGTGTTTCACCAATTGCCCCTCCCCAAGTCATCAGTTACCATCACTGGTCTACAGAACATGGGCTGGATGGGCAAACCCTGGCTAACCCTAGTATAACTTGCTGCAGGGCACCCCATTGTGGATATCCTCTCCATTGCCCCATTCTTCCAGTATACTCTGCCCTGGTTGACTAACAAAGAGAGGATGCAATTGAGGTACAAAAGGGCCCTGGCTTTTTTTTAAGCACAGCAAGTTCCTTCGTGTTGGCTGAGTCAGGCTCCCCTCCTTCCTCTGGTCTTGCAGAAAGCCCTCTGATTGGCTCCTGCCAGGTTGCTCCAAGTGGAGATCTTGCCTCCTTGGGTTATCTGAGATACATACATACATACATACATACATACATATTGTGTGTGTACGTGCATGTGTGTGTGTGTGTGTATCGGTGTCTGTGTTTCTGAGTGTGTGTATATATATGTGTGTGTGTGTTGAACAGATTAACAGAGTTGGAAGGGACCTTGCAGGTCATCTAGACCAGGGGTCCCCAACCTTTTTGGCACCAGGGACCAGTTTCAAGTTAAAAAAATTCCGCGGACCGGTGGCCATGGCTCGGCCGATGTAGAGGGGGAGCGGGGGGGAGGGGGAACAGGCAGCCCATGCGTGCGTGGGTTAGGTGAGTCGGCTCACTCACCCCACTCGGGCCCCCAACGGCGCGAGTGGCTACGCCTGCGCCTGCGCTCTCCTGCCCCCGGCACACGCTCTGCCCAGGGGGCTGCCACCTCCTCCCTCCTCCTCCTCTCCCTCCTCTAAGAGTTGTACCGCTCACTGCGGCCCGGTTCCTATCAAGCCACGGACCGGCACCAATCTGCGGCCCGGGGGTTGGGGACCCCTGATCTAGACCAACCCCCCGCCCAAGCAGAAGACCCTACCTCTGCCTCTATCTAGGATTGAACTCACAGCCTCCTGATTGGGAGGCAAGAGCTCCACCTCTAGGCCACAGCAGCAGATTTGTTTATGTGTGTGGATGTGTGTGGATATGTGTGTATCTGTGTCTGTGTTTCTGAGTGTGTATATATGTGTGTGTATGTATATATGTATGTGTATGTGTCTGTATATATACATAATTTAATTTAATTTATTTATTCAATTTATATACCGCCCTTCTCCCTTCCGGGACTCAGGGCGGTGCACAGCCATAGTATAAATGGGTAGTACAAAAGCTAAAATGATATATTAAAATGTATTAAATGTGTTGGCCTGCAGTTAAAACCCCGTACTAAAATCAATTAAAAACTATGAGAGGCCGGCAGCACGAAATAAATGTGTCCTCAGGGCCCGACGGAAGAGACGTAGGTCTGTGATGGTGCGTAGTTCAGGGGGTAGGTCATTCCAGAGGGCGGGGGCTGCCACAGAGAAGGCTCTCCCTCTGGGGGTCACCAGCCGACATTGCCTGGCCGACGGTACCCTGAGGAGGCCCTCTCTGTGAGAGCGAACTGGTCGGTGGGAGGTATTTGGCAGCAGGAGGCGGTCTTGCAGGTAACCAGGTCCCTTGCCATGGAGCACTTTAAAGGTGGTTACTAATACCTTGAAGCGCACCCAGAAAGCCATATATCTGTCTGTGTGTGTGTGTCTGCTCTGTGTACATATATGTGTGTGTGTGTGTGCATATGTGTGTGTATGTGTGTGTGTGTGCATATATGTGTGTGTCTGTTGTGTGTGTGTATATGTGTGTATGTGTGTGTATATGTGTCTGTTGGCTGTGTATATATGTATGTGTCTCTCTGTGTGTATGTGTCTGTTGTGTGTGTGTGTGTGTGTTTATGTGTATGTGTCTGTTGTGTGTGTGTATGTGTGTGTGTATGTGTGTGTATATGTGTCTGTTGTGTGTGTATATATGTATGTGTCTGTGTGTGTGTTTGTGTCTGTTGTGTGTGTGTGTTTGTGTCTTGTGTGTGTGGGTGTGTATTGGTTGAGGGAAGCTAGGAACTTGGTACAGATACAGCAGTCCTCAACCTATGACTGCTTGAGATCATAACATATATTGTTAGGTGACAAATTGGTTCAGTGAGATTTGTCCCATGTTATGACTTTCCTTGCTACATTTGTTAAGCAAATCACTGCAATTGTGAGATAAGTTTATTTTTTTAATTTATTTTTTATTTTCAAATTTATACCCCGCCCTTCTCCTTGTTAGGACCCAGGGCGGCGCCCAGGCAATATTAAAAACCATCCAAAATTACAAAATACATTATTAAAAAACTATTAAATTAAATCCTGTGCTAAAAACCCTTTTAAAACCCTGAGAATTAAAATGTATACAGATAAAAGTCAGAAACGGGGGGTTATGCTAGGGCGGCTTGTTGGAATAAATACGTCTTGAGACACTGGCGGAAGAGGCGGAGGTCCGAGGTGGTGCGTAGGTCGGGGGGTAGGTCGTTCCCGAGGGCTGGGCCCGCCACAGAGAAGGCCCTTCCCCTGGGCGTCGCCAACCGGCATTGCCCGGCTGACGGCACCCGGAGAAGACCTTCTCTGTGGAAGCGGATCGGACAAAGGGATGTATGGGGCAGGAGGCGGTCTCGTATATAGCTAGGCCCCGAGCCATGGAGCAATTTAAAGATGGTCGTCAACACCTTGAAGCGCACCCAAAAGGCCACAGGTAGCCAGTGCAGCTCGCGCAGGAGAGGTGTTATGTGGGATTGCCTTGAGGCACCCATAATCACCCGCGCGGGTGATAAGGGAATATGGTTTCCCCATAGACTTTCTTTGTTAGAAGGTCTCCAAAAATGATCATGTGATCCCAGGACACTGTGGCTGTCATAAATGTGAGTCAGTTATCAAGTATCCGAATGTAAATCACGTGACCGCGGTGAGGCTATAACGGTCATAAGTATGAAAAAAGGGTCCTAAGTCCCATTTTACAGTGCCGTTGTAACTTTGAATGGTCACTAAAATGAACTGTTGTAAGTCGAGGACTACATGAAATCCTCAAGTTACAGCCACAAATGAGGCCAGCGTTTCTGTTGCTAAGCAAGGAGGTTGTTAAATGACTTGTGCCTGATTTTATGGAATTTTTTTTTTGACATAGTTATTAAACAAAGCTCTGGAGTTGTTAAATGAATCATGGGGTCATTAAGCAAACCCAGTTCCGCCCATTGACTTCATAAAAACATGCCAGCTGCCAAGTGATTGAATTTGGACTGAATGTGGCCAGGGGGCTGCTGCAACCGTTGTAAGTGTGAGGATGAGACGTAAGTGACTATTTCCGGGGCTGTTGTAACTTGGAAGGCTTGCTAACTGAATGGTCGTAAGTCAAGGATTACCTGCACAATAAAGCCTATGAAATGAAATGCCTGTGAAAGGAAACTGAAATGATCTATGGCAGGGGTCTCCAACCTTTGCAACTTTAAGTCTGAAGGACTTCAGCTTCTAGACTTCTCCAGCCAGCTTTGCTTTGCTGACTTGGAGAAGTCTAGAAGCTGAAGTCCTTCAGACTTAAAGTTGCAAAGGTTGGAGACCCCTGATCTATGGTGTCAAATCATCAGTATTTATATTAATTAAAATCCACTCCGAATGCCATTCTTTTGGGAGTGGGGGAAGGTTATCATGGCATAGTCTGTTTTTATCATCATTTAATAGGGTTTCTTAATTATTTATTTTAATTCAAGTTTAAGTTTACTTAATTTAATTTTAATTTTAAATTTATCTATTGTATTTAGATGTACCTTTCATTATCCCTGTGCACCACCCTGAGTCCCTACGGGAGAGAGGGCGGTATACAAATTAAATAAATAAATACATAAATTTTATATACCAGTGATGGCTAACCTTTTTTGGCCCGCATGCCAAAAGCGGGGGGAGCGCGGGGGGGTCGTGCATGGGCGTGCCACACCCATAATGCTACGTGCATGACCCCCTGCTTTTCGCACGCTTTTTCCACCCTCCCCAGGCTCCAGAGGCCTTCTAGGAGCCTGGGGAGGGTGAAAACAGCCACCCCCTCCCCATCTCCAGAGGCTTCAGGAGCTTCCCTGAAGCCTCCAGAAGGCCAAAAATGGCCTCAAAAGAAGGCCTAAATCAGCTGGCCAGCGCACACAAGCACGCTGGAACTGACAGGACAATGCCTCGCGTGCCCTAAGAAATGGTTCCGCATGCCACCTGTGGTACCCGCGCCATAGGTTCGCCATCATATACTATGTACAAGAAAAAGTCCTGAGCTACATAGGAATAACATACAGGGAGTCCTCTGATTTACAACAATTCACTTAATGACCATTCAAAGGTACACTGAAAAAAGGGACATAGGACCATTTCCCACCCTTATGACCATTGCAGCATCCCCATGGTAATGTGGCTTACATTTGGATGCTTGACAACCGGTTCATATTTATGACGGCTGCAGTGTCATGTCATCCTCTTTTGCGACTTTCTGACGAGCAGAATCCATGGGGAAGCCAAATTCACTTAACAACCAGGTGACTAATTTAATAAAACTGCAGTGATTCACTTAACAAGCATGGCAACAAAAGTCATAAAATGACTTTTTAACAAATTTAAAATGAATTTCTCACTTAGCAACATAACGTCCGGGCTCAATTGTGGCTGAAGATTTACAGAGTTGCAGGTCATCTAGTCCAGATCATCAGGATCATGCAGGTCATCAGACCCTACATCTGCCTTCTACCTAGGATTGAACTCACAAGCTCCTGATTGGGAGGCGAGAGCTCCACCTCTAGGCCACAGATTACCCGTAGGCATCCTATCTCTCCACTTGGTTACTCTTTATGGAATTAGAAAAAGGACAGGGATTAAGCTTGCCAAGCCTTTAGTGAATCTTGAGATACAGATTGGATTCCCATCATTTCATGGGAAACCTATGGCATGCGTGCCACAGGTGGCCCTTGGAGCCTTCTCTATGGGCATGCAAGCCATCGTCCCAGCTCAGTTCCACCACGTATGCACACATGCCTCTTGCCAGACAGCTGATTTTTGGGTCTCTGCCATGCATGCAGGAAATACACATGCATGCACAAGGAGGCGGGGGGGTCATGCATGCATGTGCAGGGAGTGGGGGAACATGCAGTGCGTCCCCCCCACACCCCATGGTCCCAGGAGACTTGAAGGAGGTCTGCTATGCCCAAAAGGGTGGGGTGGGGGTCACACACATACTTGTGGGGCAAGGGAGCATGGGTGTCACGTGCATGTGCAGGGTGTGGGGCACACTGCATTACGGGTGTGGGCATATGCGCACACACTTTTTGCACATGAGGGCAAAAAGGTTAGCCATCCCTGCCTTAAATGCTAAGTATCTATGCTAATTAAGCATGTGGAGCTCTCGCCTCCCAATCAAGAGGTTGTGAGTTCAATCCTAGGTAGAGGCAGATGTAGGGTCTCCTGCTTGGGCAGGGGGTTGGGCTAGATGACCTGCAAGGTCCCTTCCAACTCTGTTAATCTGTGATGTTCTCCGGGGAATTCTGGTACTTGAAGTCCGCCCATTGCCAAGGCTGAGAAACATTGGGCTAAGGTGGCCAAAACCCAAAACTTGGGATGAAGAAAGAAAGAAAGAAAGAAAGAAAGAAAGAAAGAAAGAAAGAAAGAAAGAAAGAAAGAGAGTTTGGTTTTATGCAGCTCCTGTTTTGTAAACATAAAGGACCTGGAAAGGGAACTTGAGCTGGAGAAAATAAGCCACCTCCGATTTTAACTCCTCTTTTTCATCCTCTTTATTGTTATTCCTAGACTTTGTTGTTCCCTGATTCGTAGAGGTGCAATTACCATCTGCTGGATAAAAATACTGTAATTCTTTACTAATTGCTTTGAGAGATGGTTTGGGGAGCTTAATATACTTAAAGGAATGTGGGAAGGAGGGAAGGCAACTTTTAATGTGCTGAGGATTGTGTACATTTCAGTTCTGTGAAGGAAATTATGGTTCCTGCCTCTAAGCTGTCATGAATCATGATCAACACGCAGCCCTCTCTGTCTACCAAGGAGCAAACAGCTGCGAACGGCCATGGCAATTTCCCGGCTGCTGTTGATACAGGAGGCAATTTGAAGTCCCCAAGAGCTGTAGTTCAAAGGGAAGGAGACAAGACTGCGGACGTCCACGAAGGACTTTTATAAACAGTTCGCCAGGTAGCTCGACATGAATATCCAGGAATGATTTACAGAAGCAAAACTTCCATTCAATCTCACCTCGTTGAAAAACAAAAACTAGGACTTTTTAAATATCTTAGTCAGTTCCAATCAGTGCTTGTCAAGGGGTTTGACTCACATAAGAAAGTACATGACATTATTTCTTCCTTTTGGTGAAAGACTAACTTCATCTGAAGGGGGGGGGGGGGGCTGGGGGCTAAGAAACTGGCCATTCTTTCTCTGCTAACAGAGCATTTAAACCTACACCTATCACCAGTCACCCAGCAAAGAACAATAAGGTGCAATGATCATACACTTAGCTGCCCACACAGAAATTACTTCCGTGAAAGAATTCAGTAACAATGGTGCTTTAGAGGGCAAGAGATGATATTTTCCTTCTCTGCTGATCATCTATACAAGCTACTGTATACAGTTCTTTCCTTGACTTGCTGGTTTAGTTCTTCTTTTTTCTTTCCAGTGTTTTCTGCATCAAACAGACCCTTGTGCATTTGGATCTACTTGTGAAGATTAAATATACTTTAAAAAAAACCCAACTCTAATAACTGCTTGTAAGTTACAGCCCCACGTGTATAGAATAGTTAAATTAGAAAATGACAGTATGCGCCGTTCTATCGCCTGCGTGCATTCTCAGTGCCACCGAGTTCCAGAAACTTACTTTCAATTAAGTCTAGATATGGTTGGTATTCCGGTATTCCCAAATTTCACTATTGCTTCCATCCACTCCCTTGTGCACGCAACTCTTTAAGTCTAGAGCTCTAAATGGCTAATTACTTTTGCTTGTAGCTGATGGGAGTAGAAAGGGGATTGGCATGCCATTAAAATCTTTCCAGGAGAAGTCTTTATTGCTGCCTTCTATAATTTCCCATAAGAAATCTGGTTATACTGGTTGATTTCAATAGGAGAATTCTTTGCCCGGAGGCACCAGATGAGTAATATGCCATGTATTTCTTATCCCTTTGCTAATATGATA